>NC_061164.1:23050547-23065547 GCF_022113875.1 Hydra vulgaris
TTTTTGGCTAATCTCATTTGAAGTTTTGTTGATCTTTGAAGTCACTGTAAACTGTATAGCCTATTGGTGACAAATATCATTTAACAGTATACAATTCTTTAATTTAAATCTTTTTGAAATTGAATATATATTTTTTTTAAATAAACATATATTCAATTTCAAAAATAAACAGCTTACCTGCGGACCACCAGAAAGGAATTCAAAGGAATGCGATTTGTTTTTTGCCATTTTCATTTTTGCAAAGTGAGCAAATGCATAATCCAGTTCTTTAGGAATTTCAATATTCTCGTTAATTTTATATACCTCTGTTACTGTCAATAAAGAAATAGACAATACTGATTTATAGTGTGATTTGTTTTGAATTTGGCATACTTGTTCATGTTTTTCTTTATAACTTACATTTTTTGCTATAAATTTTTCTTCACATGTATCATTACAACATTTTTTATAACTAAATTATCAAGTATATTTTGGATTGCTTTTGCTTTCAAGATACTACCTAGAGTTATATTAGAGTTGCATATTGTGTATTTTGTCGTTTTTAATTTTCCAATTAAGTATGGAAAAATACATGTATCACAAAATGAATTCTGACCGTTGTTACGATTTCAATTTCAGACCACATGGCACAATTTATTTGCATTCCTGGCATACCCCACCAACCTAAAAAAGTAAAAACTTACAGACGATGCTTCAAAAAATTTAATAAAAGTATATTTATTGAAGAAATTTCTGATACCAACTGGGAACTCTTAAAATTAAAAAAGATGACAATGTTAATAAATCCATAAATTTTATTTTAAAAACATTTGATGATAGCTCCTCTAGTTGGTTTTTGATTTCTCCTCTAGTCTTACACATTATTTCAAAGCCTCTCTGTACTGTTATAAATAACTCATTTAAAAGTAGTATTTTCCCAGATATTTTTAAAGTTGTCAAAATTATTCCAATATTTAAAAAAGGCTCTCTACTGGATTTCTCTAATTACTGACCCATCTCTCTGCTTTCTAATATAAGTAAACTCTTTGAGAAGACAATGCATAATAGGCTATATGCTTTTCTTGAAAATTTTAAATGCTTTTACACCCATTAGTATTGATTTTGTGCCAATCACTCCACAACTCATAAAAAAACTTAATTCAGAAATAAATGATTGATTTTTAAGAAGCACAGGTCTATGTAATAATCTGTTGCAAATCTTGCAGACACATAAATCATTGTGTGGATTGTCAGATACTCATAGTGTAAGCGAGACAGTCCAGAGAAACTGTCCATTATTTTGTTGTCTCCCTGGTCCAAATAGTATTGTTGTTTAATGGTGGTCTTCCAAGTTTCTTTTTTTTTTCCCCTACCAGGCTTTTTTAAAAAACCTATGCACTTTTTGAGGGAACATGCTTGTGGCCTGTGACTTAAACTAAAACTAGAAGTTGTTCTTCGCTGTTCGATATTTTGCATGTTTGTATAGTATTTCAAGCAAATTTTGGGTAGGTGAGTATCTGTCCTATCAACTTCTAGCTCAGTGAAAAATGCCTGATCACTTCTATTCTTTAAAGATGTTGTGTTAAATAAATTATTGCCAATATATTGTCCACATAGTCTACACAGTTTAGTAAGATACATGTGGTTAGTAGCAATAGCAGACGCCATATTACGTTTTTAGGCGCGATATCAAACTACTTTAAATCATTAATTTATTAACTTCAAAAAATGACAGGTTAACAAGTTTAGTGTTTTCTAAAAGAATAAAGGTTATAGTTTCAGAAACTGTTTAGTTCAAATCAAAAATTAAATGCAACAAGTTACAGAGGTTTGAAAAAACATGAATTTTTAAAAAGAATACTTTTTTCTACAGCTGTTCAAAGTTTGTTACAAAACAATCACAGCAAACTTTTTTTATTTAGATATCTTTTTTTGTTATTTGACTATCTTTAAAAAGTTTATAACATGAACAAAAATAATTTATTATAGTTTAAAAATCTCTGCCTATCTTCTGGGTCTTTAAATATATTTATGTAAATTTCAGTAAATATCAAGATGCATGCACACTATAAATATCTGCCAGGTATCAAGGTTAAACGACCATAATATATATTTACATCTCTGGCTACTTAGAGGCAGATTTATAAAATATCTTTTGGTTTTTACCTGCTGGTTTTGCTTCTAGGTTGTGGTGTTTCTTACATTTAAGTATCGTTTTCTTAGGTATATAGATTTACCTACTCAAACCCTTACTCATCAATTGAAATATGTATTTAATCACTTGCTATTTTTTATTAGGGATTTATAGGGATAATTTTTAAATACACTAGGACTTTATAGGGATAATCTTTAAATGCATTATTATACAAAAATGTATAAGTGTTGTGGTGGTAGAATTGAGATACCTAAGCAAACTGTTCTCAAGTGAAAAGTGCACCTAACAAAATGTTATATGCATACTCAAATACATTTAACACTCTTGGCCAGGTGCTCGAAATAGCCACCGGACATCGGACATTGTCCGGCACTTGTCCAGTAAAAAACAACATCTATCAGTCATTTTGTCCGACCCATAATTAATATACATTTATTTTATAATCATTTTAGTTGTTCCAAAATTATTAATAAAAATCAGTATTTTATATAAACTTCATTTTTTGAACTTTTTATTTTCAATACAAAACAGAAATTGAGGTTGAGCACACAGCCACAATAATAAAATACATCATTTTAGAGTTAATTCATTTTTTTTGAATTAAGTAGCCTGGTTTTTATCATTTATATTAATTTTTTGTCAGATGGTTTTTATAAATTTCAAACGATTGTTTCAGCTTTTAAAACCCCTTTTAAATTTATTTCATTAAAATTTTAACATAATGGCGTTCGATTGTACTTCTTTAGTTTTTATCGGACATGTCTGCCAAACTTGAGTATTTATCAAACAAATTGTCCGGAACAAAAAAGTTTGTTATTTCAACCTCTGCTATAGGCTAAAAAATACTTGAATTCAAAACTTGAAATAGATTTTGAAATAGAGCTCAGGAACAAATAGTGGTTCTGAATCATGTTCTTTTTCAGAACTTCATATCCTATACTATATTTAAAATTACTACTGCTGACTTCAGTCAGCAGTAGTAATTTTAAATGCTATTCATAGCATTATAGTAATTATAATAATAAATAACTCTGATAATAATAAGTAACCCTGACCTTACCTATAGTAACTCTGCATGATACCATTTACTAGACTTAATTCCAAATAAACTTTACCTTACCTTTCATTTAGAAATCTTCAGTATCTATAGAATTTTTATAAAATATCAATTTAATTTTTAGAGCAGTTCTATTTTATTTTAGTATTTCTAAAAGCATGAAGATGTTTTTCAGTTGTTAGTTTAATGACTTCTATTCAACTTCTATAAAGTTTCATAAAAGATTTTGTTTTAGGTAATTTGAATTTATAGGGAGGTTAATTATTGGATACCTCAGTTGGTTATAATGTGAAACTAAATAATATAACTAGATTTAAACATGTCTGTTGATGTGTGTTGGTGTGATGATAAACATGATGTAATTTTTTTATTAATTTCTATTTGTTGTTTAGGATAAAAATGAACTACTAAAAAGATTTTTCTGAATTCAAACATTTGATGTTTAGGAGTAGTTTTATAGAAAATCTTGTCATTTTTAAAAAAATTTCTATTAATTTTTTTTTTTTTTAATGCAATTTTATTAAAATTGATAGACTTTCAATAGAAATTACCTTCTATAAAAATATAGACCATATATTTTTAATTTTTTTTCCTGAAAAATTGATTTTTTCCTGAAAAATTAATTTTTTCCTGAAAAATTAATTTTTTTTCCTGAGTTACTTAATTGTCTTTTTTTTTCCAGCGAATTAAAAAAGAGAAAGCTGCAAGTCATTTTAAAAGTTTTTTCACAAAAAAAGAATTTCCTAAAAAGGTAAATTATATGACATTTTTTAAATTACATTATTTAATAATTTTTATAGTATTCAGTTTTTTACTTTTTTTTTATTTTTAATCTAATCTGCATTTTAAAAAATTATAAAAATTAAAAAAAAAAAAAAATTCTCCAATGATTTTAATAAAAATTGTTCTATATAAATATAGTTGTAAATCAAACTTTAGCATTTATTATATACCTGGTTTGAAAATTATGAAATTTTATCTGGTTGAATAGGACAATTTTTTATTCTTATATGAAGGTTTAATTTTTTAGAATTGTTTAAACATATTTTTGTTTTTACATTATATAACATGTGATCCATAATATTTTTCCTATTTTATATATTAGTAAACCTTAAAAAAAATTTATATATATATAAAAAAAAAAGGAAACAAGTTTGTTTAAAATAATTAAAATAAAAACATGTAAATACAAACATACATAAGTTTTCTGTATAAATAGTGCGCATGATTAAATAGCATTGTTAACTAATTAACATTAGCACTTTTTAAAATGATTTTAATGAGCAGAGGCAATTAAAATGTCCATCAATTTTCTTCTTTAAGGCTGTTAACTTTGAAAATTGAATTTCTTATTTTATTATTATTTGAAATAGTTGTATGTAACTATACACATTTTTCTTACAATTGTGCTTTGTTTTTTTTATTTTAATAAATCTTTTCTTTTTTTTTTTTTTCAAAGTTTTTTCCATCATCACTGCAATAAATGAATTATTTATAAATGAATTTAAAATTATCAAATTGTTTTGATATTTAAAAATTAAATTAAAGTACAAAAAATAAATGTGAAAAGTAGAAAAACAACTAAAAAAATTAAAGCTTGTACACGAAATAAATGTGAAAAGTAGAAAAACAACTAAAAAAATTAAAGCTTGTACACGAAATAAATGTGAAAAGTAGAAAAACAACTAAAAAAAAGTACTCTTCAATTTTTATTTCCAACATTAATAACTTTAATACAATAATATAAAAAGATCAAAAGTAAAAAAAAAAAAATCAAAGTATTCCTGTGGGAATCTAATAATTTTGAGCTTTTGCTTTGGTGGTACCCAAAAAGCTTGCACTCAGAATAAGAATCTAAACTATTTGATGCTTTTTTAAATGATATATTAGTATCTTTAATGTTTCTGCAAAGTTTTTCTGTTTGTTTTTTTTCATTTTTCTGTTAATAATAGCCCAGTACTTTTTAATAACTCTCAACTCTGGGCAGTTTAGAGGATTTTTGTTTTAGGCACAAATTATAATTTTTTTTATACCATTCAATAGCTACAATAATGACTTGAAGCTAAATCAGGCCAGAACACAGGTTTGTTATCATGTAATTTAATGAGAAGTAAAAGGTGTTTTTGTAAACACTCTTTAACATATATATGACCAGAAAGTGTGGACTGAGAAATATAAGGTGCTGATTTTTTGCCACAACTACAAATAGCTTGCCAAATCAAGGCTTTTTTAGCGAACTTGTCTTGTTTTGTGTATTTATATTTCTTATCTATTTTTCCTTTTTCTAATATAATAGACAACACCAGGAATTTGCTGATGATCGTACTTGATATAATTTTCATCCTCTTCAATAATACAGAAATATTTAGAAATAAAATTGTCATACATTTTTCTGCAGCAAGTTCTTGCACTTTTTTGTTGAGTTTCAGATCGTATGGACACTTTTTGTGCTTTGAAAGAATGAAAATGTTTATTTCGAATTTTTACATAAAAACTATGAAAAGTCCATAAATTTTTGCTTGTTCCCTTAGTAAAAGGTTTGGGTTAATCTTAAAACTGTTAACCAGTTGTGTAACCCTCCATTCTTCCACCAACAGATTTGTGGTTGATTGATTTTGTTTGAGAAAAATGTTTAATTACATGACTAACGGTGAATGGATGCATTTGCAATGTTTTTGCTATCAAGATTTATCTACCATTGGGATTTTCCAAGTAATTTTCCAAACAGTTTTTTCTCTTATGTCTTCTTCTTTTGTCATTTTTAAAACTAATTTTAAGTTGAATCAAAAAACTAACACTTTTTTTTGAAACCACAACAGATTGTAAACCTTTTCTTTCACATTTATTTTGTGTACACGCTTTACTTGGATGTTATCAAACCTCCTTTTTTTAAACGATTAAAAATCTGTGTGGGAGAGAGTTATTTTAAAATATTACCATTTGCAGGTAATTTAAATGCTGGTTAATTGCAAGCACCATATAAAAATAGCATTGTGTGACATTAGTATGTGACATTATTGACTCTCCATATTATAGGATTAGCAAAAGGCATAGAACAACCTTTTCAGTTGATCCAGTTCCGGAGGTTAGAAGCTCATGTATTGCAACATGTATGTGGCGACCAACTTTTATTTTGGTCTCCAATCTTGCACCTAAATTAGCAGTAATAAACTTTCCTAATTATAGTAGTAAAAAAACATTTTGCACACAGGTTATCAGCACTATTTTCCAGGGCTGTGGAGTCGGAGTCGCGGAGTTGCGACACCGACTCCGATAGTAAAATTTCTTGGTATTGCACGTGCATGTACAAAACATTCAATTAACCTTATGTTCATACTAAACATCAAAGAATGTTTCATAAATTTGTCAAAAAAAAAATTTCAACTTACCGGGCAATATTTTTTAAAGAATTCAAAGAATTTTTCAAAAATTTTGCTTTGGAGTTGGAGTCAGAGTCGGAGTTGTACTCAAAAAATTTCAGCAACTGGAGTCGGAGTTGTTTTTTTTTTTTACGGCTCCACACCCCTGCTATTTTCACACTTTTATTTTAAGACATTTCAATATAATGAATGCTGACATGAAAATATCATATGCAATACTCAAAAGTTTGTCTGTGACACATACTAGAGGAAGATATTCAGTAAATGTACAAAATTATTGTAAATGTGATTACTCAGCATGACTGAAATGAAAATATACTCAATGCTTTATAAATTTTTTTAAAAATAAAACTTAATGTATAAAACTGGAGCTAAACATCATTTTTGTTTTTTTTAAGCACAGAAAAATTAGTTATTTTGATTTGAAAAATTAGTTATACTGATTTTGTTACTTTTGACTGTTGTTTAATGTTGTTTTTACTTTAAAATTGCACAACCTTATTTAAAGGGATCCCTAAGTGCTATAAAGATATGATCTCATATGAAAGAGCATTAAAAAAAAAATGTTTGATGTATATTATTTTTTCTAAAACGTAATAATGAACACACACTAACAAATTTAATTTTCAAAAAAACGCTTTTCTTCGATTAAAAAAAATGCGTCTTGTCCAAAGTTTATTGACTCTATTGCCTCAAAAAACTAATGTTTGTTTCAACTAACACATAATTACTTACAAAAATAAGTTTTGTAGCATTTTGTGAAAATATATTTGTATATTAAAATTTTTTTTATAATTTTATTTTATATATTTGTGTTATAAGGGCAATTCCACGGCCAAAAATGAATAGAAGTCAAATTTTAAACTCTTTTTAGTCAGTTTTTAACAAATGAATATTAATTTAGACACATGAAAGTTTATTTAAAATATTTTCTTAGTAGAAAAATAAATTTATTTCAGTCATTTTTATGGTTTCAAAAGTGACGGTTACTCTCATTTTTGCTTGATAAAAAATATAATTATTGTAGAATGTTTTAGTTAAATTAACATTTATGTTAATTTTGCTATATTTTTTGGTTCAAATTGATAAGGTTGAATAGACATTTTATTAGAAATTAAAGACAGGGCTCGAATTAACGCAAAAAAATCTAATTGCGAAAAAAAAAATTTTTTTTTTGCTTATTTCTCCCCCCCCCCCTCTTTTATAGCTTGCGCCGATGTGCGGTAATGGGGGGAAAAAATTATCGTCAATAAATCAAAAAACATCGTCAAAAACTTAATAAAAAATTAGATACCTCGTTTTTTATAATTTTTTGTTTCTTGAATAAAGGACTAATAAAAGTTTAAATATAATTAAGTTTTTCATTTAAATGATCGATGTTTTTATTCAATTTTTCTATTTCAAGTTTTCCAATAAAAGATGAAACAAAAGAAATTGGTTAAATAAATCGAATTATACTTCATGTTTAAAATAAGGCTTGAAAACGTTAAAGTAAAAAAAATTGCTGGTTTTTATTAGCATTTTTATACTGTTTGAAAAAAAAAACTAATAAAAAAGAACTAACTAATAATATATTAATTAATAATTATTAGAATTAATAACAATAACAATTAATTCTTTATTATTAGTTTTTTTTTTCAAACAGTATAAAAATGCAAGTAAAAGTCAGTAATTTTTTTGCTCTAACGTTTTTAAGCCTTATTTTAAGCATGAAGTTTTGATAAACAAAGGTAAAAACCAACTTTAACGACCTAGTAAAAATTTTCCACGCAGAGATTTAAAGTAATTTAAATTCAAAAATGTTTAACGTTGAAAGAAAATCTCGGCGCAAAAGAGCAAATCATCTATTCATCTATCTATTCAGAATAATAAATTTTGTGTGACGTTCTTTATGATAAAAACATTACTTTTAAGAATTGCTAAAAAAAATGCTAAGCTAGAAAAAAAGTAATTAAACAACCAAAAAAAAAACAAATTGCGAAAAGATTTCTTTTAAGAAAAAACTAATCACAAAAGTGTGAAAAGCAATCGCGATCGCGATACGCTTAATACGAGCCCTATAAGACTTTTTTATAAGTTCTAAACTATTTAAAACTATTACTTAATAACTTTTTTTTAACGACGTCTTTCAATCGAATGCTATTATACTGTTTTTGCAAAACTAATTAAAAAAACTTGATTAAAACTTAACTATTTAATCACGACTTTTTTTTACTTCAAAATCGAAGTAGATATTTTAAAGTTGTTGTAACGTACTAATGTGATTTTTAACGACTAACAATCGAGTTTCAATGGTGAAAAAATGAAATCAAAATAGAGTTGTTTTTCAGTGATTTCGGCAATTGCTTTTTGTTAGCATGCATTTATTATTACAATTTAGTGAAAAAGAAAAAAACTTACATATTTTTTTTTTATGCTCTTTCATATGAGATCATATGTTAGGAGCACTTAGGGATCCCTTTAAGTTCGCTGTCTAAACTAAACTAATTTATATTAAAAAGTTTGTTTTGAAAGTTGTAAAAATAGCACTTTAATATTTAAGAATTCAAAAAAATTTTTTATTTAATACTACGTACATTTTGTTGCTCGATTGTGAATGCTGAATTTAGGAATTTTAAATGGATTTTCAAAGAGCTTGTAGATCTCAGCTTTAGAAAGATTACATGTAATTTTTGGTTTATAACAATCTTTTAGATTTTAATTCTTGAAGATTAGTTGCCTCAAGGTTAATCTTTGGAGATATTTTTTTAAACAGCAGTATCTCCTAGCTCATTATTTTCTCTAAACTTTCACTTTTGTTAAAACACTAAACTTTCTTTCAATTTTGTTAGAGCTAGTTAAGAGTGAAATCATAATTTCACTCACTATGTACCAAGCCCCAGTTTGTACATATGACAGGGAGACTTTTTATGTCATTCTCATAAAGTTTTGAAAGTTCTTCTACATCTTACAGAGGTGTAAAATTATAATTTATTGTCATATCATTAACATACTTAAAATTTTTGCATCCAACTCATCCCTGCTATTGATTGAACCATCAAGTGATATAATTAAATGTCTTAGTTTGAGTTCATTTGTATGTTTCATGCAAATTGCACAATAGCATTTATGTCCTAACATTTCCTCAAGATGGGCATGAATACCCCCTGACTATCCTGTTTTGGTATTAGTTGAAGCTCCACTTATTGCTATGTATGATTCAGTAGCATTGTTTTTTGCAAAACAAAATAGAGTGCTTCAGCTATATATTTTACAAATTTTTTTGGATGATTGGCAAGTTCTGGTAAAATGTGAGCAAGCAAACATTCAGTTAAACTCCAGATAAACATGTATGATAATGTATGATGGAAAAAAAAACAGGACCAAAACATTAATTCAAGATAAACATGAAAAACTTCACCCTAAAGTGATAAAAGAGGAGCATATAAGTGTAAGTTGTGAAAACTTACACTTATATGCACTTTTATCACATAATTCTCTTTTATCACTTTAGGGTAAAGTTTTTCATGTTTATCTTGAATTAATGTTTTGGTCCTGTTTTTTTTTCCATCATACACAATTCTAATTATATTTCTATTAATATATTTGTTAGCTTCAATAATTGTATTTACTTTCATTACATTATTCTTAGCCCTTCAAATTTTGTTTGGGTCAACAGAAAGATAAGACATATCAGGAGAAAGATAACCCGCAGCTATAAAATCTTTTATTATACCAGTAATTATAGCTGCTACACCCACATTAGAGAAATATTATATCTTATTGCAGCTAATGCAACATGTATTATGGTCATTTTGTTTTGCTTTTGGTTTTTCAAGTGTCTCATAACCAGTGATGCCAACTTTCCAAGTTTTTATTAAGCAACTTCTCAACCAAAGCTTTTGCTTCATTCTTTAATTGTATTGTGTTTATATTGTATGTATCATTGCTGTTTTTTTCTATCAGATTGAAAACTAGTGCAAGATTCTAAATTGTTTAAAAATTTAGTTTCTATAATATATAATATTACTTACTAATACTAAACAAAAAGTTAGTTTTAAAGTCTTTTTTAGATTTCAGAAAAAAAAAAAATCTAAAACAATTTAAAAATTTAATTCAGTTATAGTAAATTAATTATTTAATTTTATAAACCGATTAGATTATAGAAACTTCTTTCTTTTTAAATCTTTTTTTATGAAGCCAAAGAACATGAATATATATATTTATATATATTATATATAAATATATATATATATATATATATACACACACACACACACACACACACACACACACACACACACACACTATTCCACTCATTTTTATTAATTTTTTAATGGTATATTTTATTATATATATATACATATATATATATCAGGCCTTATTTTAAATAACAAAATGCTTAACACATTAGATTAATGTGAATTTGACATCATAAGATTCTCTTTATCTTATCATTTTTTAAAGATATTAACTTTTTCAAATTACTGCTGTTTATTGTGGTGTTAGGAGACATAAGCCATAATTGTGGTGTTAGGAGACATAAGCCATAAAATACCACTTTGATGGGCTGTAATGGCACCCTATATTGTGATTTTAGGGCAATATTTTACAGTCGCAAGCAAATATTAGGAGTTGTATCGCTGGCAAGGTGGGCACCTAACTCTTGTAGAATGACAAATAAATTGTTCGATTAATGATTTGTTGCTAAATATTACAATAAATATTACGGTCTTTTAAATTTTTTTGAGAATGGCAAGTTTTTTTGCTGGAACATAACACTTTAAATAAAACTATTTGCACAAATGTCTTCTAATTGTCAGGACACTTGATGCAACAGCAGTGAAGAATACATCAGTTGAAATCTCAGAAGCACTAGCAAACAAATACACTTTGGCATATTGATGAATGTGGTTATCTGCGCTTTGGTTGTTCAGTTCGGGCTTTGCTTTTAAATTCACCATTTTTTAGACAAATGTTTAAAATTTTCTGCAAATTTTAAAAATGTTCCAAACTTTTGATTGTGGCTGTAGATATAGATATATTATAGTTTCTATAAATTTTAAAATTTTGTGAATAATTCATTTTTAGTATAGATATTGTAATATTATAATATAATATTACGTAAATATAATAAGTTAAGCAAAAAATTAATGTTTTTCTATTTTCATTGACAACGTGATTTGTTTATTTTCAGGTTACCCAAAAAAAGAAAGCCTTTTTAAGACAGCCATACAAATCTGGGTACATTATAAGTATGTCTGTAAGCTAGGATTGTCCTAAAAATAACTCTTGTAAATGTTTGGCTTCTTTAAAATGTTCTCCATATCAATATAACATTTCAAAAACACTTTGAGGGGTGTAACTTTATAATATTATTAATACCATAATATTATTGAGGGAGACTACAAAGTAATAAATAAAATAATTTAAATTTTATAAACATAATAATAATAATATTATGTTTATAATATAATAAATAGCTATTTGAAAAAGCTATCAAACATTTTGATATCTTAGATAATTCCTTAAGGAGAAAAGTGCTGGATTGATGTTCTATGTTGTTTTGTAGATAAGTCATTAGGTGTTTTTAACATATGGAGAAATGGTGATGCTATGTTTAGCATAAAAAATACATATTTATTGGGAAAAAATATGTAATAAATAATGCAAATTAGAACTTGGCAACTGGTGGAAACCGCAACCATTTAACTGGTTTTTTGTTCAGTTTTCTTGAAACTGAAAACTCTTTTTTTTCTTCTAAAAAAATGAAAAACCTGTAGTTAATTATACATTATTAAATAGACTAGTAGTTTCTCTTAATTCCTTGTTTTGACAAGCTAAAAAGTTGATAATAATTTCAAATAGAATAACAAATAGTAGAAATATATGTAATTTCAAAAATCACTTTTTTTTTTCCAATATCTTGACTTCCAACAAGGCTGCAATTAACCACTATTAAAATTAGAAGTTACTGGAAGAGAAAAGTTAAAGTTTACAGAGCAAGATAAAAATTAACAGATGACTTAAACGATTGCAAATTATATGAATTAAGAAAGCAAAATGAAGGAAGCGAGTTCCAAAGAACTGATGTTTGAAGAAAAAAACTAGATAAATAAGAATTTTTAGAGCACTTAGGAACAGTCACAGTAAAAGGATGAGACTTAACTGAACGACGAATAACACGAGAATAAATTTTAGTAGATGGTACAAGAGACACAAGTTCTTTAGAGCAGTGCCTATTATAGTATTTGTAGAAAAGACAGAGAAAAGTATCATTATGACAATGTGATAATGGTTGGAGTTTGGCTGCAAAAGCAGGTCCAACTATGCATTTTTATATACAATGCATCATTGGAAGATCTGCTTCAGATTATAGAGATAAAGAATAGAGTCTGAAGTAAGAAAGTGTCAAGTACGATAAAGAGATGCAACCTTAGCAGATGCTGGTTTTGCAATGAATTTGATATATTGTTTCCAAGAAAAGATCAGAGGTAAGATAAATTTTAGAAGATGAAGGGTAGAACAGTAATGACTCATCGAGTGCATTACCGTTCATAAACATAGGAATATCTAAATATTGCATTTAGTTTTTTTTTTATTTCAATATTTTTTCTACTAATTATTAATAAAATACATACTGACAAAATCTTTCAACAATATTTATATTTTAAATCAAAACAATCGAAAAAAGACAAGTACCACTAACTTAAAGTGTTTTTTCAACTTTTTTTATTTTTTTTTATTTTTGTTTATTGTTTCATTTTGTTTGCTGTTTAATTTTTTTGGTTTGAGATTGTTAAATAATAATCTCAAATTAAAATAGTTTAACAACACAAACAAATTTGTTTTTGTAATTTTGACTTTAGTATTACTTTAAATATTATAAATTGTGGTATATTTTTACATTATACTTTTGTAAACAGATAACATCCATAAGTTTCAGTTAAGTATATATTCAGTTATGAATAGTATAAAAGTAAAAAATAAGCCACAAAAAAAGAAGGATTGGAAAGGAAAAAAGAGGCTTAAAAGATGATCCAAGTTTATAAGATTCGAAATAATGAAAAAAAGTATTAATATTACTTTACATTGATAAAAGTTAATGTTTAATAATTAATAAAAAAACAAAATTTTTTATTTTAACTTAAGTATGAAAAAATAAGGAGTATGGCAAATGTTTCAAAAAGAAACACCAATGTGGCAAAATGAAACATATGCCATTCCGTTTTAAAGTGAGCAGGTGGGAGTACATCAAATTCGGCAAACAATCTTTGAGCAAAACATAAGATCAATAAAAAGGAAGAGCCCCGCTCAGCCCAATCAGCTAACACAGAAACAAGCAAAAAACAGGTATGTTAAAAATTGTACAAAGAATGTCAATGGAAGATTTATTGGCCAAATGTGCAGCACACGATGGGTTTTCTATTCAAGCTATGTGGTATTTAAGTGCTGTTGCAGAGTTTATTACAAAACATGACTGGAATACCTAGGAGCAAAAAAAAATAAAAAAGTTTATCATAGGTTTTGTTGAAGAGAAAAAATTGGAATTAAAGAATAAGTTTACAATGTCTCAATCAGGAACATGTTTCTCAATAACAATTGATTAATGAACTAGCCTTTTAAAAAAATTGTTCTCTTCAAAACGAACTAAAAATCTTAAGGTTCTAAAACAAAATCAACAACTGTCCAAAACTTGTAAATGCTCATGCATCAATCCAATCTACATCAACAGAAAGTGAGAGAGTTTTTTTTATCGTTGGTCTGTACAATCTTACATTCTTTTGATTCAAATTTGATTTGTTGAATACATTAGTCTTCCTTAAATATTATTTTATTAACAAACAGTTTTCAAGTGAGCAAACATATTATCATAATGTTTGTTATTTGCAGTGCTGTAATTTTTTGTTTTCTTAAGTTTACAGATCCCAGTTTATAAATTCAATAGGTTATATAGCATTTATGAAAATATGCTTTTATAATAAAAAAAACTGGTGTAAATTTGTTTTTACAATTTAAAAAAACTGATAACCAGTTTTTTGGTTAGTTTGTATATACATGTATATATATATAGAATACATTTTTAAAATTGTATATATATATATATATATATATATATATATATATATATATATATATATATATATATATATATATATATATATATATATGTTTATGTTCTTTATTTTTTTCAACAATATTTCTTTTGGGCATGCTATTGACTAATTTATGGCCTGTTAATAGCAGAATAGCATACCATGATGATTTTACAGTTTTTTTTGTTTTGCTTTGCTACCTCCTATTTTACAAATTACATAAATTTTTTATTGGATTTAAAAGAATATGCCGGCCGATCCAATTGTCTTATACTATTATTTTAGAATCTCTTTGCAATAAAAGTCATTTGCAATAAAAGTCATTTGCTAAAATATCTAAAGTGACGACATGTT
>NC_061164.1:23070547-23118047 GCF_022113875.1 Hydra vulgaris
TGTGGTCCTGACAACATTCCTGTTGTAGTCTTGCAGAGGTGTTCTCCGGAGCTTTCATCCATACTTTCAAAACTATTTAACAAGTGCTTATCAGAGTCTTGTTTTCCATCATGCTGTAAAGCAGCATCTGTTATCCCTATTTTCAAAAATTCTGGAGAGCGATCTGATTTATCTAACTACCGTCCCATTAGTCTTCTTCCTGTCATAAGCAAGGTTTTTGAATCTTTAATCAACAAACACTTAATCTCTCATCTTGAATCAAATAACTTACTTTCTGATCATCAATATGGATTTCGGTCTTCTTGTTCTACAGCTGATGTGCTAACAGTAATAACCGATAGGTTTTACCGTGCATTAGATAGAGGTGGAGAGGTTAAGGCTATCGCACTTGACATTTCTAAAGCTTTTGATAAAGTTTGGCATGCTGGTCTTCTCCATAAGCTTTCTTCTTATGGTGTAGCTGGTAACATCTTTAAGATTATTGAGTCCTTTCTTTCCAATCGTAGTATAAAAGTTGTCCTCGATGGACAACACTCTTCTTCACATCCTGTAACTTCAGGGGTTCCTCAAGGTTCAATCCTTGGCCCTATACTCTTTTTAATTTACATTAACGATCTTCCAGATATTCTCACATCTAAGGTGGCATTATTCGCTGACGACACTACCATTTACTCTTGTCATGATAAGAAGCCTACACTCTCTGATTGCTTGGAGCGGGTATCTGAGCTTGAAAAGGATCTCACTTCTGCTACAGCATGGGGCTCACAGTGGCTGGTGAACTTTAATTCAGATAAAACTCAATTTTATTCGGCCAATCGTTATCGTAATAATTTAGATCTTCCTATATTTATGAATGGTAATGTACTAGATGAGTCATCTACCATTCATCTTCTAGGATTAACTCTTACTTCTGATCTTTCTTTTAAACCGTATATCAAATCCATTGCAAAATTAGCATCTGCTAAGGTTGCATCTCTTTATCGAGCTCGACACTTTCTTACTCCAGATTCTATTCTCTATCTCTATAAATCTCAAATCCCTCCCTGTATGGAATACTGTTGCCACATCTGGGGCGGATCTTCTAATGATGCTCTTTCTCTTTTAGACAAGGTGCAAAAACGAATTGTAAACATAGTTGGACCTGCTCTGGCAGCCAATCTCCAACCTTTGTCACATCGTCGTAATGTTGCTTCTCTTTCTCTTTTCTACAAATACTATAATGGGCACTGCTCTAAAGAGCTAGCGTCCCTTGTGCCATCTACTAAAATTCATTCTCGTGTTACTCGCCATTCAATTAAGTCTCATCCTTTTTCTGTGACTGTTCCTAAGTGCTTCAAAAACTCTTATTCTTCTAGTTTTTTTCCTCGAACATCAGTTCTTTGGAATTCGCTTCCTTCATCTTGCTTTCCTGATTCATATAATTTGCAATCTTTTAAGTCATCAGTCAATCGTCATCTTGCTCTACAGATTTAGTCTTTTCTCTTCCAGTAACTTCCAACTCTTATAGTGGTTGCTTGCAGCCTTGTTGGAAGTGAAGATGTTAAAAAATATATATATATATATATATATATTATATATATTTATATATATTTATATATTTTTATATATATATACAGCAAATAAAGTTAACGGCCTTACAAGATTTGTCTATAAATTTTTTTATAATTTACTGTTTAAGCCTAAAAATATTCATCAACTTATCTAAAATTTTATTTGCACATAAACAGAGTCAACAATTATAGGATCTCATATTATTTAAAAAACTGGTTCTCTCTCATTGAATAAATTTTGAAAATGCATATGAAGCCACAGAATGAAGTCAAAAAGCATGCAGTGGTTGTTTTTGATAAAGGAAACAATATTTTCTTTTTTAGGAACTAAATTAGAGTTTGAATAACTGATGGAATTTGGGTTAAAGGGAACAAAAAATAATTTTAAATAAACAAAGTTTTTAATATCTAAAGGATGAGTTTGTTAAGGAAAACCTATATGGGATGAAAATTATTTTTAATAAATGAGAACTTCTAACAATTGCCTGTTCAAATTGGCATTTTTTTTTTTTTTTCAATTTTGATGAAATACCCAGTTTGATTTATTTTTGAAGAACATTTTTTGATAGTTTGAAGGAACCCTCTGATGTTTAAGTAAAAACAATATAGGTGATTTTTATCTAAATTGTTTTGTTTTGATGACTCCACTGTAACTTTATACTTTTGTTTTTTTGTTTCTTAGTTTGCATTACATGGCTGATGATTGGATGGTGAACATTATTTTAAAATAAAAATCTAAAATATATATACATATACATTAAATAAAGAAAAAACAAAATACAAATTAACTAATCAGCAGTATCATGAAGTGAAAAAAGGAATTTGTTTTTATTTATGCTTTATATATTTTATATATAATTTATATAAAAATTAGAATTATGGTTTTTAGATTTTAGATGAAGTATGGTTATCAACACTATATAATTTTCTACTTAGTAAAGAATGAAAAGTTTTCCATTTTTGAAAGTCATTTTTAAAATGTTATTAAATATAGTTCCTCTATTATTTTAATTTAGTTAGTTTCTTCTATTATTTTAATTTAGTTAGTTTCCTCTATTATGTTAATGGTTTTTAAAAATAATCAAGAATATGATGATAATGATTTTTTTATAACACTTTGTAATAACCCTTAAGTTGAAATTAAATTAATATTATTTTATATAGGAATTGGACGGGTTGTCGACCTACATTGACGAGAATCTTTCTAAATTCAAAAATATAAAGCTGTTAAGTCGCAGAAGCCAAAGAACTAAATTAAACAATATTTCACTTAATAATTCATCTGTGCTATCTCCACAGTCAGTGTTATCTCCACAGCATCAGAATAATTATTGTAACAACTCATCTGTTAACTCTTTTGTATCTCCTGTGTGTCAAAAGGTTGATGATGGAATTATTTTAATAGATGATGAGAGTTCTTCTGAGGATGACAAAATTTGTTCCAGAAAACAAACTTCAAATCTAGTAAAGTTGCTGCAGTTTTCAGAAAATACGAGACCAGCCTATTATGGGACGTGGAGAAAAAAATCTAAATTTGTTACTGGAAGAAATCCTTTTAAAAAAGATGAGGTGAGTATAATTTTTTTATGTGAATGTAGTTTATAGCTGTTATACTCTCTTAACAGGGTTTTAAAATTATTTGTCCTTAAATCAGTTCAATATAAAGTTTTGTTTTAAAATACCTGAGCTTCTATGAAATTATTTTTTGCTCATTTTTATTGAAAATATAAACGCTTTTTTAAATACTTATATTAGTTAGGAGTTTTAAGTCAACCAATCACAATTAATTTCTTTAATGTAGCATATTATTACCAAACTTTTTAATTTATAATAAAATTAAATAAAAATTTAGGATATTTTTGATTACACTATTGACAGCGATGAAGAATGGGAAGATGAACCAGGTGAAGATTTAGATGACCATGTAAGCTTTTGTTATTATGTGCATTTATTTATACAATTTTATGCATCATGCAAAATTGTTTTATGCAACATGCAACAGTTATTTTCTTTGTCAAGATTGAAAATACTGTTGCATTTTTTTGAAAATACTGTTGCATTTTTTTATTATTCAAATAAATGCGTTTTTTTTTTTGAGTTGACTTTTTTTTTTTTGAGAGAGATTTTCTCTCATATCTCTAGCTAATAAGTTTTTCTTGAACTTATTTTGTGAATTTAAAATTTTTTTTCAGAAGGTAAAACTGTTTTAATTTTGAAATTTAATTTTAATCAACAAAGAATAAAACAATTGGGTGTATTGCATGTTATATAAATTTTAATCCCACCTTAGCTATATCATTAGACTTTGATTTTTTTTATCCTTTTCTGTTAAAGTTCTGAACAATTGCATAATATAAATGTAAGTGGCTAAAAACAAACTTTAAATTATTTTTAATGTTAAAACTTTCTAATGAGAAATTATATATGAAGCTCAACTTCATTCAAATTATGTTTAAACTTTGTTGTTTTTTTCTGGTTTTTCAAACTTTAAAAATATTTTGGGCATAAAATTTATTTTTATTTTTGGATGTAATTTATGTTAATTTTAATTCAATTTAAAAGATTTTTTTGTAAAAATTAGATAGATGACGAAGATAAGGAAGAAGATGAAACTGAAGATGACAAAGATGGATTTTTTGTTCCACATGGTTATCTTTCAGACAATGAAGGTATTCAAGAAGATTCTTTTGATGACGACTTGTTACCAGGTGTTCAAAATAAAGTAAGTATTTTGATTGCTGGCAATGTTTTCATTGAAATAAATCCATGGTTATTTTTAATTTATTTTTCATAGAGTCACGAGGAAAATACACCGTTGTGTTCTTTTGAACGAGAGTTTCAGAAAAAGTCTAAACCACTAAAACCAATATGTATCGGGATAATGTTTTGTAAATCATTAGAGACAGTACATCCTTTGTTAAAAGACTATATGAGTGTTGCATTATTTCAAACAGACAATGATAAAACTGAAGAAAATTGTGATAAAATAGAACCTTTAAAGCTCTCTGATAGTTGTACTCCACAGATTGTACCTGAGGAAGGTTGCCTTTTTTTTTGTTTAACATGTATATATATTTGTGTATGAAGGGCTTGCTTTTTAGGTGAAACTTGGAGAAATTTATTTTAAAATATATTATTCCTATATCTTTATGGTTTCTAAAAAGCAGCCATTTTTCAACAATGTTTCTGTGGATTCTGTTTTTCCTTACTTTAACTCTTCTAGCTTGTGGTCTATTTTTTTTGTCATGGTAACTAATGTTGTTATTGTTAATATGATTTTAATGAAAAAGTAAAAAAAAAACCTTATAGATAACAGTATGTTCTTAATTCTGTACTGCACTCACTCACTTGCTCATGTCTTGCTCATTTATTTAAATAACTGGAACTGTTACAACATCATCAGCAATTGATGCAATTTTTTTTGTTTTACTAGTAAAAAAGTTAGAAAATTAAAGTTTTACATTGTTTGTTAGGTATTCAGTATTCAAATTACTAACAAAATTTGTAAAAAGTTGTTGTTCTAATTTATAAGAAACTAATACCAAGTTCACTCTTTTTGTAAGAAATATCATATTTATTTGAGGTTAATTTTCAACAAATTGTATTTTAAAAGTTGAAATTTTTAAACTATTGTAAATTTATATTATAATTAAATTTATATAATAATATAATTAAAATGCGGTAGTGGTGTAGTGGTAGAGCGCTCGCTTCATAAACGAGTGGTTCGGAGTTCGATCCTCACCACGTCCCTGGTAGTACCGCGCTCAACTCGTTTCTCCGCGCAGCGGCCTTGTTCATCAAGGTTCGTGTTTCGGAGTTATAGAGTTGAGAGAGGCTTATAGCCACAAATAAGTAGCCTCCTCGTCTGTAGTGGCCTTCTCGGCCTTGAGTAGGCGAATTAAAATTAAAAAAAAAAAATTATAGCATGTAACTGATAATTTTAAATTTTATTTTTAAAGGTTGCAACTGGTCCTTAAAGTTCCAAAAATTGACAATTAAAATAGACAATTTAACAATTTAACAATTTAACGATTTCAACTTAACTTTAATTTAAATTTAATTTCAATTTTCAATTTAACAATTTAACAATTTCAGAATTAGAACAGAGAATTAGACAAATTTAGCCCATTTTCTTATAAAAATCAATTTATTGGACAGAACAGACCATTAAAATTACTTTAAAGTAATAAATATAATTTTTTAAATTTTGGAAAAAATTTTATTCATACCTGTAAAACAGGTTCATATTAAACTTTTTATCCAAAAGAATTTTAAATTAAGAATATTACTATTTTAGATGTTCAAAATGTCCAGGATTCCTGATTTTTTTCTACACTTCTACCCAGAGCCATCCCAAGGTAAAGATGCTTAGGGGGTGTCCTCCACCTCCTCCAGGGGGTGTCTAACCTCTACCTCCTCCACCTTCTCCACCTACTTCTTTAATTTCTAATTTTGATTTTACTTTAAAAATAATTACTATTTCAGTTTTAAATCAATTTACTTGAAATTAATTTTTATTTAATATATTTGTTGATTTATTTATATTATTATATTATTTACTTATTGATACAATAAATAGATAAAATAAACAAGTTGTGATACACATTATAGTGCATGAAGTCAAACAACAGTATATGTCAGACTGTAACAAGTTTTTACAGTTTTGTAATTGTCATAGTTTTGAATATGTTTAAGTTTTTTGCATTCACAACTTCTTGGGGTCAATATGTCCAATATTCTATTTATTAAAAATTTTGTTTTTTTGCAAAATTTTTACATCTAAGTTCATAAAGCTGTATAATTGCATGTCGAAAGATTTTATTTAATCTATTTTTGTATGTTTAAACCTTTTAAAATGTGGATACAAATTACTCTTTGTTGTACTCTTTTATTCATGTTGATATGTTTTTGTAAATGTTCCATAATGGTGCTTCATATTCAAGATGAGATCAAACTAATGATGCAAACAGTAGTCTTATATTTCTTTTATCTAAATATTTAAAAGAGTGTTTCATCACGCCTAATTTTTGGTAATCTTTATTGACTGTATAGTTAACGTGGTAATTCCACTTTCATTTGATCTTCATGTTAATTTGATCTTCATCTAAATTCCACTTTCATTTGATCTTCATCTTAATTCCACTTTCATTTGATCTTCATCTTAATTTCACTTTCATTTGATCTTCATCTTAATTCCACTTTCATTTGATCTTCATCTTAATTTCACTTTCATTTGATCTTCATCTTAATTCCACTTTCATTTGATCTTCATCTTAATTCCACTTTCATTTGATCTTCATCTTAATTCCACTTTCATTTGATCTTCATCTTAATTCCACTTTCATTTGATCTTCATCTTAATTTCACTTTCATTTGATCTTCATCTTAATTCCACTTTCATTTGATCTTCATCTTAATTTCACTTTCATTTGATCTTCATCTTAATTCCACTTTCATTTGATCTTCATCTTAATTCCACCTTCATTTGATCTTCATCTTAATTCCACTTTCATTTTCATGATCATCAAGTCTTTTTCTAGTTTTTTTTAGTTTAGTTGCTTATCATTGGAATTTTAATTTTTTTTAGTTTAGTTGCTTATCATTGGAATTTTAATTTTTTTTAGTTTAGTTGCTTAACATTGGAATTTTATTTTTTTTAGTTTAGTTGCATATCATTGAAATTATTAGACATCAAGTACTTGATTTTAGGGTTATTTTTCCAAATATGCATTTGTCGTTATTAAATTTTATTAACCAGTTTTTGTTCATTGGACCATTGTGTTCAGTTCTTTGTAAATCTTCTGTACTGCTTTTATGGTCTATATGATGTATAAATATTATTTTTGATCATCTACATTTAGTTTACATTTGTTATTTATATTTATTTATATATCATTAATGTATAAAATGAATAATAATGGTCTAAAGTACTGATCCCTGAGGAACATCACTTACAAAATCTATCCATTCAGAAATATTTCTTTAAGTACTATTTGTTGTAACTGATTTTTTAGAAAAGCTCTGCACCAGTTCAATAAATCACAAATCAATACACAATCTTTCATGTGGCAATGCTTTACCAAAGTCTAATAATATAATGTCAATGGAATATTATTGTCAATTGGTTTACTGACAATATCTAATGTTTCTAGTAAATTTGTAACACTTTTCATGGCTTTGTGTGTTAAAAAGTGTTACAAATTTTTCAAGTTTTTAATTTTTCAATTGTGTAATTGATGTTAAAGAAATCTGCCTATATTTTAGCAGACTTTATATATGTTACCTTTTTTATGCATTGGTGCTACATTTGCATGTATCTATAAAAATGGTAAAGTTACATTTTCAAATGATTGATTAAATATTAACTCTAAAACATAAACTTTTTGAGCATTCTTTAATATTCTTGGATGTATTTTATCTGATGATTTATTTGTATTTAATTTTTTTTAGTTTTAATCTCAAATGGCTTTAATAGTATTTTTTATTTTAGTTTTACTGTTTATATAAGGGTGTATAAATTTATTTTGTTTTTTTACTGTTTATATAAGAGTGTATAAATTTATTTTGTTTTTTTACTGTTTATATAAGAGTGTATAAATTTAGTATTTGATTTTGATTGTTTTACTAAATTACGTTCTTGCTCCATAATTGCTTTTGTAATATCATTTTTTTAAATATAAATATTTAAATATTTTTAGATTTTTGTATTTTTTAACATCATCTATATTTTTAAAATCTGCAGCTTTAATTTTGTACCATAAGTTCTCTTTAATTTTAATTTAGGTCTTCAGTCAACCATAATGATTTTATCTTTCTAATATTTTGGTTATTTTGTTAAATTTGAGGGATTAACCTTTTGCAACCTTTCTCATAGATTGTTAACCAGCTTAATTAACACTTAAGGTAAAGGCTTAATAAGCACTTAAGATTTTAAACCCAATCATAATTATCAAAGTATTGACTTATTTTTTTGTTGAACAGTTTGATGGTCTTTATTATTGGTAATTTTATCCACTATATTTAAGACTCAATATATGATGGCCACGTTCTAAATTATTAAATTGGTATATTTTCTAAAATATTAACTCTGTTACAAGGTTCAGCTAATACTAAGTCTAGAACATTTGTTGTTTCAATGACATTTTTTTGAAAATTTGAAAAAATTTTCAAATACGTAGTTTTTGTTTAAATAATTCAAAACGGTCATAAAAAACTGAGCTAATTTTTTATTTCATTGTTTTGTATTATTGTACTATATTATATTCATTTCATTTTATCATATGAAAATTAAAATTGCTGCCAATTAGAAAGCCGCTGTATTTCTTGCTGTTAACTAAATTTGATGCATACTTTAATGATTTCACCATACTTTCATAAAAAAAAAAAACTACTATCTGTAGTACAGTAAATAGAGCCACATAATCTGCTTTCAATAGCACATTTTGTTCATACCATATTGTTTCAACATCGTATTTATTTCATTTAAATTTTCATTAATAATTTCATATGACTTTATATTGTTGGTAATATAAATACAAACAACACCACCCTTACTTTGCTTACGATCTTTTCCATACAGTGAATAACTTTCTATGTTAGTTGGTTAGGCAACTGTCCACCATGTCTCACATACCATCATAACTTGCGGTTGTTTTGTTTTTTTGTAATTAAGTCTTCATATTTGTTGTTTTGATGTTGAATTGGTGTACTAACATTACAGATGGGATTTTTCATTACTAGTTATCATTTTTTTAATTTTTCTTTTTTTTTTTTTTTTAGTTCTTTTTTTTCAACATTTTTTATTCTTTTAGTTTTTTCTTTAATAAATTTAGCTTTTTGGGTTGTATATTTTAACAACTCTGTACCCTCTAATAACAAAATTATTTAAGTTATCTAATTTTGTTAAATATTGATTTTGTGCATTTCTTTGAATAGTAACTTCCTTTGTTAACTTTCTTTCAGCTTCATTTTGATTTGGTGCAATAAAAATATTTTTAAAAGTCTCTGTTTCTCAATCGGGTTCTTGCTGCACGTAAAACTTGTATTTTTGTGCATCTTTATTTTTAAACTGGACTAAGACTAGATTCACTTGTGTTTTAATTTTCTTGTTTTAATCTGAATCATTTTTTCAATAATACTGTTGTTAACACATAACCTCATCAATTTCTTTCTTCCTCGTTAACTTGCTTCTTATCATAATTTTTGCATTAAATATTGTTATCTTTAGGTACAGAAAGACCAAAGGTAATAATTACATTACATTTATCTCTTTTTTGTTTATCTTTATTAATAGCAACAATGGCATTATCTGCTTCTAATTGATTTACTTTTATCATTTTAAATAATAACTGTGCAGTTTAATGGAGCATCTTTCTGAGTGCCACTGCTTTTAAGTACAGTTATACCATTTTTTCAATCTAGAATTTTCAACCTCCAATAATTGAGTTCTTTATGTCATTAAATGAACGGTGTCTTTTAATGTTAATAAATCAGCTTCACTTGAATTTTTTTTAAGCATTTATATTCATAATTCATTCCAAGCTAAGATTTTTCAAAGATTAGCAAAATTTGATATGCTAGTTACGTTGAGCATTCTTTAAGAATTATAGGGTAAACTTTTTCACTGCAAATAGATTTATTTATATCTACATTGTTCAAAAGTTCCAGATTTTCATTATATTTAAATAATATTTTACCTTCATCTATTTCATCTATCATCAGGAATTTAATAATTAAATTATAAATATTTTTTTTTTTTCAAGCAAGTGTGAGCGTGGTCTGGTGACCCCTTGTTATTTAAAAGTCAATATACAGTTCCATTTTCCATTTTTAAATTGAAATGACTAATTAGATTCATAACGTCTCATATCAATCTTAAATTTTTTCAAACATAAACTTAAAAATGTATATTATTAAAAAAACAAAAATTAAAATGCGTTTATTTGTATAACCCCTTTTAATAGTTTCAAAAAGTCAGGATAAATTAAAACAAATAAAATACTTGAAATAACTTGATGGCCTTTGAATGGATTTAAAAAAATTTTTAAAACACAAAATATTTTATGAAAAAAACTAAAACTCAGATTTTAAATTTTTTTGTATTTCTAAACTCATTTTTTTAGTATACCTACTATCTTAAGAAAATCAATTTGTTCAGAAGATAATATCACAGATTCATTTGATTTTGTAATGCCAACTATATTTAAAAGCAGAGTTTGAGGAGTCTGGTCTTTAATAAAGCAGAGTTTGAGGAGTCTGGTCTTTAATAAAGCAGAGTTTGAGGAGTCTGGTCTTTAATAAAGCAGAGTTTGAGGAGTCTGGTCTTTAATAAAGCAGAGTTTGAGGAGTCTGGTCTTTAATAAAGCAGAGTTTGAGGAGTCTGGTCTTTGACACATTTGAGTTGGATGATTTTTAGTTTTAACGTCTTTTTTGTTAATAGAAAGCACTTAGTACTTTTTAAGAATATGCCCCTACCCTTCATTTTATTCTTAGAATCACCTCTGTTTGGAGGTTTTATTTGAAAATAAAGATGTAATTTGATAATGTATTTACAAAAGAAGATAAGGATAAGTGACAAGAGTTGTTCATAATTACAGAAATACTTAAATTTTTCAACAATCAGATAACAATTATACAGACACAAAACTTTTTCTTTTTAAAAAAAATGGATAAAGTAAGACTTAGTACTAGAAAAATCTTATATTGGGTTGCAGTTTGCTGATTTTAAATGATGGAAAAATTGTGAATGACTTGGACAGATAATATTTACATTGGTCAGTTTTTTTTACAATAATCGTCAAATAAAAAATAAAAGGTTTTGTGGAATCAAAACCTTTTTAAAAACTACATCAGTACTGGTCATAAAAAGCTACATCAGTACTGGTCATAAAAATGCCAATGCTTACCTAATAGTCTAGTCAAATAAGATTATTTTTGTTAAAAATTTTTTATTTTGCCCAATAATTCCCAAAGGTATATAGATCATGTAAAAAAACATAATATGTTTCTGTCGTCATCTTCATAATTTTCCATTTCGTTTTCTTCAATGTCATTGCCCTACAGGAAATAGATAAGCCAATATATGACTGATATTTTGTAGAAATATTGATATGTGATAATAAAGATAAATAATGAGAGAAGACATCTTTTTTCTAATTTTCATTGTCAAAATTTACCTTGCTATTCACACATTCTGTTCCATGACATTCCCCACAAAAAATTGCAAGCATCATATTCCGTATTTCCTTCACGTACATGCTTACCCACCACATGGATTTTTTGTTGTTGTCTTAATGATTAACGTAGTTAGTTAATTAATGTAGTTAGAAATAAAAAATATTTAAGTTTAAATTATATCAATAAAATTTTGTAAGATCTTTTCAAGGAGTTTGAAAAAATACATATATTCAAAACAAATTACATCTAAGACCTTTGTTAGTATTTCTAGCGCAATGTCTTTATTTTTTATTATAGGTGTGATTACTCCGTCGTGTTGCTTCCATACCCATTTAGTTGCATCTAGTTTAATGTCATCAATTAGTTAGTATAACATTTGACAATTCGCACAGGCCATGGAAGTAAGCAGCTTTATTAGTAGGTGGAAGTTTCTCTGGCAATATTATACCCTTGCATGGTAAATTGATGTATTTATTATACCTAAAATTAATAATAAAATTAAGTAAGATAATTATTTTTGTACAATTAGGGTTCCTATGCTAGAAAATAATTACCTCAATTTTGCAAGTGTGCTTTCCTTTGTTCCTCCATATAACAAAATAAAACCTTCAATTGAGGTGTTTCCAACTTCCTCTTGATTACTCCATGGACTTGTCATTACTTCTGATATTTTTTGTCATTTCTCATCCAAGATTTTTTCAACTACTTTTTCCAAATGCAGGCAAAACAGTGTCACACCCTAACCATGCATGGTTAAGAGCAGGTGTTGTTTCATGGTTTTGTTTTTTAAGCAAGCATCCTTGATACTCCAAGCTTTATCCAATTTATCTTGCAAAAAGTAAATGTCAGACATGTTGCTTTTCCAACGATGAATAAGCATAACTGCGATATCTGTGTCATCAGCTACAACAGTTACATGCTGCAAGCTTATGTTTGGGATATCAAGAGCGGTTTTAACAACAGTGTTATCAGCATCACCAGGGCAGTTTACAGTCAAATATCCCAATTGATTTAAATGCTGTGTAAAAAAATTTATGAAATTGGCTTTGTTTTCAATATTACTTAAAAAACAATCCTGAGTAAGCGGCACAAGTTTATCTTGGTTAATTACTACATTGCAGCTTTGTGGAATAGAATTTCTGTGTAGATGCTCGTGATTCTTTGTGCCTTCATGTTGATAACCGTGAAAAATAACTGTGACGAATCCCTGGTAATTTTTTTTTTATAACATTTGAATAAATACAATGTTGTCTGCTACAACATTGAATTTCATCCCTTTAAACCATCTAACTCTATGTAGCAATGCACCGCCAGCTAAAACATAGTGGTTTGGAGTCTTTCTTCTTTGATTTCTTTCATTAATAATGACATAAATGCTGACTCAGTCAAAATGTGTACCCTTGTTGCTCTTGTAATGGCTTTTCCTGACATCATTTTAGTGACACAATCTCAGCATATATCTTGACAAAGAAATCCTCAAGACCTGTTCTTTTCATGAGCGTACCAATGCTTCCCAGAAAACTCATAAACGTATGAAAGCCACCAAGTCTGAAAACAATTGAGAGATTTTCTGCATGGATGATATTGAATGCAGTTAACCAGAGCGGCTGGTCAAAAATTATACAAGGGGTTTCGAATTTGAGCTTCTTTGCTTGGGAGATAATAAAAAGCAAAGTTGAGTAAATACATGATTGAAGGGATTGAGATCTATTATAGGGAGAAATAAAACAAATGATTGAAATCCTTTTTGTGCGAGTTGCTGTGTTTAGAATTGTAAAAATCCAGACCTTGTTTGGACAAGGTTCTTCAGTTGATAACAAAAACTCGCAAGCCACAAAAGATCATAAGTATACATCATATTATTCATATCAGAAATGAGTAAGTAAAGTTACAGTAAGAGCAGTCTTACTGTTACCTTGTAGATTGTATTAAATTGTAACTTTTTTATATGCAAAGATTTATGATACAGAACAATCTCTATACCACGATTGTTAGCAAATGCTGTTGTTGGTAGAAGTTGTCTCAATCTTGGAATTTTACCAAACGATCCAGTGTGCTTTTCTTCTATGGTGATTGTTCTCATCCCATGAAATGTACCTTTTCCTGTTAATGTTGCAATATTGTGGTCGACATTATCAGCTACCCATTGTTTAAATCCATTACTTATTTTTTTGTGGTTATTGGTTTCATCCCTGCTCATTTCTTTAATTGCTGATTGTGGTACAATTCATCTGGAGTGATTGAAAACCCAAGTCGCGAGAAATGTTGAATAAGCTGTTTAAATCCAGTAGATTTATCAATATTGACAGCAACTCCGAATGGAATTGGTGCAATAATACTTTTTGGTCGTGAAGTTTGTATGATACATTGGCTCAAACTTAGCTGCTTCTGACTGGAAGGAATCAGTAACATCATAAAAGTTTTCAATGATTCAGGAACCCACTTATCTCCATCCGTGATATCATCAATAGTGGGGTAAAAATCTTTACTGTATTGCATTGACCTTATCTCTTCCTCTACTATTTTGGCTGCAGCTTTCACCACACTATCTATTGTTGCTGTGCCCTCTTTTTTAAATTTCCTTATTATATAGTCCCCTATATTTTTAAACAAAACCAGTTCACTCTTACAGCCAGCACTTTGGACAAAATGGCATGATCTTTATACCTTACCTTCAGTTTTGATCAAAATGTTTTGTGACAATATCCAACACCATTAAATAAATTTTATACAAATTTGAAATAGATTTAATACCCCTACAATTATGTTGAAAAATTAAAATACTATTTCAAGATGAAGAACATCACATAGTAAAATAAATAAAAACTGGGAGAAAAAAGATTGGTGGAAAAAAAAAAAGAACGGTGATTAGATCTTAACAATTTGCATATTTTTATACAACTCTGGCACATCAGAAAAAAACACAAAAAACTCAATTAAAAGTTTTGAAAATCTCTAAAAGATCAATTAAAATGCAATGTCTTCTTAAAATCAACTTTCAATATTTTCAAACCTGTTGTTATTTTTATAGGCTAGTTTTTCAGACCATTTTTTATTACTTATTAATTGTTCCGCATAAAAAATGCTTTAAAATGGTATATAATAAGTCTATATTTGAACACAGTTTTTTTTTTTACTTTTTAGCACTTGCGTCATTTTGAAATAGGGCCCAAAAAAGGTTCTTCTGTTGGGAATCATTGGGAATTTTTTTTACATGATCTTTATACCTTAGGGAATCACTTGGCAAAGTTTCAGCTTTATAGAGATTTTTTTCCACAAACAGTTGTTTATTGAGTTATACTCCTGGACTATAAGACTTTTGCTTTTTGGTTATTCAAGTTGAAACATAGAAAAAAATAAATAAACCATTGTTTCTTACCTTATTATATTACCTTAACCGTTACCTGGGTAATTTGCAAGTTTTTCTTACCTGGGTAATTTCAAGTGATTTTAAATTTTTTCAAAAGTTATTTCTGTAAATGAACATTTTTGATTGTGATCAACTTTGTAAAGACATTTAACTTTATAAAAAAGCTTTATAATATTTGCCACCTTTATTGAATTTGCTGAGGTATCCAGCTTAGTCCCTAGCTCTTACATAAGTACTAATACAATGTAAACAAATTAAAATTGAGATTTTCAGTATGTAAAATATTTTATAGTGAATTTAAAGTTTAAATTTAATTTATTTGCTATTAACATGATTGTCAAAGTTATACATGTTTTTTTAATAAGAAAGTTGTTTATAAGAAACTAGTACTAAATAATAAGAATTTATATATTGCAATATATCTCTAATAAGCTCTAAAGAATTTTTAGCATCAAAGCCTAAAATAAGGCACTTTCTAGTAATACTTAATTTTCTTGGTTTCTTATAAAAAAAAAGTGTAATTATTTTTTTTAAATATACATAGTTATTAATTAACATATAACATTATATTTAACAGAATAAATAAGATTTTTTTTTAATGTCTGACCTTAAAGATGTCAGTTCTCAAAGAAAATCATGTGTTAGGGAGCATTTTTTGTATATCAAAACAGAAGATAGTTCAAAGAGCATAATTTGCTCAGCATATCACCTTCAAGCAAAAGCATAAGATTCAAGTTAAATTTTGTCTTGGGAAAGATCTATCACCAGAAAAACAATCATCAACACCATCAAAAGTTTCTCACATTGATACTTTCTTTAAGAAAAGCTTTGAACCTCTTGGTGAGGTGATAAACAAATTGCAGATTATGGTCTTTTTCAAATTTATAAAACGTTCGTTTTATGAATTTGATTTTGGACAACAACATTGTAGCAACAACCACTAATGGTGCGAGTGTTTTTATGAAATTCAAATTTATGATCAAACTGAAGAGGAAGAGGATTATGAAGAATAAAAGAATGTAATAAGTTAAGCACTGAAACAAACCTAGTTTCTGAATCGGTGCTACTGTTGCTAAAATTCATAAAATTGTTAAAGTCTTCAGAAAGTCCCCAGTCAGAAATACTGGCAATCTTCAACCTTAAAATATTCAGTCCTTTGGAAAGGAAAAGGTTTTATTTTCAGATTGTAAAATGCAATGGAATAAATGTGATGGAATAGCCTTATTAAAATGCTATTAAGATTTTATGAAGTTTGCAAAGAAGTTATATTAGCAATGATCCATCTTGAACAAAAATTTGATGTTTCCGATAAAAAATTGGAGAAAAAACTATGTGATGCTCTTGCTCCCATTGAGATGACTGTAGAATATTTATGCAAGAAAGACGCTGATCTTTTGCTTGCTGAAAAAATTACTAAATTTGCAGCTAAGAAGCTGGAAGATCAAGGTACATCAATATGCCTTGCTCTCCTAGAAAAACTTGAAGACCAAATTTAAGAGAGAAGAAACCCCTTGATCTTGTACACTTAATACAATACACAAAGATCTTGTACACTTAATACAATATTTAAAATCTTCGGACACTTTGGAAGAGCAAAAAGATCAGTTCGGTCTAAAAATAAAAAAACGTATTATAATATCTCTGGTTACTTCAATTTTAAACAGACTTTATCCACAGAAAGCAGGTGAAGAGCTACCAGTTGATTTTGAAGTTAGTAGTACACCTGATCAAAGATTAAAAATTGATGAAAAAAATTATCTTTCAAATAACTTTCCTTCATTTATTCAACAAACAGAGCATGAAGCTATCACAGAAGATAAGATTGGAATATAGATTTTGAAAAAAGAGATGAGTTTATTTGAAGCGTGAAAAATCTTAAAAAAACTTTTTAAGAAAAAATAAAGTTGATATATCTAACTATTGCAAAAATTATTTATTAAATAAAACTAAAGATTATAAATATTAAAAAGTAAATAATGCTATTATAAAAACATTTATAGTTGTTACAGCACAACATCATCTGTTATTGTGCAATTATTTTCATCAATTGTCGCAGTGTGTGTTATTATTATTATTAAAATCAATGCATCAAGGGTGATGCATTGATTTTAATGTGTCAGTATCATGTGTCAGTTTTACAAAAAAATGAAAAATGTTGTTTAAAGATAAAAGCTATAAAACTTCTTTATTTTAGCTTTTTAAAAGCTTGTTTTTTAAATCAAAATTAACTAAATTTACACCCCATAGGTTATTTAATAGCTGCTGTAACATCTAATTGATAAAACTATCCAGGTAATAATATTAAATCTACCCTGGTAATACCCAGATATTACCAGGGTAAATTTAAGTTTACCCATTACCCAGGTAAATATTTTTTGCCGCGTAATAAAAAAACACTGTAAGAAACATTAAAATTTTTACATAATTTTATATGGAAAATTGGTTTCAAAAAAATCGAATTTCCATATAAATTTCAAATCATTATTGAGTAATCTAAAATGTTGGTGCAAAAAATTGATTTTTATAAGAAAATGGGAAAAAAATTGTGATTTTGACTGATTTTCAAAACTTTAAGGACCAGTTGATATCCAGTTTACTCAAAAAATCAAACAGTTTGTATTCTGAATAGAGGTTTAAAATCAGCATAAAAAATGCTATCAGGTGCTGTCCCAAACATTTTTGATTTCAAAAAAAGTGAAATTTTGAAACATCCTTTTGTATATATATATATACATATATATATATATATATATATATATATATATATATATATATATATATATATATATATATATATATATATATATATATATATATATATATATATATATATATATATATATATATATATATATATATATATATATATATATATATATATAATAAAAAAGGCAGCGTATAACTTTTTTTTTTTCATTTTTGATTTCAAAAAAAGTGAAATTTTGAAACATCCTTTTATATATATATATATATATATATATATATATATATACATACATACATACATACATACATACATACATACATACATACATACATACATACATACATACATACATACATACATACATACATACATACATACATACATACATACATACATACATATATATTATATATATATATATATATATATATATATATATATATATATATATATATATATATATATACATATACATACATACATACATACATACATACATACATACATACATACATACATACATACATACATACATACATACATACATACATACATACATACATACATATATATATATATATATATATATATATATATATATATATATATATATATATATATATATATATATATATATATATACATAAATTGATCTCAATAAAAAAGGCAGCGTATAACTTTTTTTTAAATATATTTTGATATAATAATATATTAACGATATTTCGCTGACCTATTGTGGTCAGCGTCATCAGGTAATGAAAAAACGTTACAAAATAACAGAAAACCAACCGTTTAAAAAAAGAAGACATTAAAAAGCGTAAAATATAAAAACCAATCAAATAATTTAAAAGTGACGTCAGTTAAATTTTTGTCAAAATTGGTCCCCAAGTTTTTGTTTTCACATTATCCCCGTCATTTCTATTAAGAACAGTTTGCCTAATACCTATCTCGTGTCGAACTTTTGCTTTATTTATCTCCAAGGATTCTCTAACTTTTCTTATCTTGTATTCTGGAATGACTGCCAAGGTCTTAGGATTCAGCCAATCAAAAGTACCACGGCGTGTTCTAGAATGTTTCGTGACTCCTGAACTCGACCATGTTTGATTTTTACAGGCTCTTTAGTGTTCCGCACTTCTTGAAGTGATTAAAAAGAAAATCACTTCAAGAGCCTGTAAAAAATCAAAAATGGTCGAGTTCAGAACCCACGGAACATTCTAGAACATGTCGTGGTACTTTTGATTTTAACACGTCCCTTATATTATGAAAATTTAGTTATTTATAAACAGGTCAACTTGAATCTCAAATGAATTGAAGTTATATAAAAATTTGAAAATTAAAATTCGTTTTGTAAAAAAAATTATTGGCGGATATCTATAAATATAGATAGATAAATATATCTAAAATTTTATTTTTTTTAGCACTTTTTTAGTTTTAAAAACTTTGATTGTTAATATTTTTATATTTGTTTATATTTTCATATTACCATTTAAGTTTTATTTGGTTTTCATATTTCAGCTATGCCATTCTTACTTCAATATATTCACGGTAGCTCCACGCGGTTAAGAGAGATGGTGGTTGAATTTATTCAGTTTTGGCGAAAATACTCAAGAATGAAAAATTTATCCTTTCGGTACGATATTTCTAAAAGACAGTTAACCAATAAAATAAAATCTATTTCTACGCGAAGTTATAACAATAATCTTGGGAAAATGTGTTATATGGTAAATGATGTTGTTTTACAGAATTATAAGCTTGGGGAATTAAAATTAGGATTGGGCTTGCCTTCATTTGATGAAAATTTTGATAATAGTTGTGAAGCATCAATTTGTAAATAGATAAAACTTCCTTTCATTGACTTAAATACCTTTCAACTTTTTCAACTTGAAATATATTTATTGTTGCATTTTTAAACATGTAAATCGCACATGCATCATAGCATTTTTTTTTTTTTTTTTTTTGTTACTAATTCATAACAGCTGTCTGTTTAAGTTCTACTTTTAAAAAATATATAATTATATAATATAATAGTCGAAAATAAGTGGAAAGTATAAAACGCAATTTTTAATTTTTAAGAAACTCTCCTTAAATCACATGTGAATTAAAATTTCACCAAAACTTTTTTTTAAATTTCATCAAGCTATACAGACCTATACTATACAAACTATACAAACACGCAAAAATACGTTAAATTATGTCATTTAAGAGTTGTTAACAAGGCCAAGAGTTTTAAGGTCAAGATTAAGAGTTTCAAGGCCAAGACCTACGCAAACATTTTCAACACCAAAGACTTTAATTGCCTTGTGTTAAGGCCAATTATTAACGAAACTGTAATTACCAAGTGCTTCGACAATAAAATCACATTTTGTAAAAATAGTTTATACTAGCAGTAAGCAACCCGTAATGGTAGGCTCTCTTGTCAAACCCCTATTCCGACGTTGAGCGTCTTTTGCGTCCGCGAGCTTGTATTTCTAGAAAATAGGCGAAATGGGGTATATAGGGATTTGCGCTGCGGTGTGCACATACACCGAATTATTTTTAGAGAGAACATGCAGCGGAGTGTGGAAACAACGACTGAGGGTTTGGAGTAGGCAGGTTCTCTTTTAAATAAAAAAGTCGTTTTTTTACATTTTCGGACCTTAAGGACAGCGTCGGAATAACGGTTTGACAAGAGAGCCTACCACCCGTAATACGGGTTGTTAGTAAAAAAAAACATTCGCGTATAGAAAAGTCTAGAAACGACTTTAAAATAGAAAAGTCTAGAAAATTACGTAAGTATAACTACTATTAAATTAGCGTATTAATATTATCAGATAAAAGGCAAGGCCAAGGAAAAACAACTCTGATTTAAGCTCACGCTATAAGTCGAAAATTCTAAATGAAACAACTTAAGCTAAATGAATGTTAATGTAATTTAAAAAAAGTATTTTAGGATTTTTTGGTATTTAAGTAGCTTACAGGTTCTGAACTCCAAACTTTAGTATGTTTATACTTATATACAAAATATTTTTCTGTTAAAAATTGTGCTATTTGGAGCATGAAAAAAAAACTGCTAGTTGCAATAGACAAAGTGCCGCGGTACTTTTTCTTTTTTATTAAGGTGCCCCAAGAATTCCTTACGGTCTTATCACAGAGCATCGCGGATGAGCATTTAATAGGAAGTTCACGCCACCTTCCTAACCGATGTAGCAAAACTTTCTCAGAGGTGAAGATTGAACCAAGGATCCTTGTTTCTGTGGCGAGTGCGCTATCACTGCGCCACAGCTGTTCAACTTTTATAAAGTGTACAAACCAGACTAATAAGTTTTCTAAGTTTTATCTCAAGCTAATTGATTTATTACTTTCTTTTCAATTAATTCTTGTTATTAAGTAATTAAGCCTCATAATTAATGTTTAACACTAACCACAGCCGTTGCATTAAAAAAGGAATATAAAAAAAGGTAAAAGTTGAATAGAATCAGGTTAAAATGTTTGAATTTTACGAGAAACTTGACATATGTAGAGCATACATTTCAAGTGCATAAAACTTTTTAATGGGTGTTAAAAAGATAAAAATGGTACACCATAAAGTTTTATTGACTTCAGATACTACATGCTTTGTTTCCAATTTAATAATAAATAAAATTATAAAAAAAAGCACCTGCAAATGTTTTTTTTATACCAAAAAGATGAAAGAAGTTTCTTGTTTTTTTTTTTTTTTTTTTTTTTTTTTAAATGACCGGTCTGTCCGCATTTCTTTATGCTATCTTTCTAAATCAATTACTTCCGACTTTTACTTTTATGTTCTACTTAATCACACTTAACTTCTGCGGTATTTTATCTTGGTATGGCAAGAAATAAATTTACTAACTTTATTTATAGAATCTTAAAAAAAAAACTTTATTAATTTTTTAATAGTTACGGAAAACCATTTTAAAATAGAAAATTTACCTAGGCAAGCTATCTCAAGTGTGTCGATAATAGCACGCTAAAGAAGGTTGGAGGGGAAAACATTAGGCACCTAAAAATCCTATTTGATTGCCGTAATGGAGTTTCATAGAGACAAATTTAAATGTAGCAGTATCCTGATTAATTACTCGTTAAGTATAACAAACATCAGTTTATACTTATTATCCATAAAATAAAAAAGATTTCCATACAAAATGATGGCCAGCAAGAAAGAATTTTGAAAAAGATATATATATATATATATATATATATATATATATATATATATATATATATATATATATATATATATATATATATATATATATATATATATATATATATATATAAACGATTTAAAAATCTGGATATGAATATAAAATCAAAATTTGAAGCACTCCATATTAAATGGAAAAATCCATCTTTAAATAAACACACTATTCATTATAATATAAATTTGTCAATTTAGTTTTTTTTTTTTTTTTTTTTAAATTTATTATTATTTGTTGTTTTTTACTATTACAGTATAATAATTTGTATTAAAATTTTTATTGGTTTATAACAATTCTATTTGTCTGTTAATATTTCTCTGTAATGTCTTAAAATTTTGATTTTATATTTATATTCAGAGTTTCAAATTGTAATTTTATCTTTGAAAATGTAGTATGCTAATTACAAAACATGTCAAGATTAAAAAATATCATGTTTTTCTTTAAAATATGTTCACATTTATTGTATATATATATATATATATATATATATATATATATATATATATATATATATATATATATATATATATATATATATATATATATATATATATATATATATATATATATATATATATATATATATATATATATATATATATATATAAATTTTTAATTTTTTTTTTAATTGTTGATAGGTATAGTATTTTGTTAAAAATATAACTCTTGTCTGATTAAGAGTGATCAATATTTCTTTGTAAAATAATTCAATTTTATATATATATAATTTAAATGAAAAAATACAACTTTTTTATGGAACTATTAGTTTCATGCCATTCGGCAATCATTCAGCCATATTATTCAAAATTTACAAATTAAAAAACCGTTAAAAATACTATTTTTTAGCGTTGCAACTGACGTCAAGTTTACGTCAGACGATATCATGAGTCCTAATCCCCGGTATCGAATTGTGAAAGCAGAAATTTTTTTCTATGCCTGCAAGAAGAAACCAACTCACTTTTTATATTAAGTAATGATTCTTGATCATAAGTCATAATTAAATACTTTTCATATAAACAAAGATTACATCTTTTAGTTGATGGATTATGGTTGACACTTTTTAATAATGTTCCAATTGACTAACGGCATAATACCTTCCATATTTCTTTAGAAAGTTCTGTATAGTTTTCGTATCTAGTAGCATTAAATGATTTTAAATGGTTTGCAAACCTAAGCTTGAATGAGCCTTCACTGATACCAATATACGATTTTTTGGAATTACTAGGGTTAGCTAAAGATATAGTGGCTTTATACACAACATTTTTAGATAAGCATTGATTATTTAAAGGGCATGAAGGTTTATTAATACAGTTGCAGTTGGTGACACAAGCAGTGGGTTTGTTGCCTAATACTTTTTGGTTGTGTGAATTAATTATTGATCGAACATTCGGCATGCAGCTGTAACTAATTTTGATTGTATTTCTGTTAAATATCTTCTGGAACTTATGATGAAGAAGAAAATGCAAGTCAATTAACTTCAAAAAAAGGTGTCCTATTTTGGCGACAACGTTTTTGCTGAACGGAGAATTAAACCATATGATGTTTCTCTTTAGCTTATTAGTATCATTTGAGCCTACATTTGGATGGTATTGTATGTTGTTTCTAAATCCAGACTTTTTTAATGCATCTTTATAAATAGGGGCAGTATTATTAAAAATTGCTTCGCTGGAAGAATCGGTTAAAAACCTACGCTCAGTTGAAATTGAAATTTATAAGGCGTTATATATATCGTCATTCTTCTGAATGACGATATATATAACAAAATCAATATAAATGGATCTTCTGATTGTTTTATTACATTGAAAGATCATAAATCAAACTTTTTAAATAATCCTACAGTTTGCTTTATAAATCCTACTAAGAACGAAATCGGAAAAATTAGTAAGCATATTTTATTTGATATTAACACCAATCTAAGAAATATTTTGCAACTAAATCAGTGGAGTAACACAGAAGACGTAATTAATTGGTTCAAAAATATTAAAGATAAACACATTTATAGTTTTCTTTATTTTTGACATTGTTGACTTTTATCCTTCAATTAACGAAAAACTCCTTATCCATTCACTTTGCAGAGCAATATGTTACCATCACTACTGATCATAAATCCCATCACTACTGAGCGAAAATCATTATTATTTACCAACGACCAAGTTTGGATAAAGAAATCGAGTGGTTTGTTTGATGTAACCATGGGTGCATGTGATGGTGCGGAGGTTTGTGAATTAGTTGGAATTTTCCTTCTTTTCCAAATCTCCCAATTTTATAGCAAGTATGATTTGGGGTTGTATAGAGATGATGACTTAGCTGTGTTCAAAAATGCAAGCGGTCCTAAAATGGAGAAAATTAAGAAACATTTTACGCAAAACAGCATTAGTATTTCTATCCAAATTAATATGAAAATTGCTAATTACCTAGATGTAACATTGAACCTTAACAACAGTAGTTTCCAACCATACCGCAAACCTGATAGTACGTTAAATTACATCCACGCTAGTTCCAACTATCCACCTAATATTTTAAAACAACTTACCAACTTCAACTGAGCGTAGGTTATCAACCAATTCTTCCAGCGAAGCAATTTTTAATAATACTGCCCCTATTTATAAAGATGCATTAAAAAAGTCTGGATTTAGAAACAACATACAATACCATCCAAATGTAGGCTCAAATGATACTAATAAGCTAAAGAGAAACATCATATGGTTTAATTCTCCGTTCAGCAAAAACGTTGTCGCCAAAATAGGACACCTTTTTTTGAAGTTAATTGACTTGCATTTTCTTCTTCATCATAAGTTCCAGAAGATATTTAACAGAAATACAATCAAAATTAGTTACAGCTGCATGCCGAATGTTCGATCAATAATTAATTCACACAACCAAAAAGTATTAGGCAACAAACCCACTGCTTGTGTCACCAACTGCAACTGTATTAATAAACCTTCATGCCCTTTAAATAATCAATGCTTATCTAAAAATGTTGTGTATAAAGCCACTATATCTTTAGCTAACCCTAGTAATTCCAAAAAATCGTATATTGGTATCAGTGAAGGCTCATTCAAGCTTAGGTTTGCAAACCATTTAAAATCATTTAATGCTACTAGATACGAAAACTATACAGAACTTTCTAAAGAAATATGGAAGGTATTATGCCGTTAGTCAATTGGAACATTATTAAAAAGTGTCAATCATAATCCATCAACTAAAAGATGTAATCTTTGTTTATATGAAAAGTATTTAATTATGACTTATGATCAAGAATCATTACTTAATATAAAAAGTGAGTTGGTTTCTTCTTGCAGGCATAGAAAAAAATTTCTGCTTTCACAATTCGATACCGGGGATTAGGACTCATGATATCGTCTGACGTAAACTTGACGTCAGTTGCAACGCTAAAAAATAGTATTTTTAACGGTTTTTTAATTTGTAAATTTTGAATAATATGGCTGAATGATTGCCGAATGGCATGAAACTAATAGTTCCATAAAAAAGTTGTATTTTTTCATTTAAATTATATATATATATATATATATATATACTTTTTTTTTTTTTTTTTTTTTTTTTTTTTTTTTTTTTAACATCTTTACTTCCAACAAGGCTGCAAGCAACCACTATAAGAGTTGGAAGTTACTGGAAGAGAAAAGACTAAATCTGTAGAGCAAGATGACGATTGACTGATGACTTAAAAGATTGCAAATTATATGAATCAGGAAAGCAAGATGAAGGAAGCGAATTCCAAAGAACTGATGTTCGAGGAAAAAAACTAGAAGAATAAGAGTTTTTGAAGCACTTAGGAACAGTCACAGAAAAAGGATGAGACTTAATTGAATGGCGAGTAACACGAGAATGAATTTTAGTAGATGGCACAAGGGACGCTAGCTCTTTAGAGCAGTGCCCATTATAGTATTTGTAGAAAAGAGAAAGAGAAGCAACATTACGACGATGTGACAAAGGTTGGAGATTGGCTGCCAGAGCAGGTCCAACTATGTTTACAATTCGTTTTTGCACCTTGTCTAAAAGAGAAAGAGCATCATTAGAAGATCCGCCCCAGATGTGGCAACAGTATTCCATACAGGGAGGGATTTGAGATTTATAGAGATAGAGAATAGAATCTGGAGTAAGAAAGTGTCGAGCTCGATAAAGAGATGCAACCTTAGCAGATGCTAATTTTGCAATGGATTTGATATACGGTTTAAAAGAAAGATCAGAAGTAAGAGTTAATCCTAGAAGATGAATGGTAGATGACTCATCTAGTACATTACCATTCATAAATATAGGAAGATCTAAATTATTACGATAACGATTGGCCGAATAAAATTGAGTTTTATCTGAATTAAAGTTCACCAGCCACTGTGAGCCCCATGCTGTAGCAGAAGTGAGATCCTTTTCAAGCTCAGATACCCGCTCCAAGCAATCAGAGAGTGTAGGCTTCTTATCATGACAAGAGTAAATGGTAGTGTCGTCAGCGAATAATGCCACCTTAGATGTGAGAATATCTGGAAGATCGTTAATGTAAATTAAAAAGAGTATAGGGCCAAGGATTGAACCTTGAGGAACCCCTGAAGTTACAGGATGTGAAGAAGAGTGTTGTCCATCGAGGACAACTTTTATACTACGATTGGAAAGAAAGGACTCAATAATCTTAAAGATGTTACCAGCTACACCATAAGAAGAAAGCTTATGGAGAAGACCAGCATGCCAAACTTTATCAAAAGCTTTAGAAATGTCAAGTGCGATAGCCTTAACCTCTCCACCTCTATCTAATGCACGGTAAAACCTATCGGTTATTACTGTTAGCACATCAGCTGTAGAACAAGAAGACCGAAATCCATATTGATGATCAGAAAGTAAGTTATTTGATTCAAGATGAGAGATTAAGTGTTTGTTGATTAAAGATTCAAAAACCTTGCTTATGACAGGAAGAAGACTAATGGGACGGTAGTTAGATAAATCAGATCGCTCTCCAGAATTTTTGAAAATAGGGATAACAGATGCTGCTTTACAGCATGATGGAAAACAAGACTCTGATAAGCACTTGTTAAATAGTTTTGAAAGTATGGATGAAAGCTCCGGAGAACACCTCTGCAAGACTACAACAGGAATGTTGTCAGGACCACAAGCTGTTGAAGAGTATGGATGAAAGCTCCGGAGAACACCTCTGCAAGACTACAACAGGAATGTTGTCAGGACCACAAGCTGTTGAAGAGTCTAAGCAGGAAATTACTTTTGATACAGAAGCTGAAGTGATGCGAATGTCAAGCAAGGGATCAACCTGTTTGACAGCTATGTCAGGTAAAACGCAACTAGTGGAATCGAGAGATGATATTGATGAAAAGTTCTTAGCAAACAATTCAGCTTTGTCTTTAGGTGAGGTGACAAAGTCTGAACCATACAAGAGAGAAGGAATAACAGATTTGCCCTTATTATTGATACTGTTAAAGATTCTCCAGAAGTCTCGAGAGCCTAATTTTTGTGATGAGATACGAGATTTAATGACCTGAGAATAGCGAGCTTTGGCGTCAGACAAAACCTTTTTACAATGGTTTCTGGCGATAGTGAACAGATGTCTGTTTTCTGGAGAATTGTTTTGCTGATAGATATGGAAGTAACGGTTTCGATTAGAAATTGCTGCAGCGCAATGTGAGGAAAACCAAGGAGAAGAGTGAGGCTTGACCTGGAATCGTCGAGAAGGAATAAAAGATTCCATGCCAGCCTGAATCCACGAAGTTATGTAAGAAGCACATTTGTCAGCAGGAAGACGAAAGATTTCTACCCAAGGGCCATCACGAAGAAAATCACGGAAAGAGTCCCAGTCAGCTTTAAGGTAGTTGTATGTGGTACGATGATAGGGGGATTCTGATGAAGTAGAAGAGTTTGATAATAGTTTTAGAGAGATCAAACCGTGATCAGAAGTACCTAAGGGTGAATGTGGAGAAATTGAGCACTGACTAGAATCCAAAACAAGACATAAGTCGAGTAGAGAAGGTAAATGATTAGGGTTGTCTGGAAAACGAGTTGGAAAGTTGACTATTTGAGTTAGAGATTGAGAAAGGCAAAAGTTGAGGGCCTTAACGCCAGCAGAGTCACTGACACTAGAGCCAAGCCAATCGGTGTGATGGGCATTAAAGTCACCAACAACGACGATATTGGCCAATGGCCAATATCGTCATTGGCCAATATCGTCGATATTGGCCAATGGCCAATCTTGGGATGAAGGAGAGCGATATAGAACAAAGAGAAAGGCGATAGAGTGAAGTTGTGCTAAACGAAAGCACATAAATAAATAGTCTGTAGATTCAAACCTAGTTTCACGACAAATGGGTGAGTTCTTATGAATGTAGATGCCCAGGCCAAGCATGTGATTATTGGAGTCTTTACGAATTAAAGGAAGATAACCATCAACACTAAGATCACAAGATGGGACAGCCGAACTCAAATTATTCTCACAAAGAGCAAGTAGGTCTGGTGAACTTTGCAAGAGATAAGACTCAACAGAAGAAAAGTTACTTCGAATACCACGAATATTAGTAAATGATAGGTTTAGAGAACTTGGTGATGACGATGGTTTTTTGTGTTTTTTAGTTTTAGGTACTTTAGTCATTTTGAATTTATAAAGAACTTGACTCAAGTATAGATAGTACTCAGTACACTATTTAACAACTTAGCAATAGCCTTATTACTATTAATAAACCCTAAGCCGTAACAAAGGGCTCCAAATGTGGCCTCTGCAATGCACACCAAAAGTACAAACAGGGACACCATCCATGTGCAACATGACACTGTTAGTACTCTGATATTTTTCGGCTGTTGATGGAATCAGCCTCTCTGAGAGCTACCACAGAGTTCGGGAAACCTGACTACCAGCCGGCCTCAGAACCATAAAACTGAGTTTTAGAGCTGTACCCTCATTAGGAGATAATAGAATGAGTTGCCCAGTCGTAAAAATAGAGACACAAGCAATACCCACGCATTGAGTCAAGAAGATCCAGCGTTCAACATCCTAAACTGGAAACAATGTATTAAAAATACATCTGCGCCAGCCTAATAGATGAGGAAGGGGTGCGAGGCTGGTCAACAGATAGAATCTGTTTATATATATATATATATATATATATATATATATATATATATATATATATATATATATATATATATATGTATATATATATATATATATATATATATATATATATATATATATATATATATATATATATATATGTATATATACATATATATATATATATATATATATATATATATATATATATATATATATATATATATATATATATATATATATATATATATATATATATATATATATATATATATATATATATATATATATATATATATATATATATATATATATATATATATATATATATATATATATATATACAGAAGCAATTCTACAAATAAAATGAGGGGGGGGGGGTGTAAAATACAAAGCAGACGCATTTGTATATAATATTTTTTAATAAGCATTTGCCATTCATAGGGCAGTATGAAATAGAAATAGAAATATAATTTGCTTCAACCCTCCGTACAGCAAAAATGTTTCAACAAATATTGGAAAAGCGTTTTAAAATTAGTTGACAAACATTTCCCTCTCTCTTTGCACAAAATTTTTAACACAAACACTATTAAAGTAAGCTATAGCTATGAATGGCAAATGCTTATCAAAAAATATTATTTACAAATACATTGTTTTCTCACAAAACAACCCATTATATTGGCTTAACCGAGGGGTTAAACAATATATTGGCTTTACCGAGGGCAAATGTAAAAAACGTTATGCCAACCACAAACATTCTTTTAAACATAAAAAATACTCAAAAGAGACTATGTTGTCAAAATTTATATGGCAATTAAAAGATATTAAATTTAAATTAAACTGGTTAAAGCGCACTAAAACTGGAGCAGGTTTTTGCCAACAATTTTTTTTTAATCTTTTTACAAAGACTGGTGAACATGGTTTTCCGATTGTGTTAAATATCTTTTCCACAACATTAAAATCATTAGCATGTTTTTCCTCTATGCTGAGGTACAGGCTTTCACTTTCAGTTTTAAAGGTAAAAAACAAAATAAGAAGTTGTCCATACGCTTATTATCTCAACATATACCCCCCTCCTTCTCCAATGCATTTTGCTATACGCTTTTTTGAGTACACCTCACCTCCCTAAAAGTACCTACGCTTTTAACTAACTACCTACCTAACATTTTTTGATATTTTCTTTCAATTTAGTTTTTCCTTACTTTTATAATTCTTCCAGCCTTCCATCTCATATACAACATTTGCAAATCCCCTCTTTCCATCAGAGCGTACGTACCTTATGGACGATCCCTAATCATAATTCTCGTTTCAGCCGGAATATTCTGGCAAACCGGTTCCGGCCGGAGTTCCGATGTGGTACGCCCCTTAATTAAAGTACCAAAGTGCACAAGTAAGTTTGCGAAAAACAAAATTTTATTTTCTTAAGTATTACAACGACAAAAGATTTATCTCTAACTATTGCGATTTTGCTTTATTTACAAAAAGTTTATATTTTTCAGACAATATTTTTTATCCTCCTTTAGAATCTGATTTTAAAAAAATGTTTGGAATTGAACTTTTTGAATAGTATTAATTTCAGTAAAATGACTTTTGTGGGGCATACCGGGACAACAAGTTATTTATATAATTGAACATATTACTACCATTTCGTGGTAGTAATACCATTTCGTGATTCAGCATTTCATTTTGCTGTTTACAAATTGATGATTTTACTTTTAATCTAAAATAATTTTTTTTTTTATTTAGAAAATTTTAGTTATAAATTCAAAGAAATTCTTATTTTTATAGCTTAACTTCAACTGTTAATAGTGTTTGATGTAAACAAAGAAGGTAAAATGATATAATAAAGATCAATCATCCAAAATGGAAGAAATGCAGTTTAAGCTGCGATTAAAAAGGAACTTAGAAGTAGAAAAGCTGCTGATACATATGGCATATTTAAGTTCGCACTACATTGGCATATCTTATTGCTAATGAGCCAGCTTATCAAAAATGTTACCAAATAGTTTCAGGATATTTTTTGTGTGATTTATGTGATCGATAAAAATTTTTTTGTTTAATTTTAAATTTAGTAGTAACAAATAGGCAGTTACCAATTTAATAATATATAGGTTAGAGTAGAGCGGAGGTGTTTTATAAATGTCTGAACATATTTTGACGATAAATAGCCTTCATTTTTCATCATTTTTAAAGGTTTAGAATTGACGAATAACTGCTGCTTTTTAACTGTCCCATTTTGACCCACCCTTTTGCAAAATGTAAAAGTTTTGGTAGTCTAGAGTTTTGTTACTTTGGTTGTCGTAACATTTTTAGAAATTTTTTATTATTTTTTCATTTTCTTATCAATAAATTTTAGGAAATTTATAAAAAACAGTGTTAACTATAATTAGTTTATCCGCAATTAGTTTAAGAAAAAAATCCCCCTGGAAATTTTTTTTTTTTAATACTTTTTTAAAATTGATAGATTGCCTGCCCAAACCAAAAACTCTCAGTCAATGTAGCGGTACTCCTTGCATAATTTACCTATTTGTCAGTCAGCGTATGCACACTCTTTGCATGTTCTACCTATTTGTCAGTCGATTTATGAAAAATGAAGGATTAAACTTTGCTTGTAACATAACGACTATTATATTGATGTATCGTTTATTTTATGCGCAGTGAAAAGAAAATCCTGGGGGATTTTTTCTCAGGTGATTTTTTTCTGCTACCCTCGAAAAAAAACACAAAACAAAAAAATAAAGGAGGAAAATACAAAGAATTAACAATATTTTAATGACTTCTATATAGCGAGTTTCATTTATTATAGAAACGATAGTGTAGAATCGGTGCGTTAAATTATTTACGACATTTTTACTTTTAAAACAAGTTCAGTTGCTAAATATTTAAAAAACGACATTTTTGTAAATTTTCCAAATTTTTTATAAATATCTTTAACTAGAGGCGAAACAAAAACGAAAAAATGCTTTGAGATTTTATAGAAGGGAGGTATCAGACATCAAAACTAAATTTTAGGCAGCAGGAAATATAAATTACCCAATTAAAATTAAGGACTGGGAACAAATAAGAAATTACTTAACTAACATTTTATTTATAAACATAAAAGAATAAGAAAATTTACACATCTTCTATTTACGCATTTTTATTACGTACTTTTTAATAAAATTTTCTTATTATTTGTATATAAAACGTAAAAAACAAAATAAAACGATGTCAGAACATCGTAATAATACGAAGTATAATTTCTTTATGAACTTTAAATTATCTTCAATGAAAACGTTTTAGCAGCATATCATGATCTTATAGATAATTTTTAAAAATAAAGCTTTTAAACGCTTCATTTTATTCGCCAACCGTGAAAAAGTATAAAACTTTCACAAATAAAATTATTGTCACGCCGTTTGACAGATAAAAAAACCAAACAAAAACTTTTTCTTGCATACTTTTGTTGCTGAGTAAATATTTGTAAATAAGGATGCACAGCATTTATTAATAGATTTCACCACATTTTGATGCTAAGCGTTTGACAAGTTAAGTCCAACCTGGGTTGTTCCAGAAAAGCAAATTGGTTTCTGTATTATTTTCGTTTAATTGCTTATACAACTCACAACGAGGCAATTTATCATTTTCTAATAATATAGAAGATTCATGTAGATTAGATATGTTTGCATCACGTGCATTTATTATTTTATGAGAAGACAAATAATTATTGTCAAGTCCATTGATTTCTTCATTTTTCAATTCTGGAGAAACTAATGAAGGAATTTCATTAACTGTCATGTTATATTGTGGTTGTGCATGGAAAAGGTAAGAACACCCAGACGAAGGTGGCGTAGAATAGTTATTCTCCTGTTGTAGCTTACGCGCCATATTAGCTAAAATACCACTCGCTCGTATTTCTAAACAAATACATTATCATCACAACTATAATTATCAAATCTACATTTATTATATATTAATTACAAAAATTAAATAATCAAATTATAAAAAATATCAACTAAAATTATCAAGTTAACAAATACAATCACATATATAACAAATACAATATATTATATATAACATATGATCACAAAATACATCACAAACCAACATCATTATTAAGACAAAAAAGTTTTTAGTTTTATGAGAAAAATTGTAAATGTCGCAATTAAAAAAACGCAATTAAAATTTTTACTTTTTATTTTAAAAATACAAACAAAAACTATTATATTTTTATATAATCTGAAGGTAAATTTTTTTTTTTTTTTTTTAATTTATTTAGGTGCCCCAAGAAGACCTAACGGTCTTGTCACAGAGCACCGCGGAAGTGCAATTAACCAGGAAGTTTACGCCTCCTTCCTTACCGTGACGCGAAAATATGTCCAAAGCTCGTTTCGAACCTTGATCTCCTGCTTATAAAGCAAACGCTCTAACCACTGCGCCACGGCCTCACTTCTAATTAAGACAAATTCTAAACCACATCATATAATGAGGCATTAGCAAAAACTTAACCAACATAAAATAGTGAAAAAATCAGGAGTCATTTAATTTTGTATACGCGCTATTGCTTGTTGAAGATCATGTATAATTCACCACGAACTGTTTTTAACACGGCGATCTATACTGCAGGCCTTGCCAACGCGCAAAAAACGCATTTCACTGGGGGCCTATTTTAAACTGTACTTAACTATAATCGCCATTTTAGTGATATTGAAATATGGGTAAAAAGTGTTGTACTTATGGCTGTACCACAAATTATTTATCGGCTAAAAAGAAATCTGATAATTTAAAGATCTCAGTATATCGATTTCCTAAATGAAGATGAAAAACAAATGTGGATTAAAGTAATTCCAAATGCAAATCTAAAGGTAACTAATGACGCTGTAGTTTGTGAGTTGCATTGGGCAATAAATTTTGAAAAACAACAAGTTAGAGGAAAATTTCGTCCTAATTTCCACCATCTGTTTGGCCAGGCATACCGTCTTGTCGAATTCCCACTCAACCTCCTCCATTACGTTCAACAAATAGTGCCTCTTCATGTATTCGAAATTTTGCTCAAGATGAATTATCAGCCTTTTTAGAAAAAGATAGAGTAACTTTTGCTGAAATGAAATAAATTCTTTTATGTAATGAAAGAGATTTGGGTGTTCCATAAGTATGTTTTATGATTAATAGCATTATTAATTTGCAATCACAAGCTTATTCAAATGGGGTTCCATATTTTTTAATCAAGATTAGAGACGATTTACATTTTGAAACTTATCACTATGGAGTCAAAATTAAAATTCCTACCATTTCTAAAAACAGAGTTTCAAAAATTAATGCATGGTCAATATTAGAAGAAGTCCTACGTTATTTAAAGAGTTTGATTCCTGGAAGAAAAGAAATTGTAATTCAAGAACATTTAGCTTCTATGGGTACACAGTGTGTTGCAAATAAGATTTATTCTAAAGAAATTATTATTAGATCTTTTCAGTATTTTGCTACATCCAGAAGTTTGTATAATCAATTGCGAACAGATTACCAATTGCCTTCTGTAAGAACTTTGACAAGAATAACTTCAAAAGTTTCTAAATTAAACGAAAAACTTTTTTTCACTAATATTTTTCAATCTATTGAAGAAAAACAGAAAATTTGTTTGTTATTGCATGACGAGGTTTATGTTAAAAAAATGTTGTTATATCATGGTGGTACATTGTTCGGAAAAGCAATGGATGATTCAACTTCTCTTGCAAAAACTGCATTGGGTTTAATGGTTAATTGTTTATTCGGTGGACCATCGTTCATTTCCAAAATGATACCTATAAGTAAATTAAACTCTCAATTTCTTTTCGAACAAATTAGCATTACTATCCAATCAATAAAGGAATCATCGGGTCAAGTCAGAGCCATAATATGTGATGGAAATAGAATTAATCAGGCTTTTTTTAAAATCTTTTTTCTTCAACTCTGAGTTTCGCTACTACACAACTATTGGATCTTTAGGAATATATATATATATATATATATATATATATATATATATATATATATATATATATATATATATATATATATATATATATATGGTTTTTGTTTTTGAATTAGAGTTTTTTGAATTTGAGAAAAATTTATAAGATAAGAAATATTTTGTTTGAATTTTAGTTTGTTTGTTATAAAATGAAACAGTTTGAGAGTAAAAAGTTCATTGAGTTAATATAAAATTACTGAACACTTTTTTGTTTTGTTTTTGCCGTTAAAATAAAATAGACCCCCAATCAACTAAGCTGTTTGCGCGATGGCAAGGCCTTCAGTATAGATCGCCATGGTTTTTAAGCTTAAAATTGTTCAAGAATGTACTTATTAACAATTTTAGGTGCATAAAATCACTTAATGGAAAAATGACAAATTTTTAATAGATACTCGGTTTTTACAATGTGTTTATGAGCTTAAATAACTTAAAACTTTTTAAAATTGCAGAACTAATTTTTAAATCGTTTTCAAAAATCTTCTTTCATAGTTTTTTCTGAAATTTACATAATATACATGTTTTATTTTAATAAATTTACTTTATAAAATAAAAATAAATTTAAAATGATTAAGTGAAATGATAAAAAGTGAAAACAGGAATAACAAAACAAAAAAACAAAAAAATAAAAACTAGCATAAAAAATGGTGTTTTAAAATTATTTGATTTTTAACCATTTGTTTAAACAAAACACGATATTTTAAAATTTTAGCATATCATGTTATCAATAAAATTGTATTGTTACTATATTTTATTATAATGTCTGCCAATGGTGCTGTAGGACTCATTTAGACAAGAAGTATGGTTTAAGAAGTATGGTCCGAAGTAATTACCAATATAATAAACATAAAACTAGAGACCACAATAGTAAACTGAGTAGGCAATTTACAGGAAATATAAAATGACATATAAAACATTTTTTCACAAATAAAGTGTAAAACGACTGGAACATCTTAAACAGGAAACAATAGTTGCAGTATCAGTCAATTCAAAAAACTAACTTTTTTTTTAGCATCTTCACTTACAACAAGGCTGCATGCAACCATTATTAATGTTGGAAGTTACTGGGAGAGAAAAGATGAAGTTTATAGAGCAAGATAACGATTAATAAATTATATGAATCAGGAAAGCAAGATGAAGGAAGCGAATTCTAAAGAACTTAAATCAAGCGAATTCCAAAGAACTTAAGTTCAAAAAAATAGATGAATAAGAGTTTTTAAAGCAATTAAGAACAGTTACAGTAAAAGGATGAGACTTAATTGAATGACAAGTAACACGAGAATAAATTTTAGTAGATGACACAAGAGATGCTACCTTTTTAGAGCAGTACCCATTATAGTATTTGTAGAAAAGAGAAAGAAAAGCAACACTGCGAAAATGTGATAATGGTTGGAGGTTAGCTGCAAGAGCAGGTCCAACTATGTTTAAAATGCGTTTTTGCACCTTGTCTAAAAGAGAAAGGGCATCATTGGAAGATCTGCCCCAGATATGGCAACAATATTCCATACAAAAACGGATTTAAGATTTATAGAGATAAAGAACAGAATCAGGAATAAAAAAGTGTTGAGCATGATAAAAACATGCAATCTTAGCAGATGCTAATTTTGCAATGGATTTGATATATGATTTCCAAGAAAGATCGGAAGTATGAATTAATCCTAGAAAATAAAGGGTAGATGACTTATTGAGTACATAACCGTACATAAATAAAGAAAGATTGAAAATTATTGCAACAACGATTAGCAATTAAAATTGAATTTTATCTGAGATAAAGTTCACCAGCCACTGTGAGCCCCATGCTGTAGTAGAAGTGAGATCCTTTTCAACCTTAAATACCTCCTTCATGCAATCAGAGAGTGTTGGCTTCTTATCAAGACAAGAAAAATGGTACTATCATTTTATTCAGCGAACAATGCCACCTTAAATATCGAATGTCAAGCAGTGGACCAACATGTTTGTCAGCTATATCAGGTAGAACGCAGCTAGTGGAATCAAAAGATGATATTGACAAAAAATTCTTAGCAAACAATTCAGCTTTGTCTTTGGGTGGGTTGACAAAATCTGAACCATACAAGAGTGATGGAATAACAGATTTGCCCTTATTATTGATACTGTTAAAAATTCTCTAGAAATCTAGGTAGCCTAACTTTTGAGATGAAATACAAGATTTCATGGCCTAAGATTAGCGGGCTTTAGCATTAGACAAAACTTTTTTTACAATGGTTTCTAGCAATAGTAAACAGACATCTGTTTTCTATTGCTAGAAAGTCATTATATCTTTATTATATCAAATTTAAATAACAAATGTGCAAATTTTTTTTAATTATTTAATAAATTAAATACTAAAATATTAAAACCTCAAATAACTTCAAACTTATATACTTACTCTGTGTGGTGTTGATAATTTCATCACAAGTGGGAACAACTGATTGCGATACAGTGCATTTTATGGTAGATGGCTCAGAAATTCCTGAAAACCGTCGTTTCATTTTTAAAACTTGTGACTAAAAATAAATGTTTGACAACTTTTCTTGTTAAAAAATCAAATATTGATGTGCATGATTAAGGAAGCTTACAATTATTTTATTTGATAGATATTATTATATACCAACTCAGCTTTTAACATTATTTAAAGTTGTAAAATGTTTTCTTAATAAACAATACCTCGCATAAATTGTTATCTTTTTGAAAACCTAAAATGTAAACAACAATGCAAAAATTTATATATAACTTTATTAATTGCAGCATAAAATAATAATTATCATATAATTGCAATTAATAACAAAATGCACTCATAGTTAATAAAAAAAGGCACACATAATAACAAAATGCACACATAATTAATAACAAATAAAGTATGCTTACATAAAATATAACACAAATACTTAATAACAATAAAACTTATATAGTATAACTTACTTAGATGTACTTAATTAACAGAATAAATAATGCTAAGAAAAATATTGCAATAAAAAACTTTAGATTTCAGATCAATGCCAATAAGTTGTTTTGAAAAAATTTACTGGACACATTCTATCAATCAAGTTCAAATAAAAATAACAGAAAGCCTGACTACAGCAACTGGCCTAACTGACTACAGTAAATTTAGTTTGTATAAAAAGGTATTAATGCAGATTACTTCATGTAAAAAAATAGCAAAAAAAGAAAGTATTAAAAATATTACCATGATGTGATGAATGTATATTGAATCCAGGTTTTTCTTGAATAATTGATGTGTTTGGAAACTTATTTGTTGGATCTTTTGCAGATAAATATTTTAATGGATTCTCAGGTGTCCGGTTGACGGGCGCTTGAATGTCCCTATACAAAATGATATTCCTATAATATGCACACAAAATGTATCAAGGTTTAAAGGTTTTGTTTTGTTTTTAAAAATTTAAATAGTTTTTTCAAAACTATTTAAAGTTTATTCTTAACTGATTGTATTAACTGACTGATTTAACTGATTGTATTAACTGAATGATTTAACTGATTGTATTAACTGACTGAATTAACTGATTGAATTAACTGACTGATTTAACTGATTGTATTGACTGACTGATTTAACTGATTGTATTAACTGACTGATTTAACTGATTGCATTAACTGACTTATTTAACTGATTGAATAAACTGACTGATTTAACTGATTGTATTTACTGACTGATTTAACTGATTGTATTAACTGACTGATTTAACTGATTGTGTTAACTGACTGATTTAACTGATTGTATTAGCTGATTGTATTAACTGAATGATTTAACTGATTGTATTAACTGACTGATTTAACTGATTGTATTAACTGACTGATTTAACTGATTGTATTAACTGACTGATTTAACTGATTGAATTAACTGATTGAATTAACTGACTGATTTAACTGATTGAATTAACTGATTGAATTAACTGACTGATTTAACTGATTGAATTAACTTACTGATTTAACTGATTGTATTAACTGACTGATTTAACTGATTGTTTTAACTGACTGATTTAACTGATTGAATTAACTGACTGATTTAACTGATTGAATTAACTGATTGAATTAACTGACTGATTTAACTGATTGTATTAACTGACTGATTTAACTGATTGTATTAACTGACTGATTTTACTGATTGAATTAACTGATTGATTTAACTGATTGAATTAACTGATTGAATTAACTGACTGATTTAACTGATTGTATTAACTGACTGATTTAACTGATTGAATTAACTGATTGAATTAACTGACTGATTTAACTGATTGAATTAACTGATTGAATTAACTGACTGATTTAACTGATTGAATTAACTTACTGATTTAACTGATTGTATTACCTGACTGATTTAACTGATTGTATTGACTGACTGATTTAACTGATTGTTTTAACTGACTGATTTAACTGATTGAATTAACTGACTGATTTAACTGATTGAATTAACTGACTGATTTAACTGATTGTATTGACTGACTGATTTAACTGATTGAATTAACTGATTGAATTAACTGACTGATTTAACTGACTGATTTAACTGATTGAATTAACTGACTGATTTAACTGATTGAATTAACTGACTGATTTAACTGATTGAATTAACTGACTGATTTAACTGATTGTATTAACTGACTGACTTAACTGATTGAATTAACTGATTGAATTAACTGACTGATTTAACTGACTGATTTAACTGATTGAATTAACTGACTGATTTAACTGACTGATTTAACTGATTGTATTAACTGACTGATTTAAATGATTGAATTAACTGACTGATTTAACTGATTGTATTAACTGACTGATTTAACTGATTGTATTAACTGACTGATTTAACTGATTGAATTAACTGACTGATTTAACTGATTGAATTAACTGATTGAATTAACTGACTGATTTAACTGATTGTATTAACTGACTGATTTAACTGATTGAATTAACTGACTGATTTAACTGATTGAATTAAATTACTGATTTAACTGATTGTATTAACTGACTGATTTAACTGATTGTATTAACTGACTGATTTAACTGATTGTATTAACTGACTGATTTAACTGATTGAATTAACTGACTGATTTAACTGATTGAATTAACTGATTGAATTAACTGAATGATTTAACTGATTGTATTAACTGACTGATTTAACTGATTGAATTAACTGATTGAATTAACTGACTGATTTAACTGATTGAATTAACTGATTGAATTAACTGACTGATTTAACTGATTGAAATAACTTACTGATTTAACTGATTGTATTAACTGACTGATTTAACTGATTGTTTTAACTGACTGATTTAACTGATTGAATTAACTGACTGATTTAACTGATTGAATTAACTGATTGAATTAACTGACTGATTTAACTGATTGTATTAACTGACTGATTTAACTGATTGAATTAACTGATTGAATTAACTGACTGATTTAACTGATTGAATTAACTGATTGAATTAACTGACTGATTTAACTGATTGAATTAACTGACTGATTTAACTGATTGTATTAACTGACTGATTTAACTGATTGTATTAACTGACTGATTTAAATGATCGAATTAACTGACTGATTTAACTGATTGAATCAACTGAGTGAATTAACTGACTGATTTAACTGATTGAATTAACTGAATGATTTAACTGATTGTATTAACTGACTGATTTAACTGATTGAATTAACTGATTGAATTAACTGATTGTATTAACTGACTGATTTAACTGATTGAATTAACTGACTGATTTAACTGATTGTATTAACTGACTGATTTAACTGATTGAATTAACTGACTGATTTAACTGATTGTATTAGTTGATTGTATTAACTGAATGATTTAACTGATTGTATTAACTGACTGATTTAACTGATTGTATTAACTGACTGATTTAACTGATTGTATTAACTGACTGATTTAACTGATTGTATTAACTGACTGATTTAACTGATTGAATTAACTGATTGAATAAACTGACTGATTTAACTGATTGAATTAACTGATTGAATTAACTGACTGATTTAACTGATTGAATTAACTTACTGATTTAACTGATTGTATTAACTGACTGATTTAACTGATTGTTTTAACTGACTGATTTAACGGATTGAATTAACTGACTGATTTAACTGATTGAATTAACTGATTGAATTAACTGACTGATTTAACTGATTGTATTAACTGACTGATTTAACTGATTGTATTAACTGACTGATTTTACTGATTGAATTAACTGACTGATTTAACTGATTGAATTAACTGATTGAATTAACTGACTGATTTAACTGATTGTATTAACTGACTGATTTAACTGATTGAATTAACTGATTGAATTAACTGACTGATTTAACTGATTGAATTAACTGATTGAATTAACTGACTGATTTAACTGATTGAATTAACTTACTGATTTAACTGATTGTATTACCTGACTGATTTAACTGATTGTATTGACTGACTGATTTAACTGATTGAATTAACTGATTGAATTAACTGACTGATTTAACTGACTGATTTAACTGATTGAATTAACTGACTGATTTAACTGACTGATTTAACTGATTGTATTAACTGACTGATTTAAATGATTGAATTAACTGACTGATTTAACTGATTGTATTAACTGACTGATTTAACTGATTGTATTAACTGACTGATTTAACTGATTGAATTAACTGACTGATTTAACTGATTGAATTAACTGATTGAATTAACTGAATGATTTAACTGATTGTATTAACTGACTGATTTAACTGATTGAATTAACTGATTGAATTAACTGACTGATTTAACTGATTGAATTAACTGATTGAATTAACTGACTGATTTAACTGATTGAAATAACTTACTGATTTAACTGATTGTATTAACTGACTGATTTAACTGATTGTTTTAACTGACTGATTTAACTGATTGAATTAACTGACTGATTTAACTGATTGAATTAACTGATTGAATTAACTGACTGATTTAACTGATTGTATTAACTGACTGATTTAACTGATTGAATTAACTGATTGAATTAACTGACTGATTTAACTGATTGAATTAACTGATTGAATTAACTGACTGATTTAACTGATTGAATTAACTGACTGATTTAACTGATTGTATTAACTGACTGATTTAACTGATTGTATTAACTGACTGATTTAAATGATCGAATTAACTGACTGATTTAACTGATTGAATTAACTGACTGATTTAACTGATTGAATTAACTGACTGATTTAACTGATTGTATTAACTGACTGACTTAACTGATTGAATTAACTGATTGAATTAACTGACTGATTTAACTGACTGATTTAACTGATTGAATTAACTGACTGATTTAACTGACTGATTTAACTGATTGTATTAACTGACTGATTTAAATGATTGAATTAACTGACTGATTTAACTGATTGTATTAACTGACTGATTTAACTGATTGTATTAACTGACTGATTTAACTGATTGAATTAACTGACTGATTTAACTGATTGAATTAACTGATTGAATTAACTGACTGATTTAACTGATTGTATTAACTGACTGATTTAACTGATTGAATTAACTGACTGATTTAACTGATTGAATTAAATTACTGATTTAACTGATTGTATTAACTGACTGATTTAACTGATTGTATTAACTGACTGATTTAACTGATTGTATTAACTGACTGATTTAACTGATTGAATTAACTGACTGATTTAACTGATTGAATTAACTGATTGAATTAACTGAATGATTTAACTGATTGTATTAACTGACTGATTTAACTGATTGAATTAACTGATTGAATTAACTGACTGATTTAACTGATTGAATTAACTGATTGAATTAACTGACTGATTTAACTGATTGAAATAACTTACTGATTTAACTGATTGTATTAACTGACTGATTTAACTGATTGTTTTAACTGACTGATTTAACTGATTGAATTAACTGACTGATTTAACTGATTGAATTAACTGATTGAATTAACTGACTGATTTAACTGATTGTATTAACTGACTGATTTAACTGATTGAATTAACTGATTGAATTAACTGACTGATTTAACTGATTGAATTAACTGATTGAATTAACTGACTGATTTAACTGATTGAATTAACTGACTGATTTAACTGATTGTATTAACTGACTGATTTAACTGATTGTATTAACTGACTGATTTAAATGATCGAATTAACTGACTGATTTAACTGATTGAATCAACTGATTGAATTAACTGACTGATTTAACTGATTGTATTAACTGACTGATTTAACTGATTGAATTAACTGACTGATTTAACTGATTGAATTAACTGATTGAATTAACTGATTGTATTAACTGACTGATTTAACTGATTGAATTAACTGACTGATTTAACTGATTGTATTAACTGACTGATTTAACTGATTGAATTAACTGACTGATTTAACTGATTGTATTAGTTGATTGTATTAACTGAATGATTTAACTGATTGTATTAACTGACTGATTTAACTGATTGTATTAACTGACTGATTTAACTGATTGTATTAACTGACTAATTTAACTGATTGTATTAACTGACTGATTTAACTGATTGTATTAACTGACTGATTTAACTGATTGTATTAACTGACTGATTTAACTGATTGTATTAGATTATATCTGTCATTTGTTGGAGATGAAAAATATTTTAGTGTTATGCATCTAGTGTTTAACTCTTAAACAACCAGCATATAACTAGGAACAATTTTTTTAATTTAGCAAGCTTAGACTACTAGGCTGGCTAAAAGACATTTTTCTATTTTGATATATTTTATTTGTATCTATAATATATATTTTTATATTTGAACAATATACATTAAAATGACAAATACTTTAGGTATTTACAAAAAAATACCTAAAGCTTAATAATTTATGTTCTTTTTTTTACTTTTCTATTTCTATATTAATATCCTTTTTTTTTTTAATGTCAATTTTTCTCTCTGTCCACTTTTAAAACTTTTACCAGCATCTTTTTGTACAGTGGAATTATCTTCTACTTATTGTTAAAAAAGACACTAATTATGATATAACCAGTAATTGTTGTTGCAACCGCTTTTGTTTCTGGTGAAAGGGTTGAATCAGATATCTCATTTTAGTTTAAATCTAATAATGTTAGTAATTAATTGGTTTAAATCTAATGTTGTTAGTAATTAATTATTGTTAGTAATTAATTGTTGTTAGTAATTAACTGTTGTTAGTAATTAAGTATTGTTAGTAATTATTTGGTTAATTTGTTCTTTTATCTAATTTTAATTAAAGACCATAAAAAGTTATTTTACCATCATCACTAAGACCATAAAAAATCATTTTACCATCATAAAAAAGATCAACAACAACAGCTTTATATTATATGATAAAAAGTGTCATTAAATTATTCTTATAACAATACTATACTATTATATTATACTGTTATGCTATACTGTTATACTATACTGTTATATAAAATAAGTTTCAGGATGATGAACAAATTTGATTAAATACCATATTTGGAATAAAAAAAATAAATTTAAATCATTTTCAACACCTTAATTTTTTACCAAATTACCAAATTTAGAACAAAACATTTACATTCACTTAGTGATAGTAACAAACCCTAAAATTTTAAAACCATATAGAGAAAGTGAATATTAGAACTGGTACTTAGAGAAAGTGAACTAATAGAACCTAGTATCTAAAAGCCATTTATCACTGATAACTTCAGGTATTGGTTTTATAATGTTATAACTATCATGAGTACAACAACTCCTCTTGTACAGAGTGCCCATGTCATTTACATCTACATAGACACCACTGCAATACTGTGACATCTACATCTACATAGACACCACTAAAATACTGTGTCATCTACATCTGCATAGACACCACTACAATACTGTGCCTGTTCCTTATAAAATTAATCAACAATTAGCATTATATCTTCATTGAACCTTTCTCACAAAATGTTTATTGTATCAATTCAACCTTGGAAATGATTCGAGAAAAACTTCTTAATCTTGTTATAGATGTATATCTTGATATAAAAATCTAATCATATTGAGAGAATATCATAATTTTCTTCATGTTGCAAAGCTACATATAAACAATGATTCATAATTATTGATTCAAAAACCGATGAAAAGTATGTTATTTGGATCAATTATTAATTTTTAATAAATTTCACAATTGAGATGTTTTTAAAACTGAAAACCTTTTGGTGAATGTTTACTATTTAACCTGTTCCATACAATCAGTACAAAAAAAAAATTAATCATTTAAAAAAGTAATAAATTTATTTCTGACTATTATTCAATCATTTAAATTTAATCCTGTTTTATTTATTTCTATCTAATATAATTTAAGAGCTTGTTTCAACTGCAATATTAAAATTATGTTTTAATTTAAGTTTTTCATTGCAAAACTTAAGATTATGTTAAAACTGCAAAACTTAAGATTATGTTAAAACTGCAATATTAAGATTATGTTCAAAGTTTTTCATTGCAAAACTTAAGATTATGTTCAAAGTTTTTCATTGCAAAACTTAAGATTATGTTCAAAGTTTTTCATTGCAAAACTTAAGATTATGTTCAAAGTTTTTCATTGCAAAACTTAAGATTATGTTCAAAGTTTTTCATTGCAAAACTTAAGATTATGTTCAAAGTTTTTCATTGCAAAACTTAAGATTATGTTCAAAGTTTTTCATTGCAAAACTTAAGATTATGTTCAAAGTTTTTCATTGCAAAACTTAAGATTATGTTCAAAGTTTTTCATTGCAAAACTTAAGATTATGTTCAAAGTTTTTCATTGCAAAACTTAAGATTATGTTCAAAGTTTTTCATTGCAAAACTTAAGATTATGTTCAAAGTTTTTCATTGCAAAACTTAAGATTATGTTCAAAGTTTTTCATTGCAAAACTTAAGATTATGTTCAAAGTTTTTCATTGCAAAACTTAAGATTATGTTCAAAGTTTTTCATTGATTGTGATCTGTGTAAAAATCACAAAAATATTTTGTTTATCATTTTTAGAATAAAATTATTATATATACTATTCTAAAAATAATAAAATATTATATCATTTATATAGAAATTTATTTTTATATTAATGTAATTTAAATAAATATTTATTTTCAATTCAATGCCATCTAAATAAAAATTTATTTTCATTTTAATGTCATCCTTATTAATATCTATGTTCATTTAAATGTCACCTATATAGATATTTAATAAACAAATAATGGTAGACATTATTCAAGTCATCCAAAAATAAATTTATTTCCAAATGGCTTGAATAAATCACATCTGGACAAATTTAAATTACTAAATAAATAAACTTTATTCTTTTTGAAAATATATATATGTTTTTCTAGTATGCCAAATGTTTAACTAATAATTAATTATTATTATTATTATTTCAGAATATAACCCCACTGTGGGCAATAAATAATTTACAGTAGTTGTATCAAAAGGCATAAATAAATTGATTATAGGTAAAAAGTTAGTGAACATCATTATACGCTTTAATTAATAATTTAAGAATGTTTTTGTTTTTCCAGAATCCAATATGTTTTTGTAAAAGCAAAAAGCTAATTGTTTCAGCAATTCCAGATTTAAATAATTGAATGCATTTGATTATTAGGCTTTTCTTAAGGTCAATCAATTTTTTAAAAAATGCAGAAAAAATAATTTTTCTCATTACTGATTCGTAAGGGCCATAATACAGTTATGGCCATTGAAATCCGACCACTGCTGAATATAAAGAAAAACAGTCTATGCACGCGAATAATCAATTTATTTTCTTCCCTGACATCAATAATTAGTTAATTAGCTTTTAGCCAATCACATTAGCGTTTATTTTATTGCACTGTAAAATTTATTAAGCTATATATCTCATTGTAGGGTATGGATTATCATTTAACTGTCACAATTTAATTATGACTACGAAAGAAGGTGTTCGTGCTAATATTAAACTTTAATGGGAGGATGGTGCAAGTGAGCGTCAGATATCAGCAAGATTGCGAATGCCAAAATCAACTGTTATGATATTATACAACTAATCAAAGACACGGGATCCACTGCGCTCAGAAAATGTTTTGGTAAAGCTAGAATTACTAGCAAACAAACAGACAATATGATACGCAGGGCTGCTGTGAGAGATCCAACAATATCCAGCACACAAATCAGGGCAGATCTACCTAATGACGTTACAGTCAGTACTCGAACAATTAGAAGACGTTTATTGACAGATGCAGGTCTACGTTCTCGTCGTCCAGCCCTCAAACCGCGACTGTCTTTAAAGAACATCCGTGATAGGATCATATTTTGTAGAGCTCACAGACACTGGTCAATAACCAAATAGCGCCAGGTAATGTTCAGCAACGAGACACAAATAAAGCAATTCACTTCGCATAAGTCATTAGTTCATCGTCCCCCTAATCAGCATTTTAATGCAAGGTATACCGTACCAGCTGTCAAGCAATGTCCTTCGATCATGGTGTGG
>NC_061164.1:23123047-23253047 GCF_022113875.1 Hydra vulgaris
TATGACTAGTCTTCTATCTAATATTAGTTTCTTCATGTACAAGTTTTAAGAGAGTACTGCAAGGTTCTATCTTTGCTCCAGTATTGTTTCTTATCTAAAATAAAAAACTTCCTGACAATCTTACATTTAAAGTGGCTCTATTTGCTGACAACTCAACTTTATGCTCTTGTCTTGACAAAAAATCTCTACTTTTTGATTGCTTAGAACAAGCAGCTGGTCTTTAATCTGATCAATCTTCTGTAACAGCTTGTAGAAAGCAAAGGCTTCTGGATTTTAACTCCAATAAAATTCAGTTATTTACTGCATACAACTATCGCAATATTATTGAAATTCTTATTTGCCTTGTAGGATACGTCTTTTTAGGCAAAGGCTAGGAGATGCTAACTCCAACATAAAACAACCCCTGCCTTGGGGCTCTTCGTTGAGTAAAGGATAACATTGGTGTCTTGATAAAATTACTCATCTTGGGCAGATTTTAAATGCATCCAGCTGCTGTATTGTAGAAGGCCTCCTAGCCAAAGACTTAAGAGGTTCTATAAACAGATTCTATCTGTTGACCAGCAATGCACCCCATCTTCATCTATTAGGCTGGCGCAGATGTATTTTTAATACATTGTTTCCAGTTTAGGATGTTGAATGCTGGATCTTCTTGACTTGATATATGGGTTTTGCTTATGTCTCTGTTTTTATGACTAGGCAACTCATTCTATTATCTCCTAATGAGGGTACAGCTCTAAAACTCAGTTTTATGGTTCTGAGGCCAGCTGGTAGTTACCACAGAGTTTCCTAAACTCTGTGGTAGCTCTCAGAGAAGTTAATTCCATAAACAGCTGAAAAATATCAAAGTATTAACAGTGCCATGTTGCGCATGGATGGTGTCCCTGTTTGTGCTTTTGGTGTGCATTGCCAAGGCCACATTGGAGTCTTTTGTTATGGCTTAGGGTTTATTAAAAATAATGAGGCAACTGCTTGGGTTATGAGGTTAATGAGGCAATTGCTTGTTACAGCTTAGGGTTTATTAATAGTAATGAGGCAAAAGCTTGGGCTATTAAACACTGTACTGAGTACTATCTATGTTTCGAGTCAAGTTCTTTAACAAATTTAAAAATGAATAAAGTACCACTGTCATCGCCAAGTTCGCTAAACATTCACTTATATTTGTGGTTTTCGAAGTAACTTTTCTTCTGTTGAGCCTTATCTCTTGCAAAGTTCACCAGACCTACTTGCTCTTTGTGAGACTAATTTGAGTTCAACAGTTTCATCTTGTGAGCTTAGTGTTGATGGTTATCTTGCTTTAATTTGCAAAGACTCCAATAGTCACATGCTTGGCCTGGGCATTTACATTCATAAGAGTTCTCCCTTTTACCTTCTCTACTCGAGTTATGTCTTGTTTCTGATCCTACTCAGTGCTCAGTTTCTCCACATTGCGATGGCCCTTGGGTAGAAATCTTTCGTCTTCCTGTTGAAAAATGTGCTTCTTACATAACTTTGTGGATTCAGGCAGGCATGGAATCCTTTATTCCCCCTCGACGATACCAGGTAAAGCCTCACTCTTGCTTGACATTTATATCACTCCAGCTTATGTACCTAAAGTAATTTCCTGCTTAGACTCTTCTTCAGCTTGCGGCCCAGACAACATACCTGTTATAGCTTTGCGAAAGTGTTCTCCGGAGCTGTCGTCTATCCTTTCAAAACTATTTAACAAGTGCTTATCAGAGTCTTGTTTTCCAGCCTGCTGGAAAGCAGCATCTGTTATCCTCATTTTTAAAAATTCTGGAGAGCAATCTGATTCATCTAACTACCGACACATTAGTCTTCTTCCTATCATAAGCAAGGTCTTTTAATCTTTAATTTATAAACACTTTATCTCTCATCTTGAACTTAATAATTTACTTTCTGATCATCAATAAGGATTTTGATCTTCTCGTTCTACGGCTTATTTGCTAACAGTAATAACCAATAGGTTTTGTCATGCATTAGATAAAGGTAGAGGGGTTAAGGCCATCACTCTTTCTAAAACGTTTGATAAAGTTTGGCATGATGGTCTTCTCCATTAGCTTTCTTCTTACGGTGTATCTGGAAACATCTTTAAAATTATTTCCTTTCCAGCACTCTTCTTCTTATTCTGTAACCTCAGAGGTTCCTCAAGGTTCAATTCTTGACTCTATACTCTTTTTAATTTACATTAATGATCTTACAGATATTCTCATATCTAAAGTAGCATTGTTCGCTGATGATACTACCATTTATTCTTGTCATGATAAGAAGCCAACTCTTTCTGATTGCTTAGGATGGGGGCATTTGAGCTTGAAAAGGATCTCGCTTCTGCTACAGCATGGGGCTCACAGTGGCTGGTGAACTTTAATTCAGATAAAACACTTTCACAATAATTTAGACCTTCCTATATTTATGAACTGTAATGTACTTGATGAGTCATCTACCCTTCATCTTCTAGGATTTGCAACCTTTTGTCAATAAAATCAAACACAAAATGGAAAACGACATCACTCTTTCTCAAAAAAGGAAAGGACGGAGTGGGTCAAAACATAAAACCACTTCCAGGACAGTTTTTTCTACAAATAAAATTCCAAACCTTATATCAAATCCGTTGCAAAATTAGCATCTGCTAAAGTTGCATCTCTTTATTGAGCTCGACACTTACTCTGGATTCTATTCTCTATCTCTATAAATCTCAAATCCGACCTTGCATGGAATACTGTTGCCACATCTGGGGCGGATCTTCTAATGATGCCCTTTCTCTTTTAGACAAGATGCAAAAATGCATTGTAAACATAGTTGGACCTGCTCTTGCAGCCAACCTTCAACATCTGTCACATCATCGTAATATTGCTTCTCTTTCTCTTTTCTACAAATACTATAATGGGCACTGCTCTAAAGAGCTTAATCTACTTAAATTCATTCTCGTGTCACTTGTCATTCAATTAAGTCTCATCCTTTTTCTGTGGCTGTTCCTAAGTGCTCCAAAAACTTTTATTCCTTTAGTTTTTTTCCTCAAGCATCAGTTTTTTGGAATTCGCTTCCTTCATCTTGTTTTCCTGATTCATATAATTTGCAATCTTTTAAGTCGTCGGTCAATCGTTATCTTACTCTACAATCTTCATCTTCTCTCTTCCAGTAACTTCCAACTCTAATTAGTGGTTGCTTGCAGCTTTGTTGGAAGCAAAGATGTTTAGAAAAAAAAAATATGTATACATATTTATATATATATATATATATATATATATATATATATATATATATATATATATATATATATATATATATATATATATATATATATATACCAGTGTTTAATAAATAATAAATGTATGCATAAATTTATAATATATAAAGCAATATAAATTTTTTTTAGCCCTCCTATCAAACTCTGCTAAATGTTATAGTTTTCCCGGGGCCAGGTTTGTAAAAAGTCCAACTTTTAGCCAGGGCTGAGACAATGATCACTTACTACATATTGAAAAGCTACCTATACCAGAACCACAGAACCTTAAAGTCACAATTTGGTTCTATGAAAAGAAACAATCAAAAACAAGACATTAGATTTTCAAGAAGATTCATTTTCAAATAAATCATATCTACTATCTTTTCAAATAAATCATATCTACTATCTTTTCTAATAAGTCATATACTATCTTTTCTAATAATTCATATCTACTATCTCAAGTAGATCTCAAAAATTTGGCTTGAACTTGTCCCAACAACAGGCAGAACTATTAGGCTCTTGATTAAAGAATTTAATGTTACTTTTGCATAGTGTTGTGACCAAAACTAAAAATTGTAACTAACTAAACTAAAAATACCGTAACTAAAATTAGTTGACTAACTTTTTAGTTAACTAAAATCAGTCGACTAACTTTTTAGTTAACTAAAATCAGTCGACTAACTTTTTAGTTAACTAAAATTAAGCGACTAACTTTTTAGTGAACTAAAACTACCCGACTAACTTTTTAGTTAACTAAAATCAGTTGACTAACTTTTTAGTTAACTAAAATTACCCGACTAACTTTTTAGTTAACTAAAATCAGTTGACTAACTTTTTAATTAACTAAAATTACCCGACTAACTTTTTAGTTAACTAAAATTACCCGACTAACTTTTTAGCTAATTTAAATTAGTCGACTAACTTTTTAATTAACTAAAATCAGTCGACTAACTTTTTAGTTAACTAAAATTACCAGACTAACTTTTTAGTTAACTAAAATTAACCGACTAAGCTTTTTGTTAACTAAATATACGCGACTTTGTTTTTAGTCCAACTAAAGAATTTTATAAATAAATAATATAAATAATTTAGGTTCATGATATCATTTCTATTAGAATTTTTGAATAAGATTGCGAATACATAATCATTTTATTGCATAATACCGCAAAAATAAAAAAATATCAAAATAATTTTCTCTTATTATTATTAAAATATCAAAATAATTTACTCTTTTTGATTGCAAGTCATAAAAAAATATTTTGTCATTCCTCCTTTCAACGAAATGACTTTAGCTATTCGGTCTGGCATACTTTTAATACAGTTTATTGCTGCTGTCTTAATTTTTTCATTGTGGTGCCAATGATAGAGTAATTTTTCAATCAAATCCTTTTTGTTTGTTGAAACCTCAGAAGAGATTTCCTTTTTGAGAATGTTCCACAAATTCTCTATCGGATTCAGGTCAGGAGAGTTCCCTGGCCAATCTAAAACGGGGATATTTTTTGTTTTAAGACAGTTTGTGATCCTTTTAGCTTTATGGCATGGAGCACTATCATGCATAAACATAAATGTATTGTTATTTGGAAACCATTCTTGTATTTGGAGGATAAGTTGACTCTCCATTACCTCTTGATACTGTATTTGGTTCATCATCCCATTGACAATATATAGTATTCCTATGCCTTTACCACTAATAACTGACCACACCATAACTTTAGTTGGATGTTTAATAGTTTGTACAATGCAATCTGGATGATATTTTTTGTTTGGTCTTCTTCGGACGAAGGTGGTTTTGTCCAACAAGATCTCAAAAATTGATTCGTCTGAAAAACACACCTGAAAAAATCATCATAGTGAGGTTGTACATAAGTTTATGTCAACATTTAAACACTTTTTTAACAATATTTCATTCAAAATTGATAAACTTACATGTTCCCAATCTCCAATAGTCATATACTTATGATTTTTTGCCCATTGCAATCTCTTTTTTATCATTGCTGGAGTTAGCCTTGGTTTTTTAACCGATTTGTGTGATTTTAAACCAACTTCAGCCAGACGTCTCCTCACTGTGCGCTCCGAAATTTGTATTCCATACTCCTGAACAAGTTTTGACAGCAAGAGGGATGATTTTTTTCTATTTTCCAGACAAATATCTCTTATAATTCTGTCTGTCCTGGAAGTGGTTTTACGTTTTGACCCACTCCGTCCTTTCCTTTTTGGAGAAAGAGTGATGTCGTTTTCCATTTTGTGTTTGATTTTATTGACAAAAGGTTGCAAAACTTTACACATTTTTACAATTTCCCGTTGTGAACGCTCTGAATGTTGTAAAGTGCTTTTACTTCTGAAATTTTGCTTGGACTTATATCCTTACCTTTACCCATGTTTATTTTTTATTGAAATTTTAAATTACAACCTGTTACAATAAAAATGTTAATAAAATGGTACTATATATTAATTCTTGCTATTTATAGTAACTTTATAAAATGTATTAAAAATAATAAAACACTGTTAAAATGTAAAAAAAAATGTATGTGACAGATCAACCACATTTTTTTCTAAATTAACAAAAATTCACATTGCTGACTTAAAACACACCTTACTTCACATTGGTCATGATTATAAATAAATTTATCGTTTCTATTTTATTCGATAGATGTCAGTATTGTATAATAAGCTAGTAATAATAATATACTCACCTTAAAATTACTTTAAAATAATTTTGAAAACAAAATAAGTGGAAAAACTGAAGTGATCATAATATTGTGGCCAGGTACTGTAAGTTGGGAAATGTAGATTTTCAGAACAGTCAGTTGGTAAATTTAAAAAAACAAGAATTTTTTTAACAACTGAAAATAACAACTGAATGGTTTCAAATATTGATGTTTTTGTATGAAAATTTGGAATTTTTTAATTTAGTTTAAATTCATTAAATTTAATACTGAAGTTTTTTCTTGTAATAAATATTTTTAAATACATTTATTGTTCTAAAAGAAATATTATTAAATTTAGTATTCGAACTCTTTTGTGAGAGAAAAAGAAAAACTGATTTTGTTCAAAAAAAATCAAAAAAAAGAAAACTGATTTTTTTTTTTTGATACAAAAAATTAAAAAATTAATGTAGTTTTTTAAATTTAAAATGTGTTAAAAAAAAAAAGATAAAGAAAAAATTGAAAATTAAAAAAATTAATGTGTGATTTTAATGTTCTTGAGTGTGCGGTTTTATTATAATGTTGCCTAAAACAGCAAACTTTTTTACCTTTATTATTTTAATAGTTTTTTTTTTTTTTTTTTAATATTTATTTATATATTCTTTAGTATTTTTTTAAACATCTATCTAATGAAAAAATATCAAAAATAAATATAATAAAAAAGTTATTGAATTTTAATTGATAATTGTTTTGACCCAGTTTTACACGTATTTCAAAGTGCTAAAAAACTACGTATTGCATTTTTCAAGTAATTAAAATGTCATAAACAATTTCCTGGTTTTAAAAGCGACCGCAGTTACTTAATAAAATGTTTTCGTTATTCAACAGTTAAGTAATATTTAATACATTTAATACACTATTCAACAACTTATATTGCAGATGTTGCACTCAAAAATGCAAATACCAATTTTCCTTTTAAATTTTGCAAGTATCGCCAACCGACGAAAAACTATACTCTGAAAGCAAAAAAAAAAATAAATTCATAATAACTTATTTAACGATTTCCTTTTGGGTTCATGTCAATACTTTCCCCTGCCTTACTATAGTGTTTGCGGGTTATAATAGCTGTTAGGAGAGGTTGATATTTGAAGAGGTGGGGAGGGGGAGTCATAGATTTGTTGTGAAAATTAGAGATTGAATCCATTCCTATAATATGGCAGGGGACAGGGCTGTACTGAACAATGAAGATGTAGGGGGAGGGGGGTGCATATGAAATAAGCTTTTTTACCATAAAAATCTCTCCAAAGTAGGGCTTTTTTTTATTTAAAAGCCAAGTTGCAATTTTAACCGACCGAGTCTCAAATTTTCTAAATTACCAACAAAACCGACAGAATGTTGTAACCCCAGGAAGATGCCCATACTCATGTTGGTACGGCCTTAGCAGGAGAGATTATTTTTGATTTGCGATTAATATTGCACACTACATATAGGAAGAAGCACATAAAAAATATAAGTTAAACATTCAATAAGCGTACCAAATTTGATATAATTGACTAAAGGGCATTACTTGTCTATTCCATGGTGATTGGATGTTTATAAACAGTTGCAACAACTTCATAGGCAGTTGTCTCAGAGCTGGGAAAAAATTAAAATAATCGAATTTTGCTTAAAACATCTTTCTTTTGAATAACAGTTTAGTTCGACTGGGCTCTAGGATTCACAACTAGTAAAGCATTATTAAGGCGATGAAATAATATTTATCGCCTTAATAATGCTTCCTCGTGTGTAAAATTTTTATGCGAAAGATTGTTTCTTTTTTCAAGCATTAAATCTTGCTTTAGTCGACTAAATTTAGTTACACTAAATATTTAGTCAACTAATTTGAGTTAACTAAAAAGTTAGCCGACTAATTTTAGTTAGACTAAAAAGTTAGTTGCTTAATTTTAGTTAGCTAAAAAGTTAGTAGGGTAATTTTAGTTAACTAGAAAGTTAGTCGGGTAATTTCAGTTAACTAGAAAGTTAGTCGGGTAATTTTAGTTAACTAAAAAGTTAGTTAACTAATTTTAGTTAACTAGAAAGTTAGTCGGGTAATTTTAGTTAACTAAAAAGTTAGTCTACTAATTTTAATTAACTAAAAAGTTAGTTAACTAATTTTAGTTAGACTAAAAATTTAGTTAAGTATTTTTAGTTAGACTAAAACCTTAACTCCCACCCCTACTTTTGCAATTGAGATATAAAGTGCTAACAGATTTTTTTCACAAGGAAATCAACTGGTCTGTGGCATAATGATTGTCTTGAGTATAGGATATAGTACAAGTTTAATATCTGTATCTGTGGGGTACTGATAGTTCAAATTTAGGTTTAAAAACTGTTATTTTATTGGCAATAAACTTTCCTCTAAACTTACCATTAGGAAATGCTTTCAGCATGAAAGAATATTTTAAAATTATTAAATTTATCTTCAATAAAAAATTCAATAAAAAGAGCACAACTGCAAAGTTTGTGCTTTGAAAATGATTGATCTAATTTTTGAAATTAATTTGAACTTTCTAATAAGTTAATTTAATAAATGAAAATAAAACATAACTAGATAAAAGTTTGTTAATTTTATTAGTCAATAAAAAAACACTTTTTGCATGTTACTTTCAAAAAGCGTTTTTTTGTTGACTAATAAAATAAACTTTATTTTTTAATTTTCTAATTATAGATAATTTAAATAAAATTATTTTTGATAAGTTTAATTATAACAAAAAAAAAAAAAAAAAAATTAATTGTAACAAAGAAAAAGCCAAAATACTTAAAATAAATATATATGTATAGACTTAAAAAAATGGTCTAAGTGCTAAATAAACTTCTACTGAATAAAGAGAAGGCAAAAGAGATATTGAAATAGTGTTTGTAAGTTTTGTTATATTGAAAATTGGACTAATTGGCGGGTCAGAATAAAAAAAAGTGCAAGAATGCGCCTGGGTCAAGTATAGAAACTTATCTCAACTTCTAACAGCAAGAGGTGAATTATAAAAGATTAAAGGAAAGTTAAACAACATATGCATTCAGATTAGTATAATGTATGACAGTGAAACATGAGAAATAAAGATTGAAGTTGCAACTTAAAATATAGAAGATGATGATTTTTTACTTCAATTTTTTTTCATTTTAATGAAACAAATTTAAACTACATTTACCTTTGATCAATAAAACTGAATCGCCCATCCAAAGTTTGTCTAGTTATGAACTCACACGGAGAAGAAGAGTCTAATATATCTTTACTAGTTGGCATACTGGTTGGTTGCAACCTACCAATAGCAATTAAACAAAGAAAATCTTCTTTACTTTTTTGTTCTGTGTTACATGATAAATCGCTCAGTATTCCATCTTCAATATTCTAATTTAGAATAACAATTTACAATTTTTAACAATAAAAAAAAAATGTTACACATCATATTAAAAACAATTTCATCAAAATTTTTGTTAGATATGATATCAGAACATTTTCAATAACAAATTTTGTTAGATATGAGTAGAATTATTTTAAATTAAGTTAAAAATAAAAATACTTAATAAACTATAACAAAAAAAAAAAAAAAAAAAACTATAAGAAACAAAAAATATAATAAATATATAAATATAATAAATAAATTTTAACTAACTCTACCTAGTATTATAAACCAGTAAATTAAAAGATTATAATGTGATAATAATATATTTTAATGATTTATATTTTAAACAATATAAAATATATTTTAAACAATATTTTACTGCTCAATTAATTGCCAAAATAAACAGGGGGAGGAGGGAAGGTTGAAGTATTTCTTTTAGCATAACTACAGATAATCTAATTTTAGGCTCCCATATTCATTATTGTAGACTGATGTAATAATTTCCCTTATATATTTAGACTGATGTAATAGTTCCCTTCCTCTTATATTATCATCACAAAGCTACTAATTTCATATTTTAGGAAATTCACAGTATTGCCACTTATGACATTTGTAAAACTATTATAACACCAGTAGCCACACAGCTAATTTAAAAAAAAGTTTGCTAATTTGACTATTTTCCTTCTTTTTCATCAAAATTATAAAATTGTTCAGATGTAACCAAAAAAGTTGCTAATAGCAATTTCTGTTTAAGTTGCTAACAGCAACTTCTGTTTAAGTTGTTAACAGCAATTTCTGTTTAACAGTTTATAAGAAAAAAAAATAAAGAAGATACATGTAAAAAGATTCTTTGCAAATTGTACAAAATTATATTTGTGTGTATATGTGCTAATAATTTATGTGCTATAAATTAGGATATAAAGTCATTGTGAATTATTTTTTTCTTTTGTTTTCTTAATTCATAGATTTTTAAACAAAAAATAAAAAAATAACTTTTTTTAAAGTCTTTTAAGACTTTAAACAGTTTACACACCTAACTAAAAAAAAAAAAAAAAAAAACTTTTTATGTTTAAAATTTCAGGCAAAATTACATTACTGCAGTCGCATTCACTTCTCTTTTTTTAAAACCTGCAATAAGTTATCGTCTGGTTGAAAGTAAATGACAGTTTTTAGCCAGCAATTAAATAAACTCTTATGTCTGTTTGGTTAATGGCAGGAGTAAATTTAGTTATCACAAGGCTGTTAATGCGAAAACCTAACCCTGCTATACAGTCACAGCTATAAATCTAACCCTGCTACCTACAGCTATACCTTACAGTTAAAACTGCTATAGGAGGAATTTTCTGTAATATTAGGAAAAGTAAAAAATAGTGTTCAATCAAAACAAGTGTAAACAAATAAGTTTACATTTGTAATTAATTGTAATAATTTGTAATAATACATTATATCAAATTTATATCATTTAATACTCAATTGTAAAAAAAAAATTATGTATATAAAATTATATATTTTATATATTATATTTATACACTAACTAAATTTTAAAATAAATTATGAAAAATAAAAAAAAAATAAAAAAATGTTATTATAAAATGTATTTTGCATTTGATTTTAATGCACATACTATTACAAGAAAATATGAATGTTAAATACATGTGTATCTGTATAACATTTATGTGTTTATTTATTATATATATATATATATATATATATATATATATATATATATATATATATATATATATATATATATATATATATATATATATATATATATATATATATATATATATAAATTTTATAAACATCAATAAATACGAATTTCTCTTGATAGTAAATTTAGTTTTTAAAAGAAATTTTTGTTCCATTGTCATAACCAGTGTTTTCAGCTTGAAAGTTTTTTGTTTGTTTTTGTTCATATCTTATTTTTAAAATGGCAGTTCTATTTATGTCAATGGGATGGTTTCATCTTTTTCTGACATAATTGCGCCAGAAACGGTGTCCAAAATTTTATTGACGCATATTGTTCCATATCTAAATTAATGCCATTTTGTTGAGGGGCACATTGGTGGTACTGTATTTTAAGTGCCTCACAAACTTTCCTATCAAAATTTTTAGCATCAACTTTTAGAGTTCTGCAATTTTCCCAATTATTTGATGTGCACAATATTTCATGTGTGTGGCTAATGTAGATTGTTATGTTTTATTTCCTATTGCACTATTTTGTGTTGTTGCATACGTGTTTTCATTAGCATTTTTGTTTCACTTATATACTTTTTGTCACAATGTCATTTAATAAGGTAGATTCCTGGGTGACTGTTCATTTGTAGCTTGGATTTATTTCTTGATTTTAACAATGCCTCCAGGTTCTAGTTTGATTTGACCGTTTTATACCTTCCTTAGGTAATTTGGGAGACAATATTGGTACCCAAGGTAATGAAATCCTTGGATACGTAATGGTGATGTTTTCAACGTTTTTAGTAGTCACTAGTGATTTTTTGTTCTTTCGTTTTATTTCTTTTATAATTTTAATGAGATTCGACTGTTTGTAGCCATTTTCAACAAATAATTGAATAAGGAATTTCAGTTCATTTTCTATATTTTTCTGACTGCATACATTAAATGCTCTATGTATGAAACCCTTGAATATTCCATTTAAAATTTGTGGGTCATGGTTTGATGTTGCCTTAACTTGAATGTTAGTAATTGCATTTTTTCTGTGTATTTTAAATTCATATTTACCATTTTTGTTATTTATTATGCATATGTCTAGAAAATTTAGTGCTTTTTTGTCGTTTTCAAAATTAATAGTATATTGTATTTTTGGATGCTGTTGATTGAGTATTGTCTTAAATTGATCAGCCTGGGCAATGTTATGTTGATCTGGGCAATGTTAAATTGATCAACCTGGGCAATGCTCTAGCATGACTGTCATCTACGTATCTATAATTCAATAAGTGTCTTGGTTTTCAGCGCTGTATTAATTGCTCTTTTTTCAAGATGTTGAAGAAAAGATTTAGCTAAAACTGAAAATCATAATTGAAAGGCCTATCACTCCTGAATTTTCAAGTTCATGTATTTAATTGTTCCATAAAAGGCACTTGAAATACAGTACTACCAATGTGTCCCTCAACAAAATGGTATCAATTTAGATGAGGGACAATATGTGTCAACAAAATTTTGAACACCATTTCTGGCGCACTTATGACAGAAAAAGATGAAACCATCCCATTGACATAAAATAGAACTGCTGTTTTAAAAATAAGATATAAACAAATACAAACAAAAAACTTTTAAGCTGAAGATGCTGGTCACCACAATCCATATATATATATATATATATACAAAATATATACAAAATTTCTTTAAAAAAATAAATTTAGTATATATATATATATATATATATATATATATATATATATATATATATATATATATATATATATATATATACACACAGTGGGGTGCAGAATTATAATCTCACCTGTATAGAAACCTGAAAACTATCTTTCAAAATTTGTTGATCAAATTCTATTTGTAGATCATTTGTTGAAATAAACAAAATAATTTACATGAATCTATTTATACTTTAATTAACTCAAATTATAAAATCGTTTAAAACCGTGGTGCACAATTATAACCTCGTTATCTAAATTGCATCAAAAGCCATCAAAAAATAGTAGTAAGTTCAGTTTTTAAATAAAATTTATTACATTTAAAAAATCTAAAATACATTCTTATGAATGAAAGGAGTTACACTCTCCAATGAAGAAAAAAGCAAGATCGAAGCCTACAGAAAAAAGCGTTTAGCCGACAGGGCAATTGCTTGCAAACTGAGACATTCACCACGTTTGATCAATAATTTCGTAAATGATCCAACAAACTATTGCACGAAGCATCGAAGTGGTCAAAAATCTATACTTAAAGCTCGCCAACAGCGACAAATTGTGCATGCTGCTAGTAACCATACAATCTCTGCGAGACAAATAGGCGCTGATTTGGGATGGAAATGCTCAAGATGGACAGTGAATCGTGCAATTAACAAGTCAGGCGTTCTTAGTTATGCAAAAAATCGTACATCTCCAGCACTAACTGAAGCGCACAAATGCATTCATCTTCAATAGGCCAAAGACCACATGACTTGGGAAAAAGAAAGGCGAAATATTGTGTGGTCCGATGAAAAAAAATTTAATCTTGATGGTCCAGACGGTTCCAACAACTACTGGCATGACATTAGAAAAGAGAAAATATTTTTAAAAAGAAGGGCTATGAGAGGTGGATGAGTAATGATTTGGGGTGCATTCGGTTATATTGAAAAGAAATTAATTATCTTTATTACTACTAAATTAAATGCTGAAGGATATAAAAACTTGTTTAATGGTCATTTGAATGATATTTCTCAAAAATTTGGTAACACCAATTTTAATTTCCAGCAAGATAATGCTCCAATTCATAGAGCAAATTTAAATATCACATGGTTTACCAGCAAGAAAATTCAATTATTAGAATGGCCAGCGTTCTCACATGATTTAAATCCCATCGAAAACATATGGGGCATCCTAGCAAGACATATTTATGCAGAAGGGAAACAATATTCGAATGTCAATGAATTGAAAAAGGCAATTGTTCATGTTTGGAAGAACTTATCTCTTGCAGATCTTAGAAAACATCAGAAAGTATGCCAAATCGAATATTTGAAGTTATTCAGAATGGCGGCAATAAAACAAAGTACTAATAATAAAATTCAAATTGCAATACAAAACATAGAACTTTGTAGAGTAAAATTAAAATGAGGTTATAATTTTGCACCATAATTTCTCTAAAATTTTCAAGTCAATTAACAAAATAAAACCAGACTGTATTACAAATGAAATATTAATCAAGTAAGATATTAAGCAATTGAATAATTTAAAAATAATTATTTAATTTTGGTGAGATTATAAGTTTGCACTGCCCTGTATATATATGTATGTATGTATATATATATATATATATATATATATATATATATATATATATATATATATATATATATATATATATATATATATATATATATATATATATATATTATATTTTATTTAGCATTTTTTCTATTTTATTTAAGCATCTGATAGTTCATCTAGTAAATCATTATTAGTTTCACCATGTTCCAAATTGTCATAAAAATAGGCGCTAAGGTAAATATCTTGAGGACCTGAAGATCTTTATATTTGGCTGCAGAAATATAAATTTTTATCTGATATAGTTTTACAGGCTCAACAATACTAACAGCTTTGAATGTCTAGAGTTGGACAAAATAGTGGTATTATTTTAGAAATCGCTGGCTGCGATTTACCAATTAAACAATATCCTTATCTGTTTATATGCAATGAGAAAAACAGCACCAAAAGGAGTTAACAGAAGAAATTTAAATGAAAAAATTATCTGAGCGGTTAATATATGGAGCTTAAATGGCAGGATTAGAATACCATTTATTTCCTTGTTTTAAAACCATTTAAAGTTTTTTTTTAATTTAATTTCTCTGTTTAACAGAAGTTTAAGAGAAGTGAATACAGTTTTTAAGAGAAGTGAATACAGCTGCTCATCATTTACTTGTTTTATTCATTTATTTACATAACTCTTTTTGAACCTTTATAAAAAATAACTTGAATAATTAAATATAAATGCCCTATAAAACTCACCCTTATATAGCCTGTGCAATGAACAACTGAGTATATTTTATCTTGGTAAATGACACGTTTATCATTACAATTGTTTACTTCATGAATGTCATTTTCGGACTTCTCATTTTGTACATCACCACACCGCATCCGAATCAAAAAGCTTCGCCGCGAGCCACTCTTCAAACAATTTTCTTTAAAATAAAATCAGCTATTAAAAAACTTGTTCAACATTTTGTTGTTTTAAAACATTTATAAGTAGCATTAAATAACGCTATATAGGCATTTGCTGCAAAGCAACACTGTTTTTTAGCTATCTAATTGATGGCCTAATGTTTTCTTGCTCCAAGCGTTAATTAGGTAGGTATCTCAGAAAAATAAATTTTTTTGTTACATGTTAAATAAACTTTTATGTTATGATTTTAGACAACCAGCTGCCATTTTTTTCAGATTACCAATGTTTATTTTTATCAACACTTTGCACACTTTGTTAACTCAACCATATGATAAATTTGATTTCGACTTTCATTAATTTTCATTGATTTTAAAATAAAATAACAACAGCAGATGATTAATTAAATTTTAGATTATATACACAAATATATATATATATACACAAATATATATATATATATATATATATTTTAAAATACCCCCTGTTGAGTTATTAATATTGTTTCATAAAGTTCAAATAAATACAACGAAAAAAAATAAATTTATAAAAAAATATAAAAATAATATACATAACAAGTACAATAAAAAAATAAATAGATTAAAAAATATATAAAAAGATATTAATAGACATAAACCACATAAAATAAAATATAAAAAATATAAAAAAATGAACACAATAAAATAAAACTTTGAATGAACACAATAAAAATTAACCATTATTTCCAACAGCTTTAATGCTTGCAGCTGAAAATAAATAAATTTTATTAACTCAACATAAAAAACATTTTTTAGAAGTTATTTACTTTCCTTTTTTTTAAATATTAATTGCTATTTTATTTAGTAACAACATAGTCATACTTTTTAAATCGATTATTCTTGTGTCTTTTGAAATAGAAACGTCAAGCTGATCCCTTAGTTTATCTTTATCTTCAGGATGAACAAGATCAAAAAGATTTCGGTTAATCCAATGATTCTAAAAAGATTTTTTTAAATAAGATTTAACTATAGCATAGTCAAGATGCAAAACTTTTATAATTGGATTTTTCATTTTGTAGCATATGTCTAGGCTGATATTACAAAGAATACAAAAAGATATTAAGTAACAGTTTTATCTGTTAAAAAAAGTATTATCACAACTTGCTAACTATCCAACTATTCTTAAGTTAATATAAATAATGTAATGTTAATGTAAGGTTAATGTAAGGTTAATGTAAGGTTAATGCAAGGTTAATAATGAATGAAATAAGTTCAGGATTAGAATCTTTTATTTTCATTAAAAAATTGTTACTAGAAGCCCTATTTATATCTTAAGAAACTCCTAATACTAGATAATTGATTGTTAGTACTAGATAATAGTAATTAGTAGTATGTTATATGTGTTTATAATTATTATATATTTTCATATTATATTATTTCTGTGTTTTCAAAGTGGTGTGATTTGGCAATGTTTAAAGCAAGATTATTAATATGAAACCTGAGTGAAGTTATAGAGTTGTGACTTCACAGTAGAGAAGTTGGTGAAGTATTAAATAATGTTACTGCTTTAAAGCTAGGTTTTGGGAAAACATAATAATGTTTGTTGATAATGAGCATAATGTGATGTGTACTTAAAAATGTCTTATGCGATATTTTCTTTTGTTTGTTTGTTATTGCTGAGATATTTTGTGTTAATAGGCAGTTGACTTAAGTTATCATTGGAGTTTGTCAAAAATTAATAATAGGTAGGTTTGTTACTGGAACTTATAACCACAAAATAATAAAAGGTAAAACAATTTAAAACAATTTAAAACAATTTTTACATGTTAAGCATTATTATGTTTTATTATAATTATAATATTTCCATTAATTCCATTAATTTTCATTAATTCCATTAATTTTTTTATTTTAGATTTATCATGACATTTTTATGCAATATAGAAAATAAAATTGAAATTGTGTTTTCAAAATAAATGTTTTCTTTAATTTGTAAACTTTTGTTAATTTATTATAAAAATATTTTTTCCTTATTTTATGCATAATAATTTTGTTGAATTTACCAAAAGGATCTTCATAAACATATATGTGGTAGTGGTGTAATGGTAGAGCGCTTGCCTCATAAGCAAGAAGTTCCAAGTTTGAGCCCCACCACCCTCCTGGCAGTACCGCGCTCAACTTGTTTGTCTTTGTCTCAACTTGTTTATCATGCTCGACACTTTCTTACTCCAGATTCTATTCTTTATCTCTATAAATCTTAAATCCGTCCTTGTATGGAATACTGTTGCCATATCTGGGGCGGATCTTCTAATAATGCCCTTTCTCTTTTAGACAAGGTACAAAAATGCATTGTAAACATAGTTAGACCTGCTCTTGCAGCCAACCTGCGGTAGTGGTGTAGTGGTAGAGCGCTCGCTTCATAAACGATTGGTTCCGAGTTTGATCCCCACCACGTCCCTGGTAGTACCGCGCTCAACTCGTTTCTCCGTGCAGCAGCCTTGTTCATCAAGGTTCATGTTTCAGAGTTATAGTTGAGAGAGGGTTATAACCACAAATAAATAGCCTCCTCGTCTGTAGTGGCCTTCTCGGCCTTGAGGAGGTGAATTAAATAAATAAATAAAAAATAAAAAAAAAACCTTCGACCATAATCTCATTGTTGTAATGATGCTTCTTTTTCTCTTTTCTAAAAATACTATAATGGGCACTGCTCTAAAGAGCTAGCGTCTCTTGTGCCATCTACTAAAATTCATTCTCGTGTTACTCGTCATTCAATTAAGTCTCATCCTTTTTCTGTGACTCTTCCTAAGTGTTCCAAAAACTCTTATTTGTTCAGTTTTTTTCCTCGATCATCAGTTCTTTGGAATTCGCTTCCTTCATCTTGCTTTCCTGATTTATATAATTTGCAATCTTTTAATTCGTCCGCTGATCATTAGCAGTATTATCAATTACTAAAACCAATTCAAATAGACTATAAATAACAACTATATAAATGGAAGGTTTGTAATAAACCTACCATGACTCAGGTCCCTTACTGTTTTGTTTTTTTTTTACTACTTTTTTTAGATTATTCAGATAGCATTTTTAAAGATATAAATGAACATCGTTGTTATATTTTGTTAACTTATAAATAAATGTTAAAATATTAATTTTTTCTTCATATATAAGAAGAGAAGGGGGCCGAGGGCAGGCCTTAATTAATGGGAATGTCATAAAAATACCTGAAGAAATATCATAGGCATTTTCCAATATGTTTAAACCAATTAATTTCTACCATTTAACTAAAAACTATTGAAATAAAGAGACCATATAATGAATAAGTATATAAATGGTTGGTGCGAAACAGTTTTAACATTACAATATTAAGCGAGTAATAACTCGTTTAATATTATATTGTGCTTAAACAACTATGATACAAAGTGCAATAACAAACAATTGTGTTACTCTTTAAAAAAAAAATTTAATTTTACTATGGGTAAATGTAATGAAATATTTTAAAAGTTTATAATTATAAATAAAAATAATACCAAACTTAAGATCTTGTTGACTCATATGTTTATCATTTCAAGTTGTTTGCAAATATTTTTTTTTTAATTTAAAAATACCTAGATGACATGTCAAAATTGGACAGATAACTCAGATACCTGCAAGCCCTTAAAAAATGTTCATATGATACACAAGAATGTAAAATATATTTAAATATAAAAAAAAAATGTAAAATATGTATGTTATATATTAAATGTTATATATTAAAATATATTATGTAAAATATATTTAAATATAAAAAAAAATAATAAAATATAAAAATATAAAGTATAAAAAGTAAAAATAAAAACAGTTTTTATACATTTTTAAACAAGTATTTAGTAATTTAACTTTTTTAAACATTGATATTTTTAAAAATATTTAAAAAAAGTCACCTGAAGCTGATTAAGAACAGGTGTTATTGCATCTGATATGTAAATTAGCCTGCCGGTTTTACATAAAACCACAAATAAAAAGCCATCTGTTGCCTAAAAAAAATTTATATTTTTTAATACTTTAAAAAATAATAATAATTTCATAATTTCATATAATTACCTCAAGCACTAAATGTTTAAGCTCCTCATCAGAGAGAAATGTTGGTTTTAAATCTTCATCTTTATTTGATGAACCTTACAACAACAACAAAAATAGTTTAAAAAAAGATGATTTTAGTTAAAATATACAATTAACATAAATTAACATAATTAAAATAAAATATTGGTCAAAAAACATATGGGTTTGGTTGATGTCAATACTATTTATTATAAGACAAGGTTAAACATGTGATTTCTATTTAAGGAAGAAAAAGATATTATTACTATGATTCATAGTTAATATCTGCTTAGTCATTAGAGTGATCCATGCAAACGAATAACACAATATACCATTGGTAGAGTATCTGTGTGCAAATAAGTTTGGACATTTTACTACATGTGTGATATGGGTATGTTTGAAAAGTTAAAGAAATATTATTTTGACATGGAATAAGTGTCAGGGAAATGGAAATTTATATAAAAAATTATATTTAACATAAAATAAATGTCGGCGCAAATTCATATAAAAAAAGTAACAATCAAAAGGTTGTAACTGTGAAGGACGCTATAGCAACATTTTTGCAAAGAGGAAAAAAATATTTAATCTACATATGCTAAATTACTTTTAAAGTTAACATTAGTCAGAATTTAGGCAAAATATGAGTCTATTATTAAATGCACCACAACATTTGATTTGTTTGCACAATAACATTTCAAAAACATATATCTATTGTGCCTTTGAAATGATCCATAGATCAATTTATCATATCACCATAGATTTACTTCATCCCAACTTAAAGATCCTAACTTTCAAGGACAGCTTAAAACTCATTAAAATCAAAACAAAGATATATTACTCATCTTATAAACCCTTATTTACAACAATAAAGAAATTTCAAAAGCTACAAAAAAAATATATATATATTATAATAACTCAACCAAGGTTTTTCAAAGACATTATTATTTACTAAAGAGGAAGAAGTTGATCACAAATTGAAATTTCTTGATATAATGATTACCTTAGTAAATAATAAATTTGATACTTTAACGTTTTATAAAAAAACTTACCCAGGTTTACTGACTAATTTTACCAGCTTCACTAATATTAATTATAAACTAGGACTCATTAAAACACTGATTGACAGGGCTTTCAAATCAACAGTAACAGGCTAAGCTTTCATCTAGGTGTTGTAAAAATAAAATAAACTCTCCAAAAAATTCTTTCTCTTTGAACTTAATTGACAAAACCTTAAAAAATTGACTAAAGAACCTTATCTCTCTTATAGAAAACATGTCATCTTTAAAACCACCTGATATACATTACCTTAAACTCCCTTACATTGGACAAACACACTATAACACCAATTAAATAAATATATTAAAAATTATTGTAAAGATAGTATAAAAGCAAGACTAGTTTTTACACCTTTTAAAATAAGTAGTATGTTTTCATCAAAAGACCCCTTGACCTCAAATTAAAAATCCTTTGTTGTCTATAAATTTGTATGTTCATTGGTTCAATGTATGCTGCATACATTGGTGAAACCACCAATGTATCCAGCATACATTGGTGGTTTGACCAATGTATGCTGGATACATTGGTGAAACCACTAGACACTACACAACAAGTATTTCAGAACATTTAAATTCATATTTACAAACATCTCAATTCATCACAAAAATGCAAAAACTCAACAAACCTTGATTGCTTATCCATTATTGACAGAGTTTCCTCCAAGTATGAGTTCAAAATTAAGGAAGATATCCATATTGAAATGGAAAAACTTCTTATTAATACACAATTAAAATCATACACTCTTACTATAACAATATAATTTCTCGATATTCTTACATTTTATTTACTATTTTATTTATTATTAATTACTTCATACCTTTTGTATAATTTTTTGCAAAATTTCATGGTATTTTATAAAATGTAACTATGGTAACTATTGTGAAAACTATCAAATTTTTAATGTAGCCAAAAAAAATGTTTATATACAAAAATTGTACCTAATTTTTTATACCTGATGATTTTAATTGATATTGATGAAACATGTTGTTAAAAAGTTAAAAAAAAATTGTTATTTATTTGAAAATTATATACACACACACACATATATATATATATATATATATATATATATATATATATATATATATATATATATATATATATATATATATATATATATATATATATAATATTTAATAGAAGCATATATAAAGTATAAAATATTAACTAATTTACTTTAATTACTTAATAATATAATCGATTTAATCGTTTCTTACTAAACTGTAATAAAAAGCAAACAATAGTTTTTGATAAACTGTAATGGAAGAGAAAAAATCAGAATATTGTAATTCTATAAAGTTCCATTTTGTAGAATTTTTAGTAATTATTTTTATAATTGTTCTCTTTCACTTAATAATTTTGCTAATTTAGAACAATAGTTGTAAACAAATAATTAAATTTACAATGTCAATTATTGGATAGCAAAACAATATCAATTATCAGATAGCAAAACACTATCAATGATTGGATAGCAAAAGAATATCAATGATTGGATAGCAAAAGAATACCAATGATTGGATACCAAAACAATATCATTGACTTGATAACAAAACAATATAATTGATTAGATAGCAAAAACAATATAAATGATCGAATTTAAACAAATGGTTTGATAGCAAAATAATATCAATGATTGGATGCTCTCTGCACTTTTTGTTTTGTTTATTATCAAAAACAAAAATATAGCATTATTTTATAATATAAACTATAAACTAACATTATATAAACTGTTTTAAGCGATAAAAATAATTAAACCTGTTATTATTGAAAATAAAATCTTAAATATTTAATAAAAATCGATTATACTGACAAAATAAACATACCATGTAAAGATTTCATATAATTAACAGCCATTTTCAATACTGTCAGTTTATCTGGTTTACGAACAAGACCATTGCATGAAGGTACCATATCAGATAACTCATTTATGTAAGCATTCATTTTATTTCTGCGACGTCTTTCTATCTCACTATGATTTTCTCTACAAGTAAAAAAACAAAAATTATAATTTTTATTAAAAAGTTAAACATTATCAAAATATTTTATAGCTAATAATGGTATTATTGATTTCATGATTGAATTGGTTTCTTTAGTTGTTTTTTTAGTTTTAAAGCCAATATTACGCAAATATTTTTTAATATATTAAATATCCTTGGACATGATTTTAAGGATTAATGACTCTTTTTTAAATAGATTTTGATAAAGATTTAAAGAGAAATTAAAGTTATATAATTTTTATAAAGTTAATAAAGTTTTATAAATTAATAAAGTTTGGATGACATTTTAAAAAACTCATAGTTAAAAATATCAAATTTAAAATAACTACTACTACTACTACTACTACTACTACTACTACTACTACTACTACTACTACTACTACTACTACTACTACTACTACTACTACTACTACTACTACTACTACTACTACTACTACTAGTAGTAGTAGTAGTAGTAGTAGTAGTAGTAGTAGTAGCAGTAGGAGTAGTAGCAGTAGCAGTAGTAGCAGTAGTAGCAGTATTAGTAATAGTAGTAGTAGTAGTAGTAGTAGTAGTAGTAGTAGTAGTAGTAGTAGTAGTAGTAGTAGTAGTAGTAGTAGTAGTATCGTAGCAATTGTCATTGTTACTACTACTACTATTGTGATTGTAGTAATATTATACAACTTCAATTCAAAATACCAAAGTAATTGAAAAACTAACCTAGCAAATCGTTCTTTACTCTGTTCTTTTCTAAAAAATATAAATATTGAATTTCATAAACTATAAAAACTACATTATAGATTACAAGGTTCCTCTAAAAGATCACTTTTAACTTATTAATGTTTTTTAAGTCTAACACATAAAAAATTGTGTTTGAGTAAACTTGTTCATAAAAGTTCTTTACCTAAATTCCTAAATATTAAACAAAAAACATTTTAAGATAATATTTATTTAAATATTTTTATAAGCTAAATACTTAAATATTTTTATTATGTAACTTCTTAGATTTTTGATTTTTGATACTTTGAAAAAATTTTTATTACATAACTTCCTGAAGATTTTTGCTAGGTAACTTTTTAAAGATTTTATTTAGATAACTACTTGCAATTTTTATTAAGTCGATGTAGCAGCACTACCCTGCAAGTCGGGCTATTTGTCAGTCGATGTATGTACTGAAGCCCTCGGCAGCAGGCTATTTGACATTAGATGAAATCATCATCATGCTCACCTAACTCAGCAGTATAAGATATATATCTATATCTATATCTATATCTGTATATATATCTATATCTGTATATATATATCTATATCTATATATCTATATCTATATCTATATCTATATATATATATATATATATATATATATATATATATATATATATATATATATATATATATATATATATATATATATATATATATAACTTTTATTGAAAATGACTGCTGGCACCCCCTGAATATGTTGTATATTATAAAAAATGCTGGATTTAAAAAAATTTTGAATAAAAAATATTTTAAAAAATTGCTACTGACCCTCAAACATTAAATAGGTCCTTAATATTATTAAAAAAAAAGTTTTTCAAAAGTATGTCATGTTGGGTCTCAAACAAAAAAAAATTATATATAATCAAAAAATCTTGTCAAATTCCCTATTTTTCGTTTTTAGTTAAAAAACATAATTTTCTGTTCACTAAAATTTAAAATAAAAATTTAATTATAAAATTATTAATATTTTTTAAACTTTTATATATTATCGCTTCATTTGAGACCCAACATGACATACTTTTGAAAAAATTTTTTTAAATAATATTAGGGACCTATTTAATATTCCAGGGTCGGTAGCAACCCCTTAAAATATTTTTTATTCAAAAACTTTTTGAATCCAGCATTTTTTCATTATACACAACATATTCAGGGGGTGCCAGCAGTCATTTTCAAAAAAAGTTGTTTTGAGGACCACCTTATATATATATATATATATATATATATATATATATATATATATATATATATATATATATATATATATATATATATATATATATATATATATATATATATATATATATATATATATATATATATATATATATATATATATATATATATATATATATATATATATATATATAAATATGTATATAAATATAAATATATATATATATATATATATAAATATATATATATTTATATATATATATATATATATATATATATATATATATATATATATATATATATATATATATATATATATATATATATATATAAATATATAAATATATATATATTTATATATACTGAGCGACATAATGATAAGGTACCCCAAAGTCAGCTAGTGAACTATATTGTTTACCACCTTCAAACACTATATGTAACACCTGTGCCCCACCATTCACAATAATGTTCAGGTCTGGAGATCTAGCTGGCCACTTCAATACTTCAAATACTCCGTTACTATCTTAGCTGTATAAACGCTAGCATTATCTTGCTGAAAAACAAAATTTTTACTACTTATTACAGATGCTTGACGTCTTAAAAATTCTTGAACAATTAAAAGATAATCCTTAGCCTTCATTTTATTGTCAATAAAATGAATTTTTGATTTACCATGATACCCAATCACAAACCAAATCATTATACCACCACCACCCATTTGATGTTGTTGATGTGTTACTAATTCTTTGCACAAATCGTGAAAATAATAATTCCATCTATCTAGCCCATCAACACAAAATTGTTTCTTATCAGAAAATACTACTTGTTTCCATTCTTCATTCCATGTTACGTGGTTCTTTGCAAAAGTTATTAGATTGTTTATGATTTGTTGTAAAATCATAGGGGGTTTTGGTTGAGGTTTTTGCGCGAAAGGTGAAAAGCATTAAGAATAACTCACTGAACTGTACGTAAAATTGCAATCATACCTGGTTCTACAGCAATTTGACGTGCAGTTAATCAAAAATTTTATTAACTGTCTTAACAATCTTCGCCTATCATGGTCATTTAATGTTAATGGACGTCCGAGACTTTATTTTATTCCATACATATGAGGACTATACACATAGCTTTTAATCACAGTTCGGCTGTGTCCAATAGCTCTAGCCATGTAACTAACGGAGTGACCCATTTTCGATAAGTTAGAGAGCACTTTTTTTCTCATCTGGACTCAACAATGTACCACGACCCATTATTAATTAATTTGTTATTTTATTCTTAATAAAAAAATACTAAACTAAATTTTTCACAGTTCACAAATGTTTACAGTTAAATAATCGTCTGTGGCGTTTACATCAAATAAATATTCTTAATTGCCCACAACTTTGGTTTGTAAATAAAACATTTTTTGTAAAAAAAAAAACGTTTTTTTTTTAAATAAAATGCGAGTTACGTTAAAAATAAATTTGTTAAAATGTTGTTTGGTGTTGTAAACCCTTTGCTTTCATTTACAATAAAAATTAGTTTTTAAATATATATGTATATTAGAGTTTTATAAATATTTTTGGGGTGTCTTATCATTATGTCGCGCAGTGTATATATATATATATATATATATATATATATATATGTGTGTATATATATATATATATATATATATATATATATATGTGTGTGTATATATATATATATATATATATATATATGTGTGTGTGTATATATATATATATATATATATATATATATATATATATATATATATATATATATATATATATATATATATATATGTATATATATATATATATATATATATATATATATATATATATATATATATATATATATATATATATATATATATATATATATATATATATATATATATATATATATATATATATATGTAGGCTATTAGAAAAACTGTTTAAAAACCTATTAGCAAAAACTACTAAAATACTAAATATAAAACATAGATTACTTTTTTCTCTATTCAAAAGATATTTAAAAATCACACCAATTTAAATAAAGAAACAAGATATAAAGAAAAAAATATTCATCATCTTAAAAAATGTATTTTAGTATTTAGATTCTTGATAGCTGACTATTTAGATCTACAGTGAGAAATATTCTATTAAATCAAAAGTTGAAAAAAAAAACAACAATTTTGAAACAATTTGATAACTAGGAGTTTGATACCTGTTTGAAAAGCAATATCTTGAAAATATTTGAAAATATCTTATATTGCTATGATCTTTGGTAACACTTCTACCAGTAACTTCACCAGTAAACATCTAAAAAGAAGTTTACTGGTGATTAAAAACCTAAAGAACACATTGGCCATCACTTTAAGTTACATTTTGAACAACTATATATTTTCTAGAATAAAACCTTTATAATATATTTTATTTATTTTTTTTTTTTTTAATAAAATAATTAAAAACTTATTTACAGTCTCAATCTATTTACAGATCTCCTTACTAGAGATTGAATTTAGATTTTTTTACATATTTCCTTAAGCATTTTATTTCAACAACTTAAAGCATTTTATTTCAACAACTCCCGAATCAGTGTGTAAAACAGATTAAAGTTTTGCTATTGTTTAATTTTGTAATAACAGCAAAATAATTCTTAAAAAAAATTTTTAAGCAGTTTTTATTTGGTAAATTAAACCTTTAAAACAATGAGAAGTAATTATTTTGTTTGTTTTAAAATTTTACTGATCAAGTGGGGATTAGAGAAGCAAATCTGTGACCATGCAACAAAGATTCAATAAATTTAGAATGATAAATAAAATTGAGTTGTCCAAATGTCAAAAAACCAGTAGTAGATTTACCTTTTTTTAGTGGTTTACTATAAAAACTGTCTCAAGCTAAGATCCCATTTAATTGCTTTGTGCTGAATTCCAGCAAGGCTATTTAGTTTTTTAGAAATTAACAGAGACAGAAACTTTCAATTACAGAAAGTAACATAGACAGAAACTTTCAAAAGCAGTCAAAGTAATGTAGTATAAAGTTTTAATATTTTTCATAAAAATATTTTGACATTCCAAAAACTTGAAGGAGCATTAAACATGATTGAATTTGTATTTGAGATTTTACAAGTATAGCCCACTTGAGATTTAAAAAGTATAGTCCACAAGAATTATATACATGTATTTAAAAATATAGATGAATAGGCGGATAGACATATAGATTACATGTAAAAATGATTCCTATATAATGCAATTTAGTAGAACTTCCAAATAACTATAATATAAACTTGTTATATTATGCTTGTTATGTATATGCAGGATTTGCAAAAAAATATATATAAACATGAAGTGCACCATTATAGATAAATCAATACAATTGTCAAGTTATTTGACAGTGCGCTAACGCTTATAACCAAATATTTGACAGTGCGCAAACGCTTCTGTCAGTATCATCAATAAATAAATCAGATAAGTTTTGTTTTTTATAACAATATTTTTACTAGCATAAAAAAACTATGAAGTCTAATAATAATATCCCTTACTTTGTTATGCCAGTAAAAAATTTATTAAAGCAAATTTTTTATAAAGAACAAACAACTTTATAAATATAAAAACCTCATTAGGCTTTAATTCAAATTCAGTAGGCTCCATTTGTTCTAATATCCTTTTTTTATGGTAGAAATGTCTTTTGGTAATAGCTGCCAAATTTTCAGGAATGAACGATGTATTACAATTCAAAGCCTTATAAGTAGATTTTTTTAATTATTTATAAGGATGTTTTTTAATTATTTATAAGTAGATTTTAATTATTTATAAACATGTTTTAGAAAATTGGAAATTAATGAAAGAATCCTAAGCTGATTTTTCCAAATCACAAAGCAAATTTTCATCAAATTTATCATCTTTATTTAATTGCATAATATGAGGGCCAACAAACATGCCCTCTTAATTTTTGCCTCACTCAGTTTATGAAATACTCTTTCAAATAAAAAAAATCCATCACCCATATCCATAGCTGTAACAAAGTTTTTTGTTTTCACCTTAACTTTAATAAAGTTTTTCATGAGTCTAAGTTTTATGTGTAAAGGTGGAAAAAACATATCAGGTTTTACCAATAGAGGTTTTTTAATATTTTTTTTGTCCTGGAGTATAAAATTGTTTTTTAGTCTTTCTTAACCTAATGATTGTCTCTGTTGTTCAGTCTCTGCTATCCCAAATAAAACAACAGTGTTTTGTATTCCTAGTTGTAATCCTGAAATTAGGACAATCACCTTCAAATCTTCACAAACATTCCATTTGTGTTTGCTATATTGAATTTTTTTGAAGATAAATTTAATAGTTTCATTAAAAATTCTCATGCTGGAAGCCTTACCTAATGGTATTAAAGAAAGTTTACTGCCTATATGTAACTTTATATTTTCTTTTGTTTTTGGTTGGAATAAATTCTGTCTCTTTGATCAAGAGCCTAATAGTTCTGCCTGTTGTTAGGACAAGTTTATATGACATACCAAATCATTGAGTTCACCTTGAAATAGTAGATATGGCTTATTAGATAAGGAAGCTTCACGAAAATCTTATGTTTCATTTTTTATTGTGTCTTTTTGTAGGAGCAGATTTGAATTTTGAGGTGGTTCTGGTACAAGTAGTTCTTCTCTATGAGAGATTGGTCTGTTAGCCAATGGCAGATCAGGGTACTTAATTACACTATTTGTATTAATTGTAAAATCTTTTGTATCATAAAATAACAATCTGTCAAGTGGATTGTTGGATCTGTCCAAATCATGGTGATTTTAAATTACATAGATCGAGATTCTTGCTAATCCAATAAGAAAAATCTACACATGTAAACATAACAGTTTTTACTTGTCCAATGGCAAAGCCAAAATACTTTTATACAATTTAGTTATTATTGGTGACAAATTCCTTTGCTGAGTTTCAAAAGTATTTTTTAATTTTAATTTTAAGATTATCTTTTAGATATTTCACCACAAATTTAAAAGGATCCTTAACTACTAAAATAAGTTGTTCACATATTAAAGTGAATGTTTAAAAAAAAATGTTTAAAATTTTCTTTTTGTTTTAAACTAAATAAAAAATTTTTTAGTAATATTTGCTGTAACAACAATATACAATTATGCAGAGCATGCAAAGATGCCACAACAGCTGTTATACAAGTATTTTTTTTTTTTTTTTAATTTAATTCACCTCCTCAAGGCCGAGAAGGCCACTACAGACGAGGAGGATACTTATATGTGGTTATAACCCTCTCTCAACTCTATAACTCCGAAACACAAACCTTGATGAACAAGGCCGCTGCGCAGAGAAACGAGTTGAGGGCGGTACTACCAGGGATGTAGTGGGGATCGAACTCGGAACCACTCGTTTATGAAGCGAGCGCTCTACCACTACACCACTACCGCTTTTAGTTTAAGTTTAACCGCTATTAGTTTAAGTTTAAGGACATTTAACAACATTGTCTGGCAAAAATCTTCAGTTTTTAATTACTCTGTTGTTTAAGAAGTTATTTCTTGAAGAACTTTTCATGTTCAATTATTTTTATTATGTCCATGTATATTCAATGAATTTTTCATAGGGTAGGTTTTTCAGATCAGGAAAAAGTTTTGTGGCTCTTCTTTGCATCTTTTATCAACTTTTAGAATTGGGTTCCATACTGGTAAATTTGAGATGAGGTTATTATTAGCGTCACATGTTTTCAATATTTCAGAATTTAAGTAAGTAAAAGTTCTTTTTATTAAACCCAATGCTCTTTGTACTTTAGCAATTGCTGATTTTACTTGCTTATGGCATTTTAGACCAACAGATATTAGTATGACCAAGTCTTTTTCTAATTTAGTTTATTAATTTCATATTTTCCATCTGTATCATTATTAGTTATTTATTTATTTTTTTATTTTTAGCCCAAGTGTGCATAATTTTACAAATTTCCTTGTTGATTTTCATTACCCACATGCTACACCAATTAATTACTTCATTATAGTCAGTTTGTAGCTGATACTTTTAAAACACTGTAACTATTATCAATAACTGAAATTAATTTGCATTCTGAAAATAACCCATTAGGTCAAGCGTTAATATATATAATAAAAATAAGAGGTCCTAACACAAAATCTTATGCCACTAAATACTTGAGACTCACCTATAATTTCACCTATAATTAAATTTCACCTATAATTACTCTTTGTGTTCTACAGATTATGAATAGCTTAATCCATGCTAGCAACTTCCCATTAATTCCATATAGTATAAAATATAGCCGGGGCCGGGTTTGTGACAGGAACTGCATAAACATTTATACATCCTAAATTATATTATTTTTAATTCATAATGTATGTCATTATTATTTAACTTTGCATATATATACATATATAATCACCATTATTATCATCATCATCATGATCATGATCTTCATCATTGTCATTATCATCATTATCATCATCAACAGTATAAAAGAGGAAGGCTAAAGCCTGATGATGATGATCATCATCATCGTGATCATGAACATGATCATCAGTATGATCATTATCATCATCGTTATCATGATAATAATCATGATTATTATCATCATCATGATTATTATCATCATCATGATCATGATAATGATGATGATGATCATTATCATGATCATCATCAGGCTTTAGCCTTCCTCTTTTATGCTGTTTCTCTAATATAAACAATCTATAGCATTTCTTTTTCTTAACTAAAGCTCATTCATACAATATGTAAGGCACTCTCTTCAAGTTTTCTTACTTTTACCACTACCATTTTCTACTGAAGATGCTATCTCTCTACATGGTGATAGCTAAATCACTTTAATCTTTTCAAACAAAGGTTGTTTGATAAAATGTTTTTTCTAATCTGTCTAAGATTATGCTTCATTTTCTTGTCTTGCCACAAATCCATCTGATCACCTTCTCTTTCAACAAATACTACAACATATAAATACTATGTTTTCAAAGTTTATATAACAATAAAAGGATATTGTATGCCAGCATCTAAATAAATAGCAAAAATATATATCTTTATATCCATAATATGTATGCATAAAGTGCATCTTGGAAGCTTTTATTCCTTATGGATTAAAAGTATGGAAGCTTTTATTAATTCTCTTCAATTTTCAAGCCTCACTCTAATCCACATTTTTTACCATCTTGAGCAGATTAGCAGCTTTATTAAACATTATTTTTTTTTTAATCTTTTTTACAAGAACATTTCTCTTAAGAACAAATGTCCTTTTATAATTGCAAGAAGCCAATGTAAAAAAGATCTGTCTGATGTTAGGCTTTATCATTTGCAGTATACTAAACTTGTATCTCATCTCATATGTTAGGTTCTACAGACTTTTGGTTAGTCTTCAACAGCGTCATTAAAAAAAGTAAGTCTAACATTTATTCCCTAATTCATGGGTCTGATCTTTTGAATTCTCCCCAGAATAAAGCAGAGTTACTTGCAAAGAAATCTTACTCTATTTTGACTCTTGAATATAATGGCCATACTCTTCCTGAAAGTTTAACAGATTACCCATTGTTAAATATCGAAATCACTCTGGCTTCCGAAGCTAAAGTTAATTTACAATTAAAACATCTACAGTTTGTACTCCAGACAAGATTTCCATCAAAGTCATAAAAATGTGTTTTCTAGAACTCTCTTCAATTTTTGCTAAACTTATAAAAAGTGCTAAATAAATGGTTCCAATTTTTCAAAACTCTAGAAAACGCTTTCACCTTTCTAACTATCCTACGATTAGTCTTCACTCGGTTATTAGTTTCTTTATATAAAGGTTTTGAGGCTATTAAATTATTTCGTTCTAACTGCAGTAGCAAAGTTATTCTTGAAGGCCTACCCTCTTCTTTATTTAAAATAGCAATAAGGGTACCACAAAGTTCTATCTTTGCTCCCGTATTACTTCTTATCTACATCGTTATTATCAAGATTGTTGGTCTTCATGAAATCTAAAGTGGCTTATAAATTTAAATTCTGGACTTAGAATCTACAATTTTTGTTAGACAGCAAAACTCATTTACTTACTGCAAAAAAATATTGCAATATTGTTGGAATTCCTATATTGACGAATAACAAGCCTCTTACTCTCAAAAAAAGTCTAAACGCACATTGTAAATGTAATTAGACCTGTTTTATCTGCCAAGTTTGAGCCGCTCTCCCATTATTGTAAGATTGCATTTCTTTCTTTTTTCTAAAAATACAATCATGGTCAATGCTCAAACCACCTATCATCTCTATAATGATAAACCAAAACTCATTCTTACTTGGCTTTTTATTTAACAAGTTGCATCCTTTTACTGTATCTGTCCCTTCATGCTATAAAAACTTTTATTAATTCATATTTTTTTCCTTGAGCATAAAAAAACCTTATAACTCTTACCCATCTTCCTTTTTTATACAACTTTTTAAGTCTTCAGTTATACATTTCCTAGTATTTTAACTTGTTCTCCATTTTTAAGTAACTCATAACTTAATAGTGGTCGCTTGCAATCTTGTGGGAAGTAAAATAGATTTTAAAAATTATAAATGTATGCCAGTATTTAATAAATAGTAAATGTAAGCATTAAAATATGATATATTAAGTATTAAAAATTTTTTTTAGCCCTGGCTATCAACCCCTGCTAAATCTTATAATTTTGCCAGGGTCAGGTTTGCAAATAGTCTCATTTTTAGCTGGAACCAGGGCCCGGGTTACTTACTTATACCATAGGCTAATAATTTTTTACTTAGATGTGTACCATTTTCAAAAAAAAAACTTTTAGCCATTTTTATGTCAGTTTTAGCATTTTCCATTTTAGTCAGAATTTTAAGTTTTTAAAATTACATTTTTAAAAAAAAAAAAAATTTTTTTTTTTAATTTCAATTCACCTCCCCAAGGTCGTGAAATAATGATTTCACCTGATAATTTTTTATTTGATAAAAAATTATCAGGTGAAATCATTATTTTTTCATAAGTTGTAAAAGAAATTTATGCCAACTCAGCAGCTTTACATTAAAAATGTATACAGAAAAGTGATGTTTGATATCTATTTTTGATATGATTTTATATTGTAAAAAACCCAAAAAAACTTATTAAGTAAAATCACCATTTTGACCATCAAAGTTTACCAAAATATATGCTTTTATTATTCAATTTACGTAGTTAAGGTGTTTTAAAATTCTTCTCTTAACGGGTAATGGATTATATAATCAATTATTCAAGCCATAATTGTAATAAACTGAAGGAAAAATCAAAATAACAAAAAAAATAAAAACAAAACATATAAAACTTATAATCACCTTTTTCAACCCTATAATATATATTAAAACTAGCAAAACCAAAAACAGGGAGTGACAAAAGTCTGCTGATTTGACATGATATGAATCTATAGGGAACTTAACTACAAATGCTGTGTTTGAGTACAAAAACTTAACAGAGTTAAGAGTTTTCTTGACAGAGTTGATATTACAGCTATTCGCAAAAGTTTAAACGAGTGTAATTTTGATCAAGTAGGTTTATTTTTTTCTTAATAAAAAAATAAATAAAAATGATGTCGACTTAATTTTTTTTATTTGTTAAATAAAAAGTAATTTGGTTCAGAATAAATGTGAACTTATTATGAAATGATTTATATAAATTTAAAAAAAGTTAATTACAAACATAAACATGTGAGAAATGAGTAGCGCAAAAGTTTAAACGAACTTTTACAAACAAATAAAAAATGGAAATAAAATTCCAAGTTAATATTAAAAATGTCCGCCTTTGTTTTATAGCAAAGGTAAACTCGTTTCTGCATCGATTCAACTAATTTCATGCACATTTCATCTCTCGAGGTACCTTTAACAAGTACTCATTAAAAAGTTGCTTTAAGTGCTAAGTTGATTGTATTTGGTAATAAGTAAGTTGATTGTCAATCCAAGACCAAATATTTTCAATTGGGTTGAGATCTGGTGATCTAGGGCACCAAGGGATCACATTTATCTTTTTCTGCAAAAAATATTTTTTGATTGATTTAGCTGTATGAGCTGGAGCCCTGTCTTGTTGAAAGATAAATTGCTTGCTTCTACCATACAACTGTCTGATTGATGGAATTAAACACGTTTCCAATGTATTTTTGTAGATGTACTGATTTATTTGGACTTCGTACAGCTCACACATACCGATACCTTTGTGAGAAAAACATCCCCAAATACCAATGGAACCTCCACCGTCTTGTCGATGTGGTTGCAAAAACCGTTCTGAATATTTCTCCGTTGCAAATCTTTTGACATATAGTCTTCCCTTGCGGTTTACAACTTGAAAATTAGCTTCATCACTCTAAATAACTTTTAACCAGTCTTCAACAGTCCAGCTTAATCTTTCTTTTGACCATATTCGCCGTTTACATCGGTCCATGATTGATAAAATAGGTCTTCTTGCTGCAATGTACGTTCCAATACCTTTTTGCAGCAATGTTCGCCTAACAAGCTCTCTGCTTACATTATGTTTATTTTTCGACTCGTTGAAGATTTGTGCTAGCTTTTTGTTGCTGTGCCTAAGATTCTCTCTGCAGCTTCTGAATATGCTACTTTTTTCACGGTCACTAAGCTTCGATGGTCTCCCGGAACGCGGCATGTCAACGGCGTCCTTGGTAAACTTCCAGGTTTTGACTGTTTTTAGTACGCAAGATTCAGAAACCCCAAGTCTTTTGCCTATTTGAACGTTGCTGTGAATTTTTGACTTAGACATACCAATAATTTGCCATTTGATCTCACTTGAAATTGGTTTTCGCCCCATTTGCACGCAATTTGAAATTGTTTGAAACTTGCAATGATTTCAGTTGATTTTCATTGAATATGAAGCTGTTGAATAATGTTGTGATGATTTTTATTGACTGAAAACCGCTCAATCTACTTATGTTTATGTTTTAAAACTATTTGCGCAACGGATTAATTAATTACTTAACAAATAATTGAATTTTAATAAACTCGTTTAAACTTTTATGACACCAATTAATTTCTCACATCTATCTATTAATCAAATTCCCAAGAGATCACTTATGAGTCGAAACCTACTTTTTTTATTTATTTTTGATCAGAAAACCTAGTTACTGAATGGGGAAAAACTTTTTTGATATCTATTTCCGTTACATTTTTATTAAAGAAAAACCAAAGATTTGTTCTTAAAATTACACCCTCGTTTAAACTTTCACTATTATCTACAGCTACTAATTTAATTCAAAACAGTTTGAACTATGGCTCAATAAATGAAAAGCCATTTAGAGTAAAAAAAAAAGATAATTTACAAGTCAGTATGTGACATTAAAATCTCCTTTTTTGTCTTGTTTATTTAAAGCATTTAACAAAAATAATAAAAACATAAAAAACTTTTATTTACATTTTTACATATAAATAAAACTTGAAAAAATCATACTTACTAACTAAAAATTATAATTAATTTTTACAACAACTTAAAATCAAAAATTTCTCTTCATTCAAATAGAAAAGTTATTATTTATCCATGAATCTTTATTATAGAAATATATATAAGTTTTATGTGCAGTTCTCTTACAATAAAATTAGAAATTATTTAAGCCAAACAATCAAAATAAAAAGATAGTAAAATTAAAAAATAGAAGATACCTTGCAACCTTTACTTTAACATCTTCATCTGAATACTCCCTGCAAAAAAAAAAGTCAAAGTGTGTATATATACACAATATATATATATATATATATATATATATATATATATATATATATATATATATATATATATATATATATATATATATATATATATATATATATATATATACATATATATATATATATATATATAAATATATATATATATATATATATATATATTTATACTAATATATATATATTTATATTATTATTATTATATATATATATATATATATATATATATATTTATATTAATATATATATATATATTTATATTAATATATATATATATATTTATATTATTATATTTATATATATATATATATATATATATATATATTTATATTAATATATATATATATATTTATATTAATATATATATATATTTATATTATTATATATATATATATATATATATATATATATATATATATATATATATATATATATATATATATATATATATGCAGCATTAGACATTCACTTAAGCATTATACGTTCATACTAAAATTAGTAGCTGCAGGGATTTCAGTATGTACATCAACTAACTTATAACCTACTGCCGCAAAGGAGTCCTGCTACATCTAAGGGTAAAATCCTTAGTTGTAGCCTTCAAACCCTTAGATGTGTCAAACCCAGCGTCAAACCCAGTGTTTGACAAGATGTGGCAGCAATCTTTTCTTTCATTAGGATCATCCCATATGAAATCATCCATACCATGACACCCTTACATCTCAGAATTTGTTCATTTTTACCTTACTTACAGTCCATATTAAAAAAATTATAACTGCAAATATTTTAGTTAAAAATACACATGGATTTTAGAGATATTGTCAGTTAAAATAATGCTGACTCAGCTCAAAATGCTGACTCAACTTTGACATATAGTATCATTATAATGGCTCGGGGGAATTTCCTAAAATTTGGTACCCCAATAGATTTTTACTTGCGAAATCCAAAAAGAGCACCCTCGAGACTCAATTGTCTCAGGGTATGCCTCGTTTATTCAATTTTATTCAAAATTATTGATTTGTAAATTCATGATTTTTGGAGGTAAAATAAAGACTGTGGTCCAAAACCCTGAATAAAAAATTTAATTGTATATCATTATTTTATCTTAGGTCTACTGAAAAAAATTAGATTCATCAATTGTCTCTCTAATACTTGATCAAAATTTGCGTTTAAAAATTGTGTCTTTTTAGAAAAATTTAAATTTTGCAATGAAAGCAATTGAAATGTTTTTTAAAACATTTATTTGAATAAAAAATCAAATAGAGTAACTTATTGACTAGTTTAAGACGTTTATAATTGTAGCCCAAGGGAGGGCCAGAGGGCTTCTGACCAACTCTGCCCCCCCCCCCCCCATCTCCCTGGATATATATATTTTTTTTAATGCATTAAATGATATAATAATAAATAATTATTTAAAATTCAATTTAAAAACATAAACTTTTTTTTCATTATTTACCTCTTATTTCAAAGTAAGCACTCAAAAATAAGATCTTTTCACGATTTTAAAAATCATAAATTTTAAAATCAAAAATATTGAAATGTTTTTTAAAAAATTTTAACAATCTTTATAATATTATTTAGTAGATTAATACTAATATAGTCATTGACATGGTGGACAGTGGGATTTATTTAAACCCCCCCCCCCCCCTTCTCAGCCTTCCATCCAAGGATTTTAAAAAAAGAAAGACAAATTCTAAATGCAAAATACGTAAATAAAATTACAACAAAATCATTTTAAATGTATTTAATTTTTTTTTATAACCAACTGCTTATACTCACCAAATCTAAATCAGATATGTTGTACGTATGACCTGATATTATTGTGGGTGTAGAAATAGGAATATAACATCAGAATTGAGCACCCAACATTCTTCATTTCTCATTGGCCAAAAGAAGTTTTTACCTAGTCCATGTGGATGAATGAATCTGACTTTAATATCAAGCTCACTTACATCTTCAGTAATACCTACCCATCTAAATCCGTCATAAAAACATGCAATATAATCCATTTTTTTAATGTTTAACGAAATCTCTTTATTATGTTTTCTTTTTGGAATGATATCAAATATTTCAATACATGTATCAATACTTGTTTTTTTATAACTTATAAAGTTTGAAGAAATTGGAATAAAATGATGATAAGTCCTTGTGCCAGGAACTGTTCTTCTACCTAAATATCTTTTTTCTAACTTTTTGATTCCCATTCATCCTGTGAATGGGAATCAAAAAATCTGTTTTTACTGCTATTTTGTAACATTTCCTGCAGAACTTCCAACCTGGGGTTACATAAACATTGTTTTGTTGCAAAAATTTCGCCAAGTCTAGGGAAATCTTTATATTACCTAAGAAACAAATTTAGTTTTAAGTTTTTAAAATACCTGAAAATTTAAAATTTTTGAAAATATTAAATATTTTTCTTTTAACTTTCATACCAATTCTGTTGTATTTAATGTTAGACTACCTTTTATAGCAATTTTTTACTTTCCTTGAGTGTTCCAAAAGGATTGCAACACTTTGTAATTTTTCTCTCAAAGTATTTTCCATAGAATTACTCATGATAACAACATATAATACTTATTAAACAATATTTCTCCTTTAAATTTATTTTTTTATATTTATTTGCCATATTATTTGTTCTTGTATTTCACAAGAAAGATCTTTGAATTGAACAAAACCTTGTTTTCTAGGAAATCCAGTTTTGTGGCAATGAATGTCAAGACTTTTTCTAATGTCACATTTCTCCATATTAAATATGTTTTTATAATATATTTATAATATTATTATAAATATATTATAATATTATATTATTAAAATATTACCTGCCAAAAAAATACAAAAACAATAAAATTCACGATCCCAGAAAATACAAACAAGTAAAGTACAACCTTTAAAAAGAACAAAATAAAACTTTTGATTATTTTTGATATAATAAGAGGTAAGCATTCACCGATTTGAATTGAAATAATAAAAATAAATAATTTCTCAAACTTTAAATGAAAAAAAAAACTATGTTTTTAAATTGAATTTTAATAATTATTTATTATTATACCATTTAATGCATAAAAAAAAAAAAAAAAAACCCTAGGGAGATTGGAGGGGGGAGGTGCAGAGTTGGTCAGAGGCCCTCTGGCCTTTCATTGGTCTACAACTATAAACGCCCTAAACTAGTCAATAAATAACACCAAATAAATATTTTTAAAAACATTTCAATTGCTTTCGTTACAAAATTTTTCTAAAAAGACACAATTTTTAAATGCAAATTTTGATCAAGTATAAGAGAGACAATTGATGAGTCTAATTTTTTTCAGTAGACTAAGATAAAATAATGATATACAATTCCCATCACATATCTGATAGTAACGCGATACACAATTCCCACAACGTCCCTGGTAATACCGCGCTCAACTTGTTTCTCCGCGCAGCGGCCTTGTTCCTCAAGGTTCGTGTTTCGGAGTTATAGAGTTGAGAGAGGGTTGTTACCACAAATAAGTAGCCTCCTCGTCTGTAGTGGCCTTCTCGGCCTTGAGGAGATAAATTTAAAAAAACAAAAAAATTAAATTTTTTATTCAGGATTTAGGGTCACAGCCTTCATTGTACCTCCAAAAATCATGAATTTACAAGTCAATAATTTTGTACAAAATTGGATAAACGAGGCATACCCTGAGACAATCAAATCTTGAGGGTGCTCTTTTTAAATTCCGCAAGTAAAAATCTATTGGGATACCAAATTTTAGGAAATTTCCCCAAGCCATTATGATGATACAATGTCAAAATTGCTTTGTAGTTGCTTCAGTTAATCACTAAAATGCTGATTCAGCATTATTTGAACTGACGGTATGTCTGGAAATCATGTGTATTTTTAACTAAATTTTTGCAGTATTAATTTTTTAATAATATGGACTGCAAGTGAGGTAAAAATGTACAAATTCTGAGACATAAGGGTGTCAAAAATGTTTTTTTTTTTGATGATTTCAAATGGAATTACCCATTATTAGTTAGTTATAATAAGTTGCAATGCGAGCTTATCGGCTCACACAAAGTAACCCATCCAAGGATAAGCCACTGTAGCAACTTTGACAAAATGTGTTGACTGTTTCTGCGTTCACTGTATCATCGGATACAGTGAATGCAAAGTTGGATTGTTTTCATGTATCTCCTCTTTTTAATATGTGAACATACTTGATATTAAAAATTATTACATTTAGAAATTACTGATATTCTTATAGGTTCTTCATGCTTTACAAGGTATATTTGACCATTTCATGAAAACTGTTGTACATGTGAAAGCTGGTGTTTTTGATTGGTCTGAGTCTTCTTTCAGTGCTTCAAATAGCTTTCTGAAGCAAGCAAAGATTTCATTACAGAGATATTAAAAAAACAGGTATAAAATGGGTCTACCTTAATGTAAAACGAGTAACAGCAACAACAGGTTACATAGCTATTGCACAAAAGATTGCACAAGAACTATTGCACAAAAAATCAAACAGGGATTTAATTATTGCACAATTGCCTCTTTAATATCATGCAACATTTCAAAAGCTCAAATTGGTGCCCTCAATAATTCTTTGAGTATTTTCCTCAAAAAGAAAAAATCATGTGGATCAATATAATTATATTTGTATATTTCTACTGTACAGATTTTTATTTATTCCTATTCAAGGAGTTTCCACCTGTTACAAAAATAAATTTACCTGGAACATTGATCAGTATAACACCATTATGTCACAAACTGATTGGTCATTCTTGGGCGCTAATTTTGAATAATGAGAAAAGTGCTTTGGGAAAACTTTATGATTCAGGTTTAAAAGGTAATAACAAAATATTAAATATTTAGAGCTTCTAAACACTATAGATTTGGAAAAAGTAGAGATATATAGCCGGAGTCCTTTTGGGCTTCTGCATCCCTGGGTAGTAGGAATGGTTTTTTATATTTAATACTTTGGGTTACTCTTGGCATGATTTAAGTTTAAAGAGAACTTGAATTATTCATAGATAGAGCATCACCTCCTAAGCAATAAGCTATGCAATTTTCTCAATCTTTAAATTAACTGTATGTAGTAACATAGGGCTACTTATGTGGTAAGAGAGAAGAGTTGCATAGCTACTATCTAGGAGACACAAGCAAAAACCTATGAGAACAGTCAAGAAAATCAAGCATTCATTATCCTAGGCAGAAAACAATATAACACAGGTTTACATCTGAGCCACATATGTGTATGTATGTATATATATATATATATATATATATATATATATATATATATATATATATATATATGTATATATATATATATATATATATATATACATATATTTGTATATATATATATATATATATATATATATATATATATATTTATATATAAATACATATATATATATATATATATATATATATACATATATTTGTATATATATATATATATATATATATATATATATATATATATATATACATATATTTGTGTATATATATATATATATATGTATATATATATATATATATATATATATATATATATATATATATATATATGTATATATATATATATATCAGGCTTGGTCGGGAAGCGGGAGCAATCGCTCTCAAATACTGACCACGGAAATTATATTTAGTTGCGTAAAACTGGCCAGGTTTTTTAGTCGTTTTAAGAACATTTAAGTTTATGTACAAAACAAGGAATTTTTGTTTTACGGACATACATGGAAACATAATAAACTAGAATGTTCTCAAATTATCTTCGAGTGAAAGAATAAAAAGAATATTTGCGAACACTAAAAACCCGCCAAATTAACAAACAAACTAATTCTATTGGTTCAAAAAATACTCTGATTAAGCGAAATAAAATTCTAGGGTATTCTGTTAAAATGTTTCAGAAATTGTATTATTCACGTTTTGAGATTTCTAGTATTATTTTAAGAAAATATATTATTTGTTTACGAAAATAAATGTTTTAAATATATATTAATTAAATAGTTAAAATTTTAAAAGTTTATTATAAACCATAGATTTTATTAGTATATTCTTATTTCTTATTTTAAAAGAGATTGTATTCTTTATGTAAACGTAATTTTGTTATTTATCATAATGTATCTTTTAAAGCAATTTTAATGATTTAAACAAAGACTTGCAAAAATAATTGCGTTTTCAATGAAGTTATAACCGTTAAAGTTAATAAAACTAATTATGTAACAAACATATAATAAGTTTCTGGTTACTTAACACAAACATCGCATACAAAGTAACTCGTGGATGAGCAAGCATCGCGCCTAAAGTCACGACAGAACACAAATATATAATAGCAAATAATTAGATATAAAGAAAAGTTTCTAGATATTGGTTTACTAACTCTAATTATTTTCGCTTAAGTTGCCATTCTTAAAACTCGTTATACTTTTTTCTGCTTAAAATACTAATTAAAATTAAAAACCCACTCACTAAACATCATCAGCGATATTGTAAAGCAGTTTCGCTCCCTGGTCATTACGTATTTTTAACCTTTTTAATTGATTTCTATCTTGATAATTTAATTCCTATAGTAATTCAATGATTTAATTATTTCATTTGTTTATCTTACTAAGAAGAATCACTTCAAATATGTTAAACTTTTCAAACTACGCGAAACATAAAATAGGTATTAAAAAAATTAACTTTTTTATTTATAAAATAAATTAAGCTTAAGTAAAACTAAAACTTGCAAAAAGTTAAATAAAGAATATTTGTTTCCCTTTTAAACGATCGTAAGTTGTTACTTTATATAAAAAACATCGCTTAATTTTATAATAAAAAAGCGATGTTTTGTAAATATTTGTTCTAAATGTAATTTATTTAGCTTAAAGTTTTTTCGCGTTTAAAGATATTTTATTAGCCTACTTTTTTTTTTTTTTGTAATTGTCTCTCATCGGTCCAAATAATCTTTGTCGCTTTTTTTTTTTTTTTGCTTTTTAAAATGTTCTCAAAACGACTAAAAAATCTGGCCAGCTTTTCGCAACTAAATATTATTTACGTGGTCAGCAATCGAGAGCGATCGCTCCCGCTTCCGACCAAGCCTGATATATATATATATATATATATATATATATATATATATATATATATATATATATATATAAATACATATATATATATATATATATATATATATATATATATATATATATATATATATATATATATATATGGCCTTGTGATGAATAAAAACTGCGCGACGCATAAGCACGACGTGATTTTTGACGTCATTAAATTCTTTTTATTTGCTTTTCATATTTATCGACATTAACTGCATCAATTTACTTAATTACCTTAATTACCTTAATTAAATCATTAATGTAGAAATGTTATTATTTAAAAATGTTTTGGAATGTTGCGTTTTTTAAAATGTAAAAACATTTGTTTATTTTCTCGACGTTTGACACGTTTTCTATATAAAAGATATAATTCAGCGAAAAATTTTGCATATTTAACAATATTTAATAAAAGGTGCGCTAAAGTAAAAAGAAGAAAACATTACGTGGTTAAATATGAGAATTAATTTTTATTTTATTTTTTACGTTTATTGAGCCTTTTTCAAAGTGTTTGTGGAAATTCGCTTTACAGCGGTAGAAACCGGGTAACAAAACCAGGTTATATAAACTTATCAAACTATTGACGTTCTATTTTTCAGCTGCTGTTCTTGAGCACGCTTCGTTGAGTTTCGGTAACTTTTAACAAAAAAGCCATTGTTATTATTTAAGTAATTTATTTTGAGTTACTTTTTACAAAAATTTTAACAACTGTACCTTTTTATTGAATCAAGTAGAATATGTTTTAATATTAATCCTTTTATTTTTTTTTATTTGCGCTTACCAATTTTTAAAATGTTTCCTCGAAATTACTCTTAAATACTTTAAATACGTCTAACAGTTAATAAATATTTTTATATCTATGGAATAATTTTAAAACCTAACAAACCCCTGTAAAATAATTAAGTTAAAAATCTAAAACTAAAAGAAAGTATTTTTGTTCAATTTTATCGACAACTTTGCTATTGCTGTTAAAATGTTAGCTTAAAAAGATTTAAACTTTTTTTTTAATCTGAATATTTTCTACTTGTAAATAGCGCATATTTATTTTTTTTTGTAATTTTAACTTTTATATCAACAGCGTGCAGTTTTTAAAATACTTTATTAAATGTTAAAATAATCGTAAATTACTTCATTAAAATTCCGCTCAAAAATATCTTTAAATATACAAAACAAAAAATTTGTTGCTCGACGCAAATAGCCCTAGCTACACGCAAAATCGCCCTTGGACGACGTAAAATTCACATCGCCCGACGCTTTATCGCAAGGCCTGATATATATATATTTTTATATATATATTTATATATATACATACATATATACATATATATTAAGGTATATATATTTACATCTCCTAATATATATATATATATATATATATATATATATATATATATATATATATATATATATATATATATATATATATATATATATATATATATAAGGAGATATAAGCAATTAAATTAATGTACTTCCACATTAATTTAATTGCTTTGACATTTGGACGACAATAAAATGTAGCATAAGAGACAAGGTAAAAAAATTATAGTCGAAAGAGTTTTTTTTTTACCTTAAAAGTCTCTTTCGACTACACTATAAGGATATATATATATATATATATATATATATATATATATATATATATATATATATAAGGGTGTCCCAAAAAACTACATTCTTTGTAAAAGTCTGCTCTCAACCGTGCCAACATGACACTGTCTAAGGTCTGCAATTTTTTGCCAACCTCAGAATTTTAGATGTTAATTTTATTTGATATTTCAAACTTATTAAAAACAGCAAAACAAACTTTTAATTTTGAACTTTAAATAAAATAATTGAAAATAAAACAGCAAAATGAACATTTCAATTCTAACTAAATTTTTTAAAAGAAAAAAGAAAAAAAGAAAATGAAACAAAATGTTTTATTAAAATTCAAAATGAAAACAAATAAAATAAAATGACAAAATAAATGCTTTTTATAAATTCTAAAAAAGATTTTTTTATTTAAATTGTAAACATAACAATTAAAAAAAAAAAGGAAAAACAAAAGTTTATTAATTCTAAATAAAATACTTAAAATAAAATGGGCAAAACAAACATCTATTTAGATTCCTAATAAACAGTAAAACGTTACATTTATTTTTCTAATTTTTTTTTTAATTTAAAAAATGCAACGTATCTAAAATGTCTTAGCATTGTAGCTAGCTGAAAAATAACAGCAATCTGTAGTTAGCTAATGACTACATATTGCAGCTTTGTAGCTAGTGATACTATTAGGATATACTGATAGCTACAGACCATAGGTATGTAGCTATCAACAATATAACAAAAAAGTTTAGTCGATATGGCTACAATGTTGTTACAATATATGGATAGCTAACATATAGTAACTTTGTAGCTTGTTAAAACACAATTATGAATCTGTATGCAGTCGATATTCAGCTAGAAACACAATTATGAATCTGTATGTAGTTGATATTTTATATTATTGCAGCTAACTATAACATAATAAAAAGTCTGTATTTATTTAATAGCTACATTTTGTAGCTCAAAATGGATGTTTAAAATAAAACTACCAAAATAATAAAAATTAAAGAAAGATAAAAAAACCATAAGCAAAAAACAATAAAACTTTGGGTTGTATATATAGAAATCTGATGTTGATTTACAATAACAATGTGTTGTGTAAAGATGGTTTATAAAGTCGTCTGCTGTAAATAGTAAGTATACAAGATAATATAACAACATGTAATAATAAAATTATAGTTTAGTAAGGTATAAATTTGAATATATGTAATAACTTATATATAAATATTAAAAGCTTATTTTCAGTACCTTATTTCTAGTTAGTGATCCTTATGGCCAAACTGCTGTTTTATTTATGGTTATGAGTTGTTAGCTAGTTGCTAGCTTATATAGCTAGCAATCTTTATGGTTAAATCGCTGTTTTGCTTATGTTTATGAGTTGTTGCTAGCTTATATAGCTAGCAATCCTTGTGGTCAAATTGCTGCCCTTTTAGCCATGAATATCGCTGGGTAGTCACTAGCAAAATTATTAAAGAAGAGAATAAGGTGAAGCAGATAAGCTATCAAGCCAGATTTTTGTACACATAGAGCATAAAGATACAAATGATTGGATAATTGCATTTTTGTTGTTGTTATTATTAGAGGTATATGTAAGAAAACTTGAAATGATTGTGTAAAAGACAACATGGCGAGACTGGGTTATTTTTGAGAGAAAAATTAAGAAAAAGTTAGCGAGATTTTAAGTAATGAAGAAAATTATGATTTATCTCAAATAATCAGCTCTGGCTACAAACCTGACCAATTCTCATTTTGTCAAACCAAGTTATGGGAAAATTAAACTCTGGTTGGTTACTACATTTTAAAACATAAGGGTGTGATAACAAATTAAATTCATATTTTAAGTTCATATTAAAAAATAATTATTGTGTTAAATGAAAATAATTTAACACAATAATTAAATTATACTTGATACTATAAAAATTAAATAAACTAACTCTTCCACTGATCGTGATCTTTTTTTTGAAATAACGATATCATTAACCATATCTGCATCTAAAAAATATTATTATTATAATTAAAGCATACTTAAATACCTTTTCAAAAATTTGACTTTTACAAATAAATTTGTTTGTTTATTTAGGTCTCATAAGCCATAAGTTTTTTTTGTTAAAAATGATGTTATCCATAAAATAAATTAAAGTCTTTGTATAAATAAGAACTTGAAGAAAAACATGTAAAAGTCTTTTTAATAATAAAACTAAAAAAAATAAAAAAACACAACTTTGATACCATTTCATTATCTAACAAATTTTATATAGCATCAATTTTCTGAGGTTGCAAAAGATAAATTTAACTGTTTATAGTTTAAAATTTGACAAATAAATTTGCTTCTAGGGTAATATCTGTAGTAAATAAAAGAACTTGCAAAACGTGTGTTATTTATTATTTTCTAATAAATATTTTATTTTTTATTGTGCTTTTTATTAATTTTATGTTTTTAATTACTCTTAAATCAAAATTTTTCAAACTTTTATCAATCTATATTAGAAATAAAAGAAATTAAAAAAAATTATAATAGACCTAATATCTAATAGACTTAAAATAACCTAATAACTTAATAACCTAATTGACCTAATAACCTAATAGATTTGAAATAAATTCAAAATTAAACATGTAAATTGTTGGCTCAAGTAATTTACTAAATTTTTAATATAAATAGTAATATAAATGTAAACAAACTAATCAAGTTGGATAATTAAAAAAAAATTAGAGTATTTAAAACATAAAAAGAGTATTAAATAGTTATGACAAGAGTTAACTAATAAGTTTAACAAGTTAGTAAGTTACAAATTACATCAAGGTATTAAATTCATCAAGTATAAAAAATAAATAAACTAAATTGAAAATACAAGCACACTAAAAATTAATTATTTGATAATACATCAATTACCTAAACATTAAATACATTAAGTACATATACCTGTTATGCTTTGTTGTTGCATTATATGCGTATTGTATTTGTTTGTCTTATAAAAAAATATTTATCATCTAAATAAATGTAAACTACATAATATAAAAGCACATAACAACAAAATTTATAATGCAGACTAAAGTTTTCAAATAACTTTAAAATTCTTACACACATCTTGGCTTTGTGTATAAGAATTATAAAGTTATTTGAAAAAAAAAATCTGGATCATATATAACCAGATAGCTTTTGAAATTACAAGAATAATAAACTAGTCTGTTCTATATTATAAATGTTTTTAAGTTCAAATTTTCTATAGAATACAAAACCTGGGCACAAAACCATATGCTATTATTTTGAAAATAGTTTTGTTTATTTAGCACAGAGCATTTGAGTTCATATTTAAAATATATTTATAAAATATGCTAGCCACTGATGCTAGTCTCATTTTGTTAAAAAAAAAATCATAACCATGTAATATTGTTGCAGCAACTAATTTCAAAGAAGCAATCCAATTTTTAAAAAACTAAATAATTTTCATAGCGTTCACTTTTGATACATGACTCTTATTATGAAATGATCGACCAAACAGGTGTAATACTCATAAGGTGAAAAAAATAATTGCAAATATAAAATAAACAGAAGTAAAGTGTATCGTTGAGGTAGATCAATAAGGTGAAAAACATGCGTTTATGTTTAAAAGGAATTTTATTGTTTACGTTTTTGCGAAAGGAGAGACATGCGCGTTTAATAGAAGGGAAAACTTTTAATAAGCGTAAGTTATCTCACGTTAAAGAATTAAAGCTAAAACAGTGTGTACTCTGTTACTAAGTGTAAAGGTTGGAGCAAGTACCATTTCTTGTATTTACAACTCATTACCTATAAAACAAAAGATATACCTAATGAATCTTTTGTTTTCTGTGCTAATTAAAATGAGTGAAACCTAATTGATCATTACGTCTAACACGGACGAAAAAAATTTGTATTTTAGACGCCATTTGAAGGTGAGTTTTAGCTGATTTTAAAACTCGACTTCAAAAATTGAAGAAATGGACAGATGGAGAAAAAAACTATTGCTTTAAAATAAAACTTTACAATAGAAAATTTTTTAAATAAAAGTATATTAATCTATTAACACTGAAAGACGCAACTAAAAGTGCATTATTCACAAAGGGTCCACCCATAAATGATGTCAGTAAATGAGAGGGGGTGGGGTGATGAAAACTTGACAATAATTGATAGCGGGGAAGGGGTATTAAGTTCAAAATATGTCAATATTAATAATGTTTTTTTAAATATTATATCTGTAGCCATTAGTCACTTTATGATGAGTGCAAATATGATATTTTGCAGGAGAAAAGTTTTAAAATTTGCCATAAATAGGGTAATAATGAAAAATATATTTTTTTTTATAAAAATGAATTATTTTTTTTAAAACTACAGCAATTATACTTTGACCAAATGAAACATCTAACGAAATATAACCAAAACTGCATACTTATCTCAAAATGACCAATTTTGCACTTATCATAAATTGACCAATCGCCAGAGATACTCCATCTATGCGTAGATTTAAAATCAAATCACAGATATCACAGATCACAGATATTTATTCCATCTATGCGTAGATTTAAAAAAAGTTGATAAAAAAATAAAAGTAATATCATTAAAAAATAATTTTATAAAAAAATAATGGTAAATACGCATTTTAAATTTTATATTCGAACAGGAGGGAATAAAAAAACTGACATCATTTTTAATGTGTGTGTATGTGTGTGTGTGGGGGGGGGGGGGTTGTTGGCCAAAATTTGACAGAGTTTAACAAAATGACGAAGAAGTAAAACCAGGAAAAAAAACAATCATCATTTATGGACGGCCCCTAAAAGTACTTTTGACATATTACTTAGGTTTTTTTTATTCTTTCATCCCTATTCTGATTCCTTCATCCCTATTGTTTTTTGTATTAACTGCCAAATTCAATATACTGAATTCATATAAAGACGCAACTGACGGTTACCACTGGAAATGCAAAGGTTGCAAGGAAAGGCGAAGTGTTCGGCAAGACTCCTTTTTTAGCCAGAGTAGACTTTCCTTACAAACATTACTATATTACATATATGGGTGGAGTCGTAATATGCAGAAAAAGATCCAGAATGCTTTTTTAAATCAAAATAATTTAGTTAAATCACAGAATGATCAAGACATTTATTTTTGTTAAATTAAAAACGTATTTTTAATACAAATGTAGAAGAAGCTTTCAGGTGTAAAAGAACTTTCAAATGTAAAAGGAGTTTTTTATGGCATCTCAAAATAATGAATGAAGGGTAATCCTGCAGTTAAGCGGCCTAAAATAAAAGTATGTTTTAACTTTACACGCTCTCGTTCGCGGAGACTTAAAAACTTTTTTATTATTAATTGACAAAAATATTTTTTGCATGGTGATTAACGAAAATTTTTATTAAATTTTTTATAAACATTTTTATTTGATTGTTTGATTTTTATTTTAAATAGTTTAACTATTTTTTATAATTTTATCTAACCACAATAATAATAATGAATAGGGAGTAGTAACTTTGGAACCGAACTTCGATTATTATTAGCTTCGTTCTTAACTGGAGTAAACCATTTTTCTAGCTAGTTGTTCTATGAGACAACTAGCTGAAGGAGAATAAACAATAAACAAAATAAAGTAAAAGTTGTATATAAATTTTTTAAAAACAAAAACAGTTACAAGCGAAAAAAATTTATCAGAGCTACAAAAACTTATTTGAAAAAATTTGCAAAAATTCGAAGAAAAACTATTACTACCAATTATTTAATACATTTAAAAAAGAACACAAAGCCCACGTAAAAAATAATGAAATAAATTATTGGCAAAAAAAAAAGTCATACTTCGGTTTTCTTCCACAAATGGTTAGAGTCGATAACAAAAGTTTACAAGAACTATAGCTTAAGAATTTAACAAATTTTTCACTGATATTGGACCAACACAGTTCGAAAAAATCTTTTAGATTAAATCTTTATTTTTACTGATTATATAGTAACCATGGGTAATTGCATTTATCAGATAAGTTGTCTTCCAAATAAATGTTTGATGAGTTTTGAAGAGCCTTCAAATCTGTTTAAAAAAATAAAATATTGGAAATCAAATAATGGGAACATGGTTATAGAATAATTTGAGCAATCAAATTATGTTCTTTTTTAAAATCTTGAGTATAAAATTATTTTCATGATAATAATCTACTTTAAATCAATCAATTTGGTTTCTTAATATAACCTGTGGAGTCCCACGAGATTCAATTTTTAAACCTCTCTTTTTTTAATTTGTATAAACCACTTAAATAAAGCCACAAAACTAACGAGCATTTTGTGTGCAGATAATACAAGCTTACTCCTTTATAACTATGATATCACTGAACTTTTTTAAACAGTGTACGAAGAACTCAGACATGTACCAGGTTCAATTGTAATAAGTTAACCTTAAATACTATTAAAACAAAATGGGTTTTATTTCATTTGATTAAAAAAAGCGATTTTTACCATGAAGATTACCTCAGATCTATATCGATCAAAAGGAAATAAAAAAATATTTTGTTACAAAATTTTCAGGTGTTTGACTTGATGAAAACATTACTTGGAATCATCATATTGATAATACAAGTACAAAGGTTTCTAAAAACATAGGGATTTTATATAAATTCAAAGTTTTTATTTAAAAATATCAAAGTGCCTAATATTTATGAAGTAAATGTATATAAAATATTATGTTTTATATTTCAATGTAAAATCAACCTATCATTACACATTGTTAAAGATTTTACTACCTTAAAAATAAAAAATGTGTATACACTACGAAATGATTTACTCTATGAACCCTCTTGTCGAACAAAATTCAATCAGTTCTGTATAGCTTATCGTTAACCTAATCTCTGGAACAAAATCGTTTTACCTAATTTTGATTTATCAATTACCTTCCCAGTCTTTAAAAAGAAGTTAAAAGAATTTATTCTATTTAATGACAATATTTCGAAAACTTTTAAAAATTAGAAATTTATATAAACACGCTCTTTTAATTTTGTGTTTTGTCATTTTTATATTTATTAATGGCTAAAGATATATTTTATTATAACGTCATATGGTTCTGGCGACAAGATCATTAGATCTTCTATCAGATACCAAGTTTATATTTAAATTAGTCTACTCATTTCTTTTTTTGTTATTTTTATTTTTATTCTTGTTGAAATGGTGATTATATTCTTTATTATAATTTAGTAAAAGTATAAAAATTCAAATATTTGTAAATGTCACACTTTATATATGTATATAAAAATTATGTACAAAATGTATGTGTATATGTGTGTATATATATTTATATGTGTAAGTGTGTGTATTTACGTGTATATGTACGTGTGTACATATAAATAAAAATTAATAAAAATAAATTATCAGACCGGAACAAATTGGTCAAAACAGCAATTTTTCAATAACTACCTCTTTATTGCTTGTCAAGAGTTTGAGACGATTTAAAAGAAGAAAAAAAGTGTAAATTTATTAAAACTGAAGAAAGAACTTGAGATGATTTAAAAGAAGAAAATGATAACATTTTTTTAAAAAAATTGAAAACTTGGATAAATGTTTAACAGCCGAAAATAACTGAGAATTCGAACACATTTATAACCGGATATAAAATCCAAAGCTAAATTTAATTGATTGACGCTAAGGACTAAGGTGCTGATGTTTAATAAATATTTTTTAAGTTTAAAATTTCACGCAATACTCAAAAAAGCAATAGAAGTTAATTAACACACGATATTCGAAACATGAGACGCTATCAACACACAATTCTCGAAACATCCCAGTGGGTACGGGACGTAAAAATGACGTCCTTTGGACGTTCAATCAGCGTCCGTCCGTCCCTTTTAAATTCTAAACGTCTTTTGAACGTCTTTTTCGCGTCCTATAAATTTTTTCGTCCAAAAAAGATCCAGAATGCTTTTTTAAATCAAAATAATTTAGTTAAATCACGGAATGATCAAGACATTTATTTTTGTTAAATTAAAAACGTATTTTTAATACAAATGTAGAAGAAGCTTTCAGGTGTAAAAGAACTTTCAAATGTAAAAGGAGTTTTTTATGGCATCTCAAAATAATGAATGAAGGGTAATCCTGCAGTTAAGCGGCCTAAAATAAAAGTATGTTTTAACTTTACACGCTCTTGTTCCCGGAGACTTAAAAACTTTTTTATTATTAATTGACAAAAACATTTTTTGCATGGTGATTAACGAAAATTTTTATTAAATTTTTTATAAACATTTTTATTTGATTGTTTGATTTTTATTTTAAATAGTTTAACTATTTTTTATAATTTTATCTAACCACAATAATAATAATGAATAGGGAGTAGTAACTTTGGAACCGAACTTCGATTATTCGTTCATGTGTAGAAAGTCTGATTACTGATTATTGTGAAGATTCGGATCGGGGAGTGAAATTAATGCTGTGACTAACACACCCAATGATGACCATGATGATTAAATATATTTATAAAAAATGTAAATGTATATTTTTTAATGTTTAATGCCATAATGTTTTTCGATAATTTGTGGCTATGAAAATAGCCGTTTTAATCGTGGCAATGAAAATAGCCGTTTTAAAAAGGGTACTGACGGGACACGCATGTAATAAAAGCAGAAAATATCGGAACATCTTTATATCGTTGACGCCACATAAATTCATGCAGGTGTGAGGTAAATAAATTTTCGTGTGTTTCAAATTGCTGCGCAGCTTGCGCTTGACTCGCATCCATAAGTTTTCAATGTTTTGCGTATGAGTGTCGTTATCTAGGGGATTGACAAAATTACGCTTATGAATAACAACTGAATGGGAATAAATTCCATCTTGTAGATTTTCATTTTCAGCGTAAGATGCCCAGCCATCTGACACAATATGAGTTCCAGGCAAAATATTTTGTAATATCGCGTTTTGAAGACTTTATGGAGACCGATCTGGTGCTTCTACCAAAAAGCACTTTCGCGAAACCATTTCAAGACCACCAAACACCCAATAACCTGGTCGCCATTTGCCCGCAATATTTACGATGGAAAAACTTTGATTCATCGATTTCAACCACAACTGCAGTCCCGTCAGTGTTAAAATCTCCAATAACTGCTGGGTTAGTCTCTAGATCTACTTCACATACATCTCTGCAAAAGTTGGCCAAGTCAGCTAATGTATGAGAGGCATCATTCATACCGGCTTCATGTTGGATATCTTTTTGCGGCATATTACGACTCCACCCATATATGTAATATAATAATGTTTGTAAGGAAAGTCTACTCTGGCTAAAAAAGGAGTCTTGCCGAACACTTCGCCTTTCCTTGCAACCTTTGCATTTCCAGCGGTAACCGTCAGTTGCGTCTTTATATGAATTCAGTATATTGAATTTAGCAGTTATTACAAAAAACACTATTTTTAATCAATCTTCGCTGTGCTAGCCATTGCAGAACAGGTAGTGGTTGTCTAATACTGGATCCGAGATCCAGTAAGCGCCAGTTTTCTTGTAAAACCTGTTGTTCTTTTGTAATTTCGTCAACGATTGTTGTTGGTGCACTTGGTTTCCCACGACGAACTTGTTGCAGTGCCATCTAAAAAAGAATTATTAACATTTTTCCTACAACTTGTTTTTCTCCGTAGCATAAATTTTTATAAGTTTCTAAAAAAATTATAACTAAATCAAACAATTATTTTGTAAACGTATTTACCTGATATTGCGAATCAAAATATATTTTAAGATAAAAAGCTGACAAATATTATTTTTCAACAGAAAGTTGTAAAAATCGCTTCCTTGTTTAATTTCCTTCTCCATCAAATTTTAATTATCCTTTCGATTAATTTAATTCCACGCTTCATTAGTAATTTTCAATTTTCTTTTTTTAAGTTACATATAAATTTCTCCACCGTAGATTATAAATAGATAAAAAAAAATTATTTTAGGCCGCTTAACTGCAGGATTACCCAAGTCAATAATACAAAAGTGTTTTCTATACAATAAAAAATATAAATAAAAACTGTATAAAATCTTATAATGGTTACAAATTTTGTAAAATATGTTCCGTTTATAAATCTTATGAAGGAATAATTGTGTTTAATAAGGAAATTTTTTACAAACCTATCTCTTATATAAGTCTACTGTTACAACTGGTTTAGTTTTTTAAATTAAATTCATTTGAATCTTTTCCAAAAAAAGGCATTAGTTGTTTTTTTCAACATTTCAAAATCTGCTTTAAACAATCCTTTGAAGATTAATTTCGCTATTTTAATTAACTTCGCTATTTTATTTTTCGTTCTTAAAAAATTCTAAATAAATAATTATAATTAAAATCAATATTTATATTTATTATTTAATGAAATTTATTTTTTAGTAACTTATCCAACTTCAAATCAGAATGAGAAAAATGTGTTTAAAGATAGAAAAGAGTTGATATTTTTTTCTATATAAATGAATTTTTGATTATTTACTTCATATACTTAATGGACCATTAGTGGCAGCAGCCAAAAGTGGATAACACAAGTAACCACTATATCACTTGTTGGAATGTTATCGGCTGGCCATTTAAGTAATTTACTAAGTAAACGATGAGTTAAATTCCATTTAACTTCTCAGGATGTCTTTATAGGTCCACTGAAAATCCGCTGCAACAATGTTTGCTGATAAAGTTTCAATATGTAATCATTTGATTATTGTTGTATATATTTCCCAATCCTCCTTAAAAAGGTTCCCAATCCTCCTTAAAAACCTTAAATATCCTTGGGAAAAAAAACATCCTTGAAAGTCCTTAAATAACCTTTAAAAAAGTTAAAATTTGCTCTCCTTAATTTACTTTTCTATAAATTTTTGTTTTATTAATTAAAAATTTATTTATAAACATATATAATATATATGTATTGGTCATAAAAACTTCTATTATGTATGTAACTCTTTATTTTTTGAGTTTATTTTTATATAATTTTTAAGGGAGTTGTCAAGTATATAGTATATATAAGTATATATATATATATATATATATATATATATGTATATATATATATATATATATATATATATATATATATATATATATATATATATATATATATATATATCTACTATAGTATATTTATATGCTCAATTGCTCACTTTTTTTGCTGCCTAAATTAAGAGAGCATTTTTAGAAAACGATGAGGGAAAACGAAGAATAATGAATGAAAAGGTTGCTGACCCATACCAAACCCTCAGTCGATGTAGCAGCACTCCACTGCGAGTCAGGCTATTTGTCAGTCGATGTATGTACTGAAGCCCCCGGCAGCAGGCTATTTTACGTTAGGTGAGTATGACATCATCACGCTCACAAAAAGCAACAGAAAGTTGATTAAATGGATCTTCCTATCAAAATACTTACCCATTAAATAATCTCGTTAATAACAATGATAAACTCTACTTTAGTCAAGTAAAATATATAGTCACTAAATTTCTACAAGTTACTCAATTTCTGCAAGTAAAATTTTATAAATGCAACAAATTTTAAAGGTCGTAAATATTTTATAAACATAACTGTAATCACCATTAAGAGCTATTGACATTAACAAGTTATAAAGCTAAAAATGTAAACTATATTATTGAAATATACAATATAAAAACTAAAAAAGTATAATAAATTAAAAAAAAAATCACGAATCTACATCAATAAGAAAGTCCAACTTATTGTACTTTTAACTTTTTAATATGTTGGTTTACGTCATACATATTTACGTCTGTACAAAATTCTCATAAGAAGAACTCCGCTTCTTCTGAAGAACGATGCTCTTGATCTTCCTTCAAATATACAGATTATTTCAAAATTATGTAAATGTTTAGTAATTTTTTGTTTATCCTTGTTAAATGCTTATTTAAAGTTTTAACGACAAGATCCTTGCGATCTTCTTTCAGATACCTTTATCAGGAAGAAAGTTTATATTTGTTATATTGTCTATCACTGTAAGTTTATATTATTTTTTTTTTATTAGTTATATAAAGTTGTATAACGACCAATAAGTGTAATCCAAAAAAAAAATTATTAAATATTTTATGATTATTTAATAATTTTTTGCAAGTTTTATAGCGTTTTGTACCATTTTTAAAACAGTTTGGAGGAAGTGTTAAAATTTAAATTTTTAAATTTTTTTTTAATAATTCTGTTTCTAAAGAGCTATTTAATCTAAATAAAACGGGCTCTATTCTTTAAAAAAAAAAAAAAAAATTAAAAAGTGTTTTGAAAAAACTCAAAATCAATAAATATTTTATAAAAACAAATACTTTTACGCTGCACTTATTTAGGTTTTTCTTAAATAAAACTCTAAATCTTTTCAGTAAAGAATATGTTTTATTGAAATATATTTTATATATAAAATTTTGTTTTTTAGATTAAATAGTAAAAAAACTAATAAAATGCCACCGAATAAAAAATTTAGAAGTAATAAATTGGATGAAATATTTTTAGTTAAAAATTTAATCTTCAAACTTCCAGTATAGAAATTTGCCACTGCTAAAGAGGCAATTCAATATTATCTCTTTCTAAAAAATTCAAAAAGTGAAGCAAAAGTAAAGTGCTTAGTAGGTTGTCCTAACAAAAGTTCTTCTTTTATACCTAACTGCCCAGTTAATCAGTCTAACTGCTGCATACTATCTAAACTGATGGATCCTTTGATACTAGGTGGATTTAAAGTGCTTACAACACAAAAGCTAAGGTAACTTTTATTATTGCATTCTAAATCAGTTTAATCTATAAACCTTTATACAAGTAAATATTGTTTTTAAAGAATTAAAGTTGAAAAGTTGTTAAAGGAGTGGGTGAAATTAAAAGATAAAAGAAACAGAACAAATCTTGCTGAAGTAAAAAAGAGACACTTATTTGAAGAACAAATGAATAAAGTATTTTGGATTGGAGAACATCCTCATGTAATGTTTGGGGAAATACTAAAAGATAAAAAGAGAAAAGAGTGAAAGACAAGGAAGAAGATATTGCTTTTTTAAAAGACCAACTTGGGGAAAGGAAAGGATGTCTTGGCGGTAGAGATAAAAGATACAAGTATTCTGTTGAAAGAAGCAAATCAAATTTTGAAAAAAAGCTATTAGCAGAGTTAGATACAAATGATTTAGATTATCTAAGTTCTTCTAGTTACACTAGCGAAAATTTAGGCCAAGAAACAGATATCGACTTTGATATTAATGAGGTTCCTAATATTCAAAATTCTGTTCTTCTTCCTAAAAATATACTTAAGTCTACCGCTCATACTGCAGTTGGGGAGGGTATAACACCGCACCAACATACAGCTTTGATTAGTAGTGTTATTGTCATGGCTGGTGGTTCTGTAGCAAACTTTAGATGTTCTAAATCCACATCTTATAGAGCTGCAGAGAACATAATATCTGCCGGAGCAAAAGAAATAAGAGAATATATAAAAAGCACTGTAGTATCATCGAACTCACTAATGACCATACACTTTGATGGAAAAATAGTAAATAAGTTAACGGCCGGAAAGCAATTAAGAAAAGATAGAATTGCAGTTTTGGTGAGGATTGATGGGAAAACAGAACTACTTGGCATTCCTCCAATAGAGTCTAGTTCAGGGGATAATCAAAAGCAAGTAATTTTTGAATTAATGGAGTTTTTTGGATTAGAAGATAATGTTCAATGTTTCTGCTTCGACACAACTTCAGTAAATACAGGAGTTTGGCAAGGTACTTGCATGAGATTAGTTCGTCAAATTCAACGCCCATTGTTGCTGATTGCATGTAGACATCATGTAATTGAGCGTCAAAACCCTAGCAGCAAAACTTCTGGTCCAGAAAATAAGCCATTTGAATTTCTAAAAAAAATTGGAACTGTAAAGATACTGAAACTAAAGAACTGAAAAGAATATTAATACCACCTGGAACATGGATATACACTCATTTCCCTATTCTATACAGAGTGGTTTCTAACGTCAGAGCTAAGCTCTTTAGCACCAGCACAGGTATATGGTCTTTCAGTATTTTATTGAGAAGTTGGGAAGCTTGTTATTGATTAAAATGGTTTAAATATTTATTAATATTATTTACTAGGATATGAAAGCTTACTGGCAAATGAAAAGGTTTGAAGAATGGAATCTACTTGGCTCCCAAGCTGTTGCGAGCTCTATTCTCAGACATTCTTGGTATCTAGATCCCACTTTGGTAGTTTTCGCCCTAGCTGATGAAAAATGTATGGAACGCAGTAATATGGAGGAAAAAACTGCATATTTTACCAAGATGTCCAAATGAAAATTTCCCTTTGGAGCGCCAAATAATGGACCAATCTGTATTGAAAAGTCTTAACTTCAGTAAACATGAGCCTCCCAGTTCAGCTCCATTAATAACAGACAAGTCGTGGCTAATTTTTGACATGCTTAGACATAGAAAGGCAGAAACTCAATGGATGAAGACACCTCCAGAGTTTTGGAAATTTAACGATTTTTATCTAGAATTTAGAGCAACAGTCATAGGACTTGATGTTGTTAATGACTGCTCTGAGAGGGCGGTTAAATTAGTTCAAGACCTAATAAATAGAGCATATTCCGAGGAGGATATCCCTTCTCTTTACAAATAATTACAAGAAAAACAGAAAAAGTAAAAAAAAAAAAAGTTAATTACGAAAAGGCCGCTAGCAGAAAGAAAATCTAGTTGTTTTTTTTTAAAAATTTTAAAAATCTTTGTTTTAATTAGATAACTTAAATAGAGATAATCATTTATTTACTGGGATTTCAATTTTAAACAAATTTTACTTTTGGTTTAAAGTTTCTTGTAATTTTATAAATTTTTAATTTTTTTTAGTTAGAGAAAAAAAAATTGTTTTTTGTTTTTTTGGTTTTGACTATTTCATTGCATTTTATTTCATTCCCAATCTTGGCCCTCTCTTTTTTATATTTCCTAAAATAAACCCTGCAGCTGAATACAATTGATTTTAATATAGTTCTGCATAAAAACCTAATCCAAAATAAAACCTACTCAAGATTTTTCTTTTAATGTTTATGGGTTTTATAAAATCCAAAATACCCTAAATTTAAGGTTTTTCAAAACAATTAAAAATTTTTTTTTTTTTAAAGAATAGAGCCCGTTTTATTTAGATTAAATAGGTCTTTAGAAACAGAAATATTAAAAAAAATTTAAACATTTAAATTTTAACACTTCCTCCAAATTGTTTTAAAAATGGTACAAAACGCTGTAAAACTTGCCCATATTACCCCTGGAGGGACCCTTAGGATTTTTGAAAAAAAAAAAAAATCCTTAGTACTAAATCATGGTCTGGGCAGATGATAAGCTAGGGCTCTTTTTTTTTTTCAGACATGACTTTTTTTTGACACGCCCTATTATATATATATATATATATATATATATATATATATATATATATATATATATATATATATATATATATATATATATATATATATATATATATATATATATATATATTTATATCTATATATATCTTTTTTTATGGCTAGTGGTAATTGCCGGCAGTGCTGGCAAATAATTCTGAGATTAATTGCCGGCAGCGCGTCTAAAGAAGCAATTTAAATGCAATAAATACAGTAATTTGGTTAATTTGTTGGCTTTGTTGTTAGAGAAACAATTTAAATTATATATTTATTTATTATTATATATTTATTTATTTAATTTACTTTTATAAATTTTTTTACGCCAGTATTAAAAAAACGAAGCCTTTTTTTTAATTATATACTGCTTGGACAAACCAAAACTCTCAGTCAATCTATGTACACTTTATACAGGTCTAACCCTATCAAAGTCAGTCGGTGGTATGTACATTTCACTTTGCCCATCCCTATTTAAGTTAGTCTTTGTATTTAGACTTTGCTGCGCTTATTCCTAAATCAGTCGTAAGCATACACTGCTTCACCTACGGCTATATCAGTTAATGTATGAACACTTTGAGGCACCAGTTAAACTTAAATGTAATAAATGGTAATTATTAATAAACAAAAATTAGTAAACACTAACGATGGGTAGTACTAATAAAAATTAGTACTAATAAAAAATTAGTACTAATAAAAATTAGTAATGTTTGAAATAAAACATTAATTTTCATGAAAAAAGAAAGATTAACTGGCAGCATCGATCTCGGGACGTCGCTCGTATAAGATATTATCATGTCCACTAAGCTACGCAGCATGTGGTTATGCGCTGTTATTAATATTATATTTTTAATTATCCTGCCGGCAATTAATCTCAGAATTATTTCCTGACACTGCCGGCAATCACCTTTTGCGTTTTTTTATGTACATGTATATATACAAATATACAAGGTTGGTGTTTTGTGGTGGTGATTAATAGAACCAAAATTGATTAAAAGGGTGAAGATCCCCAACCCATTCAAATAATTTTTATACTATTATTAGGCAAGTTAGAGTTTTTTTAGATTCAGTCTTTTTTAGATTCAAAACGGGACTATTTATCTCCAGTCTCTAGAACTTCTATTTATTTTGATAAAGCTACTTGTCATCAAGAACTTACTCAGTTTTTTCCGATCAAAATTACTTTCAATGTATCTATATCTCAAATTGACAAGTGTGTATAGATACTTGTAAATATTTGATAGAACAATCGTGGAAAAACCAAATTAACTATCAATATTTGTTTTAAGAAATGCGTCAGGACTACGAGCTTGAATCTCTTGTAAAGGAGTTTACTACAAAAATATTTACACCAGATTAAAACAATTTTTATCAAAAATTGTTTTAAACTGCTGTTACATGTTGATAAATAAAACAATATAACCTTCGCCCTTTTCAAACAATACATTAAAAAAGTTATTTTTTCCAAAAAAAATATTTTTTTTTCTTAACAAATTTAGTTATTATTATAATTTTTATTTTATCTTTAGTTTACTTTAATTTAAAGAATATTAAAGTATAGTTGTACTTAATATATATCTAAATTTAACATAATCATAGTATATAATAATCTCATTGCCAAGGCTTCGTGCAAAGCCAGCGCAAAGGGGATGTGTGAGGTTACATCCACTACCCCCTCCGCTCAACCCCCCTCCTTCCTCATCAATGATTTTTTTGTTCATTTAGTCGGCAAATTTGACCCTTTTAGACAAGTCAGTCGGCAAATGTAGACCTTTCGGAAAAGTTACTCTGTAAAATTAGACAGTCAATCGGAAAATGTCGACTAGTGAGTAAGTAAATTTTAAAAAACAAGGCCCTTTTTTTTTAAGAAAAGTCGGCAAAATCGTAATGGCATCCTCTACCACCCTCTCCACCCACGTGGTATCTACTCGCGCCGACTCCTGGCTTTGTGATAAGATTATTACGATCTTTTTGAAGTAGTGGTCGTACTTTTTAAATATTATATACGTACTAATTAAACATTATAAACGTACTATTAAGCAGCCGTGGCGCAGTGGTAGCGCACTTGCCTCAGAAACGTAAGATTTGTGGTTCAAACCCCACCTCTGGGCAAGTTTTGTGACATCGGTTGGGAAGAAGGCATGAACTTCCTATTAAATGCTCTTCCGCGGTGCTCTGTGATAAGACCGTAAGAAATTCTTGAGGCACCTTAATCAGAAAAAAAAAAAAAAAAAAAAAAAAACTATTTTAATAATAAATTTCATTATATATTTTGACTCACGAAACTTGTAAATATTACACCTTCAATTTACGAAACTTGTAAATGTAATATGTACGGCAAAATATAAGGAAAAAAAAACAACCACAAAATATGTACAAAATAAATTGCAAAAAATTTGATATATTTTTGTTACCCATAATTTTCTCACAATATGACATTTTTAATTAAAAATTTTGGTCACATTAATATTTAAAATTTAGGTACTTTTATATTTATTTTTCCCATCTCTTTTTTTCTTTCATAACTGTTTTCTCCCACACCTTCCCACAACAGTGTGTATGTTTGAACAAAGTGTACACGCCCAAATTAAATTTTTCTAGCAAGGTATGATTATAGTGTACTCAAAAAGTATTTCACAAAATTCGATAAGAATGTCCTGAAAAAACGGTGGTTATTGAGAGAGGAAAAAATTGTGTATTTTTCTCTTATTAAGATATACAGAAAAACAGCAGATTTAGAATGAACTTTGTAGAAATACTTATTTAAGGCATAGACTAGTAGCTAATAAACTAACTCTTTAATAAATACCATTATTTAAAATAACATTTTATTTGATATCAATAAATCAAAAAATCCTGTCAAAATCAATAAAAATAAATATATTAGTCTAAACAGTCGATTCGACTGAACATAATAAAGGCTCAAATACGCTCTGCTACCTAACAAAATACACTTTGTGTTGTATGAAAGAACAACACGTAATAGATTCTTCTTGTTTGTTTCTTTGTGGAAGACATTCGGAAGTTTATATCCGGAAAACTCACTGAATCTTGAGTGAAAAGTTTCTCCTGCCTGTTCGTTGAAAACTCCCAGTGCATATCCATTCTTTCTACAAAACTGCTTTACATGGAAAAATAGTATATACTGTACTCTTTGTTTATCTTTTATTTTTTATGTTTATTTTTTTTATCTTTGTTTTAATCTCTAAAATTTTTTTGTTTCAACATCTTCGCTTCCAACAAGGAAGCAACCACTATTAGAGTTGGAAGTACTGGAAGATAAAAGATGAAGATTATAGAGCAAGATAACGATTGACAGCCGACTTAAAAGATTATATGAATAAGGAAAGTTGTATGAATGTGAATTATGCAAATTATATGAATCAGGAAAGCAAGATGAAGGAAGCAAATTCCAAAGAACTGATGTTCAAAGAAAAAAAACTATACAAATAAGAGTTTTTGGAGCACTTCTGAACAGTCACAGGAAAAGGATGAGAATTAATTGAATTTTATTTTAATACGACAATGAATTTTAGTTGATGGCACAAGAGACACTTGCTCTTTAGAGCAATGCCCATTATAGTATTTGTAGAAATGAGAAAAAGAAGCAAAATTACAACGATATGATAATGGTTGAAGGCTGGCTGCAAGAGTATGTCTAACTATGTTTACAATGCGTTTTTTCACATTGTCTAAAAGAGAAAGGGCATTATTAGAAAATCCGCCCCAGATATTGCAACAGTATTCCATACAAGGCTGGATTTGAGATTTATAGAGATAGAGAATAGCATCCGGAGTAAGAAAGTGTCGAGCTCGATAATAAGATGCAACTTTAGTAGATACTAATTTTGCAACTAATTTAATATATGGTTTCCAAGAAAGATTCGAAGTAAGAGCTAACCCTAGAAGATGAAGGGTAGATGGCTCATCGAGTACATTACTGTTCTTAAATATTGGAAGATCTAAATTATTGCAATAACAATTGGCTTAAAATTTTTTTTATCTGAATTAAAGTTCACCAGCCACTATGAGTCCCATGCTGTAACAGAAGTGAAATCCTTTTCAAGCTCAAAGGCCCCCTCCAAGCAATCAGAGATTGTTGGCTTCTTATCATGACAAGAATAAATAGTATTAATAAAAATCAAGAAAACTATCTCTTTTTAAAAATCCATTCTGAGTATCTTACTAAAACACGAGTAAGCCACAGTATCGAATTCATCAAAGGCATCACAAAATCCTCTTAGATCTTCAGAAAAAGCATCTCTAAGCTTATTTGTTAATCTCATCAGTTTCTTACAATGGTTTCCTTTAAACTCTCCACCATGAAATTTTTGTCTGACAAGAGAATTGCTTTCTAGGAAGATTTCCTATTTTTCTTGTTCCCATCATGTTGCAAGGTTATTCCACAATAGATTAATTGTTCTTGTATAGAGAAGAAGTTCGGATATATTGCATACTTTCATAAATTCAATTTCATCATCTCCTGGCAGAAGTGGTTGGTTCTTGCAATTATAAAATTTCAGTGATGAGTCAGAATTACATCCGTGTTTCCGTGGTTCATTTATCTCCTGTAGAGAAGAGCCAATTTACACAATCTGTACTCTTATTACAGAAGCAGCAAGGATACTTTGAAGTATGGTTTTGAAGTCCTAAAATCAAATTAAGTAGTTTCAAATCCACGCAAAGTGTAAACTGAATATTTCCAAAGTCAATACTTTTGAAAAAGACAGCACAGTTTTCATAATATTTTTAGATTCAGTCCTTTTTTAGATTAAAAAAAATCTGAATATATAATATTCACCAAGAAATTAAGCTAGTCAGAACCTTAAAAAAGAAACGTCCGTTGATCAGACATCTCAAGAATCTCAGGAATAGTCCCAATATTCCTGAGATTCTTGAGATGTCTGATCAACGGACGTTTCTTTTTTAAGGTTCTGACTAGCTTAATTTCTTGGTGATACCAACATTAAAGGAACTTGCACATCAACAGTACCAATTCTAAGCTTGAAGAAACCTCCACCTACGTCAACAAATACTTTCACCTGAACATTAAAAGCATCTTGTTTTCTTTTTTCTATCTTTTTCCAGGTGAGTTTCTCCACATCTTTAACAAGAATAACAGATCGCACAGTTAAAGTCTGATTTATAGAAATCAAGGTCTACTGCTAAGAAGTACTCAACTAAAGACCCATTGTTATCTACCATAATTTTCTTTAAACTCAGGTGTTATTGATTTTCTTTTGTGCTTAACACGATTCGCTCTTGATATTGCGTCCATTTCATTAATATTTTTTATTTAACATTTAGCTAGATTAAGAAGCATACTTATATTATACATTTATATTACATTTAGTTATATAGTATACAATATATTATGAACAAAAATATAAATTTATATATATTGTGTAATACACAAATATATAATATAAACATTATTATATAATTTAACATTATAAAATCTATATATATTGTGTAATATGATTAATTTATATTAGATAATTAAATAATATAAGATAAGTAAGTTATATAATATAATTAAATTATGTAATATATATTGTTATAAAATAAAGAATTAAAAATTAAAATAACAATGGCCCAAAAAATTAACTGTATGTTAATTTTTATATTTATTATAATTAATTTTATAAATTGATAATTTATTTACAATTTAACAATATTTTTTAAAAAGCTTCTTACTTTTATTTTATTTTACGCAATAAAAATTAAAAAAAAAGAATTATAATTGAATTAAGAAATAATTTTTACTTTTTTTTTAATTATAAAATTATTTAACTAAAAAAAAAAACCAAAACTGTTATTTGATGGGACATGCTTTCCAAATTTTGTGAAACATTTTTAGTGAATACTTTAGTCGTACCTTGCTAGAAATATTTAATTTGGACATGTACACTTTTTTCAAACATAAACACTGTTGTAGGGAGGTGTGCACCGATGTTACGCACTTTATTATAAACAACAGTAATCACCCATTATGTTGATATTCAACCGCCCCTGGAATGAAAGTTCATTAAATAATCACGAGTTTTGAAATTATCTATCATATTTATTGCAATAAATTCATAGTTAGGCGTATTTAATTATTTGTAAAAGAAAATTCATAATTTTCTTTTACAAATAATTATTTAAAGCAATATTCATCCTTAAGCAAAACATTTAAAAATTGTTTCATTAAGCCCAAGTTTATGTCAGTGATGGGTAGAAGAATCCTTTTTAGGACTAAGAAACTATTATGCAAAGTTTTAAATAAGTATTATGTATGAGATTACAAACATTATTTTGTGACTGTATACTTAAGTTTTTATAACAGAATAAATTGAACTTAAATATTCGTCTATTTAGCATCAGTTATTCGTCTATTTAGCATCATAGTAATTTATATATTGTTTGATTTCAGCTGGTACTTTTTCAATTCCATAGTACTTTTTTTGTAGGTGATGTTCAGCAAGTGTGCTTATCATTGGCATTATTTTCAAAAACTTTAGGAAGCATAACATGAGGATACAGTTTATGGTTTTGATTAATAAAATCTAAAAAAAATATCGAAAGAACTTTTAAATGCTTGAGAAAATAGAAGAAAAAAGTAACAATTTAAAAAATAACAAAGTTAGATGGTAAACCATCGTAACCTGTAGCTATTTTTTCTTTCAGGTACGCTATATGCTGGTATACTATTTTGTAATCATTTTTTTGAGACGAATGAATCTTTAATGTTGCAACCACGAATTTAACAAAGATATTTCTCACAAAATCTGCTACATAAGAGTTTAGGATATTCTATTCAAACCGCCTTTTCATACTTTTGAGAAGAAAAACTTACTTATCTTATGAGTGTCCAAGCTTTTTGATGGAGAAGATTTTGTCCGTTTTTTTTCATTTCTACATTTAAAACACTTTAAACAGCCACAACTTGTGGCTGGATAGCTCAGTTGGTTAGAACGTCGAACAAAAAGTTTAAACTCGGACCGATGTAAGATACGAATTCAAATCCTGCCACAGCCATCTCAGCGCTTGAGTAGTACTTCGGTACGCAAAAATGTTGGTGAATAACGGACGCTAATTTGGATTAGTCTTAATGACTATTTGTGGCTGTTCCTATGCTAAGCCAACAATATCTTCGGATATAAGATCATTGTATAGAAAAATATAGCATGAAAATTCAAATAAAATTAATACTTGCAATTTAGTTATAAGGTTATAGTTATAATTATTGTCTTTATATTCTTTATTCATCCATTTAGGCTTGTTTTTTCTAAAAGAATACTGTTTAAGTGGAATCAAGTTGTTAAGTATTTTCTTTATATAGAAATGCCATGTGTCTAGCATTGTGTCTAGAGATGTGATTATTACTGCTATTAATTATTAATAGTTATTAATTTAATAACTATTCGGCTTGTCATCAAATTAAGTTTCGCGAAGTCAACTTTATTGAAAGAACGTTTGTCGTTCAATTTTTGCACTTATTGCTACTTTAAGAGTTGATTCCACTGGGAAATAATCAATTATAGGTAATAAGCCCACGCAATAGCTCGTACACAACATTTCTACTGATATAGAAATAATGTCTAAACAAATTGCATAAGTTACAGTAATTCTCGTTGGGGCAATCAATCTAATTGAGGCTTTCACAAGCAGTGACGGATCCAGGAATTTTCTTTTGGGGGGAGGGGGAATGTTAAAATATTTTTGTATTTTTAGCACATTTGCGTCTTCTAAAATAAACAAACAAAAAGGTCCTCAATTTCTAATTTATTTTAGGACTTTCAGATTCTGGTGGGGGATGCATCCCCCACCAGTATCTGAAAGTCCCCCCATCCCCCTGGATCCGGCACTGTTTGCAAGTAATAAAAAAAAAGGTCCTTAATTTCTATTTATGTGTATGTTCGTATAATATATAAAATAAATAATAAGGCATAATAAAATATAAGGTATGATAATTAATATATGTAGGGCAGTATGTACGCAAGTAATAAGGTAGTTCGACGCCGATATATGTAGTTGTTCCAAAACGGTCGTCATGCCGCTAGACTAACAACATTTTATGAAGCGAGTACAAAATATTTCGTGCATTCAAGTCAACCACGTTGGGTCAAGTAATGTAAAGCAGTACCTTTTTTTAGCTTAAAACGTATCCTTTTATACCTCAAAGCACATAAATTTTATAACATACGCAGCACAGGGAACTTTCATATGCATTTTTTTTGCATGATAGAAGGAAGAAATGCATCTTTTATCTTTTTTTATCTATTTTTCTCTAACTTTTTACTTTTTTAAGTATTTATTTTTCTATATTTTTCAATAAAAAAATTATTATTTACCATTGAAAAACTGAAACATTTTATTTTCATTATCAATGGTTTTTCATTATCATGGTTTCCATGTTATTGAAATAAGTAAAAGCTATAATAACTACCATGATCATCATGGTGATGATAGTTATTATAGCTTTTATTTATTTCAATAACCAACTTCTTATTAACAAACTATACAATAGTTTAACTTTACTAAATTAGGCACCTATATAAATGCATATGCTGAATAGAAAACCTCTTGGCCATTCAGCTGAATAGCATTATAAACATAAACAAGTGTTATAAACATTACCTAAAATATTATTTAAATATCAAATAAAAATTGTAGTTTTACTTTCTGGTCAGAGAAATAAAACTATTTTAATTTGATATTTAAATATTTTAAGTAATGTTTATAATGCTGTTGTTACAATGTTCATTATCAATAATTTTTTTTTAAATAATATTAATAATAGTATTATATAATATTACCAAATAAATGAAAATATTAAATTATAAAACATAAAATAGTACTCTAGATTTAAGTTTTATAGTCATCATCATTGATATTTCATGTAGACTTAAATTCAGATTAGGGTTTTTTAGTTATTAAGTTAGGTAACTTCCTAATGCAGCATTTGCCCAAATTCTAAATTTTTATGTATTTATACTGCTGTTATAGGATTTAGTAAATTAGAATGGTATAGAAAAGCATATTTAACTGAATTAATCTATTATAAACTATTCTGGGTTGATAGATGTTAAATATCTCATTTAAATTAACTTATACATTTATAGAATTTTTTTTTTCTATAAATGTTTACATATTATGTATAAGTAATGCTTCAGTTTACTTTTTAATTTCATTAAAATTAATTATAAAACATTTTGATATGGGTATTTAAAAAAATATATAATTCTTTTATATATATATATATATATATATATATATATATATATATATATATATATATATATATATATATATATATATATATATATATATATATATATATATATATATATTATATTTTTATATTATATGATTCTTTTGAGGGGCTGATTAACTTTACACTTTACAGTTACTTTAATTTCAAAGGAAAACATCCTTTATAAAAGACATTTGCTTTTATTCAAAGGAAAATATTTTTTTAAAAATCACTTATCAATTTTTATTATTTGACATTGAAACAGTACATAAAACGTCATAAAATAACGTTAAAGAATAACCATGAGTAGGATTCATTTGATACATGAATTGATCATTTGGTTATTGGGACTTAGTATCTCAGTATGTTAATCACCTCCCCAGCGCTAAAAAGACCACTGTCAACAAAATAGTTTTCTTTTTTTTCTTTGACTGACCTTTTGTTTACTTGCTTATAATCTTATTTTACTCAAATCTAAAATATTTTTATGTTTGTAATGGTGTTATGTTTCTAACAAAGTTCAAAAACAAGAGAGCTAAAATGATGATGATGTTATATATTAAATTATACAAAAAAAAAATAGTTTAGTTTTACATATTTAGAAATAATAAATATATTTTGAATAATATTTCTTCATTTGAAATGTCTGATCATCGAAAGAGATACAGAGATCATGATAGCGAAGGTATTTGATTTTTACCACATTTATGTAATATGCGTGTTATTGTTTCAGGTCTTAATCAACTACATAAAATTTAGTTTTAAAATTGAAAGCAATTTTTTTTAAATATTAAAAAAACTTTCTAAGAGATTATGAAAAAAAACTAAAATTTTTTAGTTGATTTACTTATAAAGTTTTTTTTCAAAAAATTTCCACAGTTCTTTTTTGGCTTTTATATTATTTTGGTTCCTTAATAGTTTATTATTTATTTTATCACTAGTTGAATAAGCATTTAGTTGTTAGTATTATAATGATAAATTTAAAGTTTATTTCAATTAATTTTAATACATGGGATAAATTATTGATAAATATTAGTAATGAATAAAAAAATGTAACAATAAATTGAAAGTTTTTTCAAACCAATATTAAATAATAATACTTTTCTATAAAAGCTATTTTGTAAAACTTAAAAAAAATTGTTTTTTAATTTAATAGAGAGATTTTATGTTTCAAGAAGTTTGATAATTATTGTGTTCACAATTTACTCTCTAAAAGTCTAGCACCAATCTATAAGATAAGGCTGCGTATACACATCTACATAAATACGACACATACGACGTCCTATATAAAACAAAACAAATGAAATTGTCAAGAAATAAAGCTAATTTATAAATCTTCAAAGTGGTGATTTATAGCAGTAGTTTACTTTGGTTTTAGATAATAGATAGTAAATTGAGTACAAATCTGACTGTCAGTCAAACTTGGCCTATAAGTCAATCAAACTTGGCCTATCACCGAAATTGCATGCTTTTATCAAGCATACATGTAAATTTCTTTCACTTATGTTGCATTTCAATCTAAATAAAGGATTGGATTTCTGCCTCATTAAACTGAGTATAGACCTGTATCCTCATTCAGGCTTGGACAGGAATGGCGTGCTATTGCACTCTGTAACTGACCATACTAATAGTTTTTTTTCTATACAACTTGACCACGGTTATTTTGATGTTTTAAAGAGATCCCCAACTGCCGAGACAAGTTGTTTTCATTTTAAGAAAATGTTAAAAGAAAATATTTAGGCTAAATTTTTTTGATTAAAACTAAATAATGAATGCACACCATTAATTTTAAAATTCACCTTTTAATCGAAGCTCGCCTTCTCCATTTTTTTGTGGTTCTCTGAGTCTGTATAAAGTTAGCCGCAATCTGCAGACTTGATAATTTATTCCATGTGTGTTTAATTCATAATATTTTCGGTATATGGCGTCATCACAATATCTTTTAAGATCGTTATTTTTGTTGTTGTTTTTTTAAAGATATAAGTATTTTTTCTACTACAATCAGAAAATCAAATATTTGTATAATTTTTTACTAAGTCACAAAATATATTTATGCTTTATTAAAATTTATATATGTATATATATATATATATATATATATATATATATATATATATATATATATATATATATATATATATATATATATATATATATATATATATATATATATATATATATATTTAGTTCATTTGGTTTAATAGAATTGTTCATTTGATGTTTAATTTATATTTAGTAATGCTTTAACTCTTTCACAAACTCAAGCCTGTGGTAGCCAGGGCCATCCCGAGGGGGGTGTAGAGGAGCGTGTTTTATTTACGAATTTTATTATTTGGGAAATTGGAACTGAAGTTTGCAAAATTGGATCTATAGTTGGCAGTCGGCAAATGTAGGAAAGCAATCTCTTCGGGACGGCCTTGCTGGAGCGGCTTTCGAGTGTGCTTCACAATTTATCTTGTTTTCTACATAAATTTCCATTCTAGACACATAAGTTGTTTGTTCTTAAGGTTTAATTAATTCTCTACATAATCAAGAAAAAATAAGAGCTATATTATGTAATTATAAAAAATTTATCACTTAACAAAGTTAAAAAATCTTCGATAATCTTTCATAAAAAAAACTTCTCAAAATTTAGTTGTAAACTAAAACAGCGTTAACGCTGTAAAATTTAACTTGTAGAAGTGTTAAGTATTTAGTTAAAAGAAGTGTTAAGTATTTAGTTAAGTAATTACCAAAGTCTTTTAAAGAACAATAATAATTATTTTTATTCATTAAATGAGTTTTGTTTTGGATTTAATATTTTAGTCACTATTTATAAAAACAATGGTTTTAAGCACTTTGCATTTCTTATTGTTTAATGATGAATTTGAAATTTTTTATATTAGAAGAATTAAAAAAAATCTTTTAGTTTTTTTTTTTAATGTGTAATTAAAGTTATTTATATTATTGTTTTTTTATTTGTTGATGTATTCTTTTTTTGATTGATGTGTAAAAATACATAAATAAATAAAAAATAATCATATAAATATTTTTGTTTAAACATTAAAAAAAAAAAAAAAGATTTGTTATTCTCCTAATATAAAAAAATCGGTTAGATCCTTGTCAAACCAATGCGACGATTTGTTTAGTTTTTATGGATATATAGTTTCTTACGCTTTTAAAGAAATTTTCTATTCGAATTTTAATTAATTTTTAATTTTATGGCATTTAAATTTTATTCAAAAAAATGTGCAGTCGCTACAAAAAGATTTTTGTTTAGCTGATAGCGAACGAGTTGATATGATTTTCTGTTTTTATATATATATTATAACTATTTTTTGTATATTTTAGTACAAATATTTGTTTTAACTTTAATTTAGTTTGATTGATATGGTTATTAGTAAAATAATTTGTGTAATATTTATTTTCTACTTAGTTCAGTTTATATGTTTTATTCAAGTCACTTGTTTTTTATTCAATTAATACTTTAAATTAATTTATACGCTTTTGTAAAATTATTCTTTTAGTATCTAGTTTATATTTAGTTTAAACCAGTATGTTTTACTGCAAATAATTGTTATATAATAAATTTTTATTTTTATAAATTTTATAAGTTTAATTTTTAATTGTATCAACTTTTTTTTTGGGATTTAGTAAAAAGTTATACATTTAACATGATTTGGTGATTGTGGCAAAAAAATAATACAATATCTTGAAAGAAAAAATGTATATGATGATGTCATATACTGAAGCTGTTATGAATTAAACATGTATGGAATAAATTATCAAGTCTGCAGATTGTGGCTAACATTATACAAACTCCGAGAACCAAAAAAAATGTAGACAATGAGCTTCATCTAAAATGTGAATTTTAAAATTAATGGCCTGCATTCATTATTTAGTTTTAATCAAAAAAGTTTAGCCCAAATGTTTTATTTAAAAATATTCTTTAATATGAATACAACTTGTCTCAGCAGTTAGGGGTCCCTTTAAGATTATTAAATAGAATAAATAAAAGATTTAAGATTTTAAATAGAATAAATAAATAAATAAAGAAATGTGTTTTGTTATGAATAACTTTTAATTGTTGATCTTTTTTTATTTTACGCGAAGGCTTTAAAATAAAACCATATAATTAATTATTTTTTTAATGATTGTTTACATTAACGCGTGTGTAAATTTATAAATGTTATATCAGGCCTTGTTAAAAATCGTTACGCAGCTCGCATTTTACCTGCGAAAAGGCGATTTGCCTACGCGTTCAGTAGTTTTGCGTTACGCAAAAACTTTAATCTTTTAGAATATTTAAATTATCATTTGATATCTTTTATGTGACGTTTATTCAGAAGAAAATAAAGTCGTAAGTAAAAGCATTTAACCGCAATTGTAAACAAATAAATTTTTTTTTAAAGAAAAATTTCTTTAATTATTTTTATTGTTGTTGTTGTTAAAAATTAGTTAAAAAAAAATAAGTGTTTTGAGTTTAAACTTTTTATCATAATTAATATAAAGTTTTATATTTCATAAGTTTAAAAACATTCAAGTTATAAAAAAAAAATACTTTCAATTTATTTTATTAAATTTAAATATTTTTTTATTAATCATAGTTTTTAGTAAATAAATTTATTAAATTTAATTAAAATTCTTTTATTTAATTTTAAAACAGAGCATTTTAAAATTTTTTAATTTTAAAATGCTCTGTTTTACAATTTTTTTTTATGATAAAATTTCCAAAGTAAAAAAAGATTTAATAAATTTAATTCAAGTTTCTTTAAAATGTTCGTATTACATATAATTTTATTTCAATTTCAGTTAAGTTTCAGGTAAGTTTCAGTTCCAAATACTGGTCTGAATAATATGCTGAACAAAAGCGCATTATTTTCCAGTTTTTCTTTTTCCATTATTTTACAGTTTCATTCATTATTTACAGAAGCGCATTATTCATTTTATAACTACAAGTTAATAAATAACGTCAATACAAAAAAGTTATTTTAAACTCGAGTTATAAATGTATGTTTGGGTTTTCCCTCAGCCGTTTGCTAAAGAATTTTTTTTATAAAACAAACCGAAATTCAAACCTATTAAAAATAACGCAATCAATAAATAAAAATTTAAATTATTTAAAAAAAAAAAATTAAAAAAAAAACAACTATAAATCGAATGTTTGAAAGCAAAAAAAATAATGTTTAAATAAGTATAAGATTTTAATACAAAAATTTTTTTTTAATCAACATTAAAACTTTAGTTTTTTTTAATAACATTATTGTTCAATTTAAAGCTATTTCATTTTAAAGCTATTTCGTTTCTAGGACTAACAATAAAAATAAATGACAATAAAAACCATTGTTTTTATTGTCATTTAAAATTTAATTACAATAAAGTAAAAACGCAACTGGCGTAATTTAACTTTTAACAATGTAAATATCTTTATTTGGTAAAGTTACATTTATTCACGTTTCGCTTTTCCGTTACGCAGCAAAATCTCGTAACAAGGCCTGTTATATATAATTTTTTTTTAATGTAAGCATTTATTTTTCATGATAAATTTAAACGTTTGAAACTATTTTTCCATGTCTTCTTAAAAATCTTTTAAAGCATTAATTTTATAAAATATTTTTTCTTCAGTTACTTTAGTTTATGAATAAGTTCAAAATATTTTGCAACTATTTGCTTTTACACATTTCATGTGAATTATACAAGAATACAGGGCTCAATATAATGGTTGGACATTGGACATTGTCCGGCTAAAACCTCAGATTGTCTGCTCAATTTACAATGTAATTGGACATTTTGACCGACAAGAATTAAATTTTACAAAATAAAGTTTGGACAGTAATGGTGTGTGATCTACGCTTTTACTGACCACGCAAATGATTTTTTTTGTTTACATATTGATGACGACTGTTTAGATGTTTTGATGATTTAAACGTTTCAGAAATGCACTGAAAAAAGAAATGTTAACCTAAACTTAAACTAGGAAAAAAGTAATAAAAAACTAAAAAATAAGCAAAACAATTCCTTACAAAAAGAAAAAAAAAATTAGCTTCAAATTAAAACTAAAAAAATTTGAAGTAAAAATTATTTTTGTTACGTTTTTTAATTGCATTTGAAAAATATTACTTTGAAACTGATCTTTTAAAACATTTAGTATAAGTTATGCAAAACGCTTTTACAAATTACTTCAATTGGTTGTTTAATAAATGACTAAATATATTTATTATTAAAAAGAAAAAAATTTAATATTTTTAATTTGTATAAACTATTTTTAATTTGTATAAACAACTTGTAATTTTTTTAATTTATATGAACAACTTTTTTTTAAAAAATTGCAAAAAAAAAAAATTGTTTAAAAAAATGTTTTTTTAATATAGTAATTTTTAATCATTTCATGTTTTAATTAGTCGAGTTTAAAAAAAAAAACTTTTAAACAATTCTTTGTAAAAAAATAAACAAAAAATTAAATAAAGCAATTAAATCATGGGAAGATTTAATTAAACTTATTCATCATTTAAAGTTAAACTTAATAAAATAATCTTTTAAAAGATTTTTAGAACGACACGGTTTAATAGTTTCAAATGTTTAAATTTATAATAAAAAATACATACCTAATAAAAAATATTTATATAACATTTAGTTTACATATAATGCGTTTATTTTTAAACGATCATTATAATTAATTTTTGATTTGATTTTATTTAAAGACTTTGCGTAAAATAAAAGCTTTAACAAAGATCAATGAATAAAAGTTATTTGTAAGGGAACAATTTTTTTAATTGCATATAAATTGTTAAAACCTAAACTCAGCCATTATCAAATTGTTAACAGTGGCGTAGCTACCTAGAGGCTACGCAGGGTAGTGCCCCAGGGCCCTCAAGCTCAGGGGCCTTCAAATCCTTACCAGAAATCTGTGTAAGAAAATTGCGTCAATCGCTTTAAAATGGCGTTTTTAATATATTGTATAAATGTTTCAAGAGAAAAACTAGGAAAAATTGTAAATATAATTGTTATTTATTCAGTTTGTAGGCCTGACCTTTATATAATAAAATCTTAAATCTTCTCTATTTCGTTTTATTAGCCAAACCTACACCAAGTATTAATTGTAATTAATGTTGTTACTGTTTAATATTTTTATTACCTGCCCTGCAGTGCACAAAAAAGAACTTAAGGTTCTGTGTTAGGACCAATGCTCTTTGTCATATTTGTTAATGACCTGCCATTTCATGTAAAATCAGCCATCTGCAAAATGTATGCAGATGACACAAAGCTCATGAAAGTTGTTGAAAATGATGAAGACCGAGCAGGTTTACGATCCGATCTAGACAAGATGGTTAAATGGACGCAAACCTGGCTAATGGAGTTTAATGTAAAAAAAAATGTAAAGTTATGCATGTAAATTCTGGAGCAATAAAATTTGATTACATTATGGATGAAATCAAAAATGACGGTACAACCAATAGAGTAGTTTTAGAAGTCACAAATTCTGAAAAAAATCTTGGAATTCTAATCTCCGAAAATCTTAAATATGCTCAACTGTGCAATATAGCTGCAAACAAAGCAAATAATATGCTTGGAATTCTTAAACACACGTTTGTATCAAGAGACATTGACATTTGGAAAAAAATTTATACTGCATATATTAGACCACATCTGGAGTTTGCCATACAAGCCTGGAACCCTTACCTTGATAGTGACATAAAAAAAATTGAAAAGGTACAACGCAATGCAACAAAAGTTCCTCATGCTTTGAAAAATAAAGACTACAAAACTCGATGTAAAATCATGAAATTAACTACTCTTGAAGACAGACGGAAAATAGGTGATCTTATTCAAAAATATAAGCTTCTCAACAATTTAAACCTAATTGATTGGCACGTAATGCCTGGCAGCATAGCACCTAGAGCTCAACATCGAATCAGATTTCATCGCGAGATTGTCAGGAATTGCGAAATCAGACATTAGTTTTTTAACAACCGTGTGGTCAATGACTGGAATGCTTTGCCAGATAATGTCATCGAGGCAACATCACTTGATAAGTTTAAACAACTACTAGACAGTTTTCAGTCATCATAGTTGCTACAACTCATCATTACCGTAAATGCCACACAAAAGTGGCCGAAATACAAGTCGGGTATAGATGCGTATACTCAGCTGATGATGAGTTTAACAAGGCTGTGGCTTTGTGTAACTTAAATTAACTAACTAACTAAGTAGCTTAACATTTTTAAAGTATTCGTATATTTCATATTTTTATTTGATAAAACCTAATCACTTTACATAGCATATTTTTATTTGATAAAACCTAATCACTTTACATAGCAGCCCAATTTTTTACTTTGCCCAGGGCCCTTGGTTACCTAGCTATGCCACTGATTGTAAAGAAAAAAAAAATTAAGCGTTGTCAGTTACAGCGTGAAATTTTCAATCTATCTATAAAAATGTACAATTTTAAATTGAAACTATTTTATTAAAAACAAAAATCTACGATGAGTTATTCTAAATAGTAAGGAAAGAAAATACAACTTCACTAGACTAATGGTAAATAAACTGAATAACGTAACAAAGATTTTGATTGCATAATTCGGTTCCATAAAACCATTAAAATTATGGTTTAAAAATTTGATTGGACACTGACCAAAACAAGTTTTGATTGGACATTTTGTCTGGGAATAAATCAGGGCTCAATTTAATTTATAAAAAATTAAATTGAGCCCTGAGAATATAAAATAACTTTACTTATATAAGGATATATTTTGTTGATTAATGGAAAAGTTTTGAAGCATTTTGTAATATTAATTGTATATTCATACAATTAATTTTTATAATTAAACTTACTTTTTTTAAAAAAGTAAGTTTAATTATAAAATTTTTCTTTTAAACAAGCATTTTATTTTAGAAAAATTTTTTTTTTTTTCCTTCTCCAATTTTAAATTTTTTACGTAAAGAGCTTGTTAATAAAGTTGAAATGCTCAAATTAAAATTAAATTGCTTGTTAGTAGTTTATTTTATTTTAATTGCAGGTACATTTTTTTTATTTTTTTCCTATTTTTACGAATAAAAGAGTTAGAAACCTTTTTTTTAACTAGACATTAATTTTTTTTTTTGTTAGTTTTTTTTAAACATTTTTCCTAGTTTAAGTTTAGCTTAGCGTTTCTACATTCAGCGTATTTCTGAAATGTTTAAATCATCAAATATATAAGCAATTGTGGTCATGTTGTCAAGAAAAAAAATCTTTTGCAAAGTCAGCAAAAGCGCTCTATTGCATGCCATTCCTCTCCAAGCCTGCTCATTAGGAGATAAGGAGGCATTTATAATTTACATGCTCAGTAAAACCAATGGTTTAGAAACCCCTCCCATCTATATACATACTTTAAGTAAGGCCCCTAAAGTGAGATGCGAGAACTTTAACTTATTCTCTAAAAACCTACAGATCTTGCAAAAGTATAGTTTTGTCAAGAATATATATTCATGACAAAATTATTCTTTTGCATAAATTGTAAGTTGCTTCTATAAACCACTTAAGTGGAGTGTGGATAAGAGTAAGAGGTAAAGCTTTTGCTTCCTGCCAAAGCATGTATTACTAATTTAAGTTATATTATGTTAAATCATTTTGTTATTCTTTGCAACATGTCTGATTGTTCTAAATTTATTTTTCATAAATTTTTGTATGAAAAAATGTTTTATTTATTATATTCATTTTATTTTTTATATTTATTATAAGATACTGTTTAATTAAAAAATTTTGTAATTAAAAATTAATGACTTTATCAGTTTCAGGATCTCGTGAACGAAAGCGAACTCGAGTTGGTCCTTTAGATGTTGAAGATCGTTTAGAATCACTTATTACTCGTGTTGGAGAAAAGGTTTTTATTTTATTGTTTTATTTTAATGTTTTAATTATTTAAAACATTTACATTTTAAATTCTGTTTAAAATTTTTTTAATTTATTTAATATATAAGACATTCATCTTATATATAAAATTCTATGTTATTGAATATTTTTTTATAAAAGGTGAAAACTCAATTTAACAGTGTTATTGTGTAATAGCGAGTTTGAGCATATATGCGTTTTCTCCAGGTGGTGTTAGTACAAATGCTAGCAAGTTTGCTACCACTAGAACTTCAAAAAACGTGAATGACTTATTTTTTTAAAATAAGTCATGAATAATAAATTGAAAGTATTTCTGAATAATAATGAATGAATAATAAATTAAAAGTATTTAAAAATTAAAAGTATATCTGAAAACAATTCCCAAAAAATCTGGGCTATAAATAAACAAAGCGATCTTACTAAAAAATCTACATCAAAATTAACTATAAATTTAAAGTTGACAGGGTTATGAGTTACAAAAGATGGTAACTGAAAAAAGAAATTAAATCACTCAAAACAAAAGTATAAGTTTTAAACTTATTAATTATGTAATATATGTTTTTAAGCAGCGGTAAAAATTTAGATTTCTAGCATTTTAATTGCTATGCATTAGAAAAGAAATTTCCCTATATTAATTGTTAATTATTTACGAAAAAATCTTTTGTATTCCTACCTATTCCATACCACTGCCATAACGCAAATTTGCTTAAACTCTCTAATCGTTTAAAAAACTCTGCTGTAAATACATTTATTATTCAAACCAGATATTTTTACAATTAGTTTCAATAAATGACAATATTAATAATTGATTTTAGATGAATCGCTAAACTTTTACCTTATTGTCAATTAAGTTGGTTTATTCTTTATTTTTTCCTTATTTAGGTATTAATAAAACTTATAATAACAATAGTGTTACCTAAAAATAAATTTTAATAATTTTTCTTTTTTCTTGATAAATTTAATAAGTTATTATTGAAGTCCTTTATTGGGATTCTCTCATATATATATATATATATATATATATATATATATATATATATATATATATATATATATATATATATATATATATATATATATATATATATATATATATATATATATATATATATATATATATATATATATCCTTATAGTGTAGTCAAAAAAGACTTTTATGGTAAAAAAAAGTCTCTTTCGACAACAATTTTTTTACCTTGTCTCTTTAAGCTGCATTTTATTGTCGTCGAAATGTCAAAGCAATTAAATTAATGCGGAAGTACATTAAATTTTATTGTTTTTTAAAATAACCACAATAATAATGACTAGAAAGTTTTTTTCAATTAGTGGTGTTTTTGTTTTATTAAAGTTTTAATTATTATATATATATATATATATATATATATATATATATATATATATATATATATATATATATATATATATATATATATATATATATATATATATATATATATATATATATATATATATATATATATATATATATATATATATATATATATGGGTCGTTCCATGCCAAATGGTCTAAAATTTTAGGATTCCAACATGGACCCCCTCAGATTTTGATGAAACTTCAATCAATGAGAAAAGCAATTCCTGAAAATTTCAGCTTCAAATCTTATGTGGTTCATGAGATATGGCCATTTGAAGTTTCTGATTTTTCCAAAAATAAAAACTTCAGTAGCAAAAACATGTTTTGTTCATACTTTGAAGCTCTGTATTTTAAAAACTAAATTTCAGAAAACCTTCTAGTTTTTTTTATCATATACAATGCTAGGCTTACTTTGTTAAAACTTTGACATTAAATTTTTAAATGTCACATTTTATTTTATAACATTGTATTATATTCCATTATTTAAATATATATCATAAACGACATGACATTGTATCTGGTCTGAACGTGTTGAAATATTTTTTTTGCCGTAAAAAAGTAGGCCTCCACAAAAAAATCCGGTTGCACGATGAATAGGCCTGTAGTAGAGAACGCTATGGTTAAAACAAAAAGGGTAGACCCACGCGAATTACTTCAACCACTTTGGCATGCTACAATATTATCTTTTAACACTGTTTAATAAACTAAAGACTTATTGAACTTTATAAAACGGTATTAAATTGTTTATAAACCTTTATAAAACTTAATAAAAAAGAATATAAACGCTTTTTAAAATTTCATTTTAATCAAAATTAAGCAAATATCGCCATAAATATTTGCATAGACTTTCGTTCACGCAGATAAATTACGAATGACGGATTGTGGTTTCAAAAAAATGCCTAATAGCTTTATAAAGTTAAAAATATTTTTATTCACAGATTTATTAACAAATTAAAAAAACATAACAATTTTTAATAGTTTTAAATTGCGTGTCTATATTGAACAAACACGTCATCTACACGTAATCTAAAAAGTAATCAAATTAAAAAAGGAAAAAAATACACCACATGTAAATCAATTTATTTATACATAATAAATAAACAAAATATATAAAGAAAAGTATGTATTTACAAAAAAAATTTAACTAAATTTGCATTATTAATTACCAATTCGTAGATTAACCAACTACAAAAATAATAATTATAGATGTAGCATATTATTTTCCCATCTTTTTATCTCATCATACTTTACTTTCCACTTTAAAAAAAAAAAAAAGTGGGGGGAGGGGGGCAGAGATTTTGCCCTAAATTTAAGCCCATATGTGCTTTATGAGAGTGGGTTCTCTATTTGATCTGCAATATGCTGCAAAAGCTTTGTAAGATATGTCTAAAATGAAAAAAAAATAGATAAATGATAAATTAAGATTAACACTCAATAAAATAATAAAAGATTAACACTACAAACTAACTTACCTGTTGCTGATGCTTTTTCTAGAGCATTGTCAAATTCTGTAAGAAAAGACGTTTATTACAAAAACAATAAGCTATTACACAAAATAACAAAAATTTAATAGCTATCAGTGCAAACAAATTTTGCAATTTGATCAAAAAATAAAATTATTCTTACCTTGATTGCAACAACTAATTTTCTTTTAAACTATTAGCTAATGATCAACTTAGCAAATTTTAAATAATTAAAGTTTACTTTAATTATTCAAAATTTAGCTTAAATCATATTTTAACAGTAGACAAAATAATCATATGGTAGTTGGTAGAGCACCTGAGTAGAACTATAGAATTAAAATAACTAAATTTGCTATGCGATGCATCTTATACCTATTGAGTTCTTGCTTAGTTTGATTTCTTTTATTTGGATTATATTTTATCTCAGCTCGCCTAGGCTCATCTATTTCATTTTGACGACAATTTATCTCAGCTCGTTTAGTGTGGTTTCTTTTATTTTGGTTACAATTTATCTCAGCTTGCCTTGGCTCATCTCTTTCGTTTTGACAACAATTTATCTCAGCTCGTTTAATGTGGTTTCTTTTATTTTGAGTAAGTCTAATAATTTTACTTCTTAAATTATCAGACATTGTTAAGAATCAAAGGAGTGCATAAAAATGATGCTTAAAATAATAAAAATTTAGCTTTTATTTTTAGAAAGAACTTTTTTTTGAGTTTTCTTTCTTAAACTCATCTAAAATACAGTGAGTTTTAATATAAATAAAACAGTATAATTAATTATTCTAATTATAATATATAATAATTATTCTAATTATAATCTACTCTACTATTAGTCATAATTAAATAAGATGTTTTAAAATATTATAAGTATTTAATTAAAAAAAATTAAAATAAAAAGTAATTAAAAATTTTATTTATGGATAAAAACTCATAAATAAAGCAAATTGATAAAATTATAAGGCCTGTCTGCTCTGTAAGTACTGCTAGCATTGAACAGTGTAATCCTCCATCTTAAAATCCCTCTCATTACTTAGAAATGTTTTTAATGCAAGATTTTCAATAAATAAGTAAATACAAAACTAATAAAAGAAAACCTCTATAAACAAAATAATTGTTTCTAGTGAAGAAACTTGGAAACATCGAAAACTTCTTGAACTATTTTAATTTTTTTTATATACTTAATATTCCAAAAAAAAGTCACTAATACAATGCAGAAAAAATTAATGCACTAATACAATGCAGAAAAAATTAATGCACTAATACAATGCAGAAAAAATTAATGCACTAATACAATGCAGAAAAAATTAATGCACTAATACAATGCAGAAAAAATTAATGCACTAATACAATGCAGAAAAAATTAATGCACTAATACAATGCAGAAAAAATTAATGCACTAATACAATGCAGAAAAAATTAATGCACTAATACAATGCAGAAAAAATTAATGCACTAATACAATGCAGAAAAAATTAATGCACTAATACAATGCAGAAAAAATTAATGCACTAATACAATGCAGAAAAAATTAATGCACTAATACAATGCAGAAAAAATTAATGCACTAATACAATGCAGAAAAAATTAATGCACTAATACAATGCAGAAAAAATTAATGCACTAATACAATGCAGAAAAAATTAATGCACTAATACAATGCAGAAAAAATTAATGCACTAATACAATGCAGAAAAAATTAATGCACTAATACAATGCAGAAAAAATTAATGCACTAATACAATGCAGAAAAAATTAATGCACTAATACAATGCAGAAAAAATTAATGCACTAATACAATGCAGAAAAAATTAATGCACTAATACAATGCAGAAAAAATTAATGCACTAATACAATGCAGAAAAAATTAATGCACTAATACAATGCAGAAAAAATTAATGCACTAATACAATGCAGAAAAAATTAATGCACTAATACAATGCAGAAAAAATTAATGCACTAATACAATGCAGAAAAAATTAATGCACTAATACAATGCAGAAAAAATTAATGCACTAATACAATGCAGAAAAAATTAATGCACTAATACAATGCAGAAAAAATTAATGCACTAATACATTGCAGAAAAAATTAATGCACTAATACAATGCAGAAAAAATTAATGCACTAATACAATGCAGAAAAAATAAAATGTGTATATATGTATTTATTTATCATCAAAAGCATAAATTGTTAACAAAAAAGAATAGAGTATACATCTTTTACACAAACTTTTTTTTTAATTAACAAAATGCAAATTGTTAACAAAAAAGGAACAGTTTTTACTTAAAAAGTAACAGTATAAAAATATTTAATGAAGTTTTTCATTTCAATAAAATTTACTTAAAATTATAAATATTAAAAAAATTATAGGTATTTAAAAAGATATATGGTTATATATCTTTTAAACATTTCCTTTAAACAAATTCCTTCAACAATATTTTTTAAACATATTTTATGATTACACTACAAACAGTAATAACTACAAACAGATTTAATTTATGTGTTTCATCATGACAGTACACCACTTTACTGGTACAAACAACATTCTTGTTCTCAACAAAACCAAGTCACATAAAACATATAATAAGTAACACATATAAACATATAAGAAATAACACACAAATATAAATAAATATATAAATTAAGAAAAATCTATAAATTAGAAACTTTACAAATACAACCTTATTTTTCTAATATTTGTTTAATGACATACCTTGTAATAAATATTTAACAACTGTTTAAACAATCAAACAACCTTTTTAAAATTTTTTTTTAAAAAAGTTGTTTGATTGTTCAATCAGATTTTTTTTAACTTCCTTAAAATAAGGCATTAAACGATCTTGTTCTTAAACATGTAACATAGAGTTGACGGTGTGAGATTTTGGAGATAAACACTAGCTTTATCAAGAGTTTGACCTCTTGACCTTTGAAAAGAGCAATGTCTTCTAGATTCATCATCGTCTTCTAATTTAAAAATTAAAAATTACAGAATATACTTTAAATACAATTGACAAAGGACTTGAATTGTGTTATTTTTATATGCCTTTAAATGTTACTTTACTACCCGACTTTAAAAGTTACTTACCTGGCTTTAAAAGTTACTTTACTAATTCAAAAATAACATAACATAAGGTTCATCCTTTACTACAGAAATTACCAAATAAAAATTGTTGATTTTATGACAAATTAAGCTGATGAAGCAAAGTCTTCGATCTTATTACTGATTAAGCATATATTGACAGATTATTAAGTTTTGAGAGTACCCCATCGCGTGAGTTTAAAAGTATTAAAAAGCATGCTAAATCCTATTTATAATAAATAGTAAAAAAGTCTGTGTAAACATCTGACAAAAAATAAAATAAATACTAAACTATAAATTTAAATGAATAACTACCGGGTAAAAATATATGAAATCATCCAAAAAAAAAAATTTTTGACACCCTTACGTCTTAGAATTTGTTTATTTTTACACCACTTGCAGTCCATATCAAAAAAATAATAACTGCAAAAATTTTAGTTGAAAATACCAATGGGTTCCAGAGATATCGTCAGTTGAAATAAAGGTGACTACAAAGCAACTTTGACATACAGTATCTTCATAATGGCTTGGGGAAATTTCCTAAAATTTGGTACTCTAATAGATTTTAACTTAAGGAATCCAAAAATAGCACTCTTAAATTTAAGTCAAAATTATTGACTTGTAAATTAGTGATTTTTGGAGGTAAAATAAAGACTGTGGCCCAAAATCCTGAGTAAAAATTTTAATTGTATATCATAATTTCATCTTAGGTCTACTGAAAAAAATTAGATTCATCAATTGTCTCTCTAATACGTGATCAAAATTTGCATTTAAAAATGGTGTCTTTTTAGAAAAATTTAAATTTTGTAACAAAAGCAATTAAAATATTTTTTTAAACATTTATTTGAATAAAAAATCAAATAGAGTAACTTATTGACTAGTTTAAATTTAAATAAACATTTAAAGTCATGGGCCAAGGGAGATGCCCTCCCTACCCATGGGAGGCCCCTCTGCCCCCTCCCCAAATCTCCCTAGATTTTTTTTTTTTTTTTTTACATAAAAAATAATAAATAAATGTTGATTGTTAAAATACATTTTAAAAACATATTTTTTCAGTTTAAGTTTGAGAAACGATTTATTTGCGTTACTTCAAATCGATAAATACTTACCTCTTATTTCAAAGATCTTTTTACGATTTTGAGTCATAAATTTCAAAAACAAATGTTTTAAAATGTTTTAAAAACATATTGACAATAAATATCTTTATGTTGTTTTAGACTAATATAGTCATTGACATAATAAGATGGGAGTGATTTGTGATTTATTTAAACCCCCACCCCTCCTTCTCAGCCTACAATCCAAGGATTTGAAAAAAATAAAAGACATTTAAAATGCAAGTTAGGTAAATAAAATAAAAACAAAATTATTTTAAGCATAATTAATTTTTTTTTGTAACCAACAGTTTATATTAAATCTAAATCAGTTATGTTGTATGTACGACCTGATATTGTTGTGGGTGTAGAAATTAGGCATATAACTTCAGAATTGAGCACCCAACACTCATCAGTTCTTATTGGCCAAAAGAAGTTTTTACCTGGTCCATGTGGATGCATGAATCTGACTTTTATATCAAGCTCACTTACATCTTCAGCAATCCCTACCCACCAAAATCCATCATAAAAACATGCAATATAATCCATTTTTTTAATATTTAATGAAATATCTACATAATGTTTGCTTTTTGGAATGATATCAAATATTTCAGTGCATGCATCAATACTTATTTTTTTATAACTTATAGTGTATGGAACAATTGGAATAAAATGATGATACATCCTTGTGCCAGGAACTGTTCTTCCACCTAAATATCTTTTTTCTAATTGTGCTCGTGTTTGATCAATTTCTTCTTTTGAAAATAACTTAAAATAAATTCCATTTATCTTGGCTTTACAAAAGGAGTACATTAAATTAACATCTAAAATCTGCCCAGTAGTTATTTGTTTTAGACTTTCTTGACATACTACTCTTTTAACAGTCCCACCAATACCATCACAGGGGGATTTACCACGACTGGTAGCAAAAAATACCCATTCAGCATTTAAATCAAAGTCTTTACTGTGATGACAAAGATTGATAAAATTTTTAAAATTTTTATATTGTGCTGCACAACCATCAGAAAAGTATTTCACACTTGATACATCAGGTAGATTTTCTTTGATATATCTAGTTATATCTTCCTGAGTCTTGTAAATAAATCCTGTGTCATGATCAACATCTTCTGAAAGGTAACAAAAAAATTTATGTTTGAGAAGTTTGTTCTCTATAAAATAAAGTACAACTGTATAAAGTGAGCATTGACTTTTGCTCCAGTGATAACTTTGAACCTCATCCTGAACAACATATTGATAGTTTTCAGCAAAATCTCCTAAAATTAAGCATTTGTTTTGGTTAAGATTTTCTTTACAGTTTTTTAAGTATCTACTTTGTGTTTTTGCAATATATGAATGAGTGGTAAGGTTGTCAATACTGTCACATAATAAATCAATAAATTCATCTAGTGGCAATGACTGTGAAAGTAGTGTTGTACGATCTGTACTCTGCCATTGCTTAAATACTACATCTTCTTCATGCTCATGGTCCATAAACTCCTGCACTAAAAAACTTTTTAACGCTTCAATACCAGGACATTGGTTACATCGATGCAACATACATTCTGCATTTTCAAGAGAGAAAACAATCAATGCCATGAAATCTTTATAACTTTTATTCCACCTAATGGCGTCAATGAGAAATTTTGTATTTTGGTGATGTATGCAAACACATACATTGTGGGTACCTGACGCATTAGTTGTAATACACCATTTAGGTTTAAGAGTACAAAACTTTGACAAACTAACTTTGACGTTAGGGTAGTCTTTTTTAAATGCAACATGTAATTCATTAAGATTGAGTAGCAATAATCTTTTTTGAACATGTTGGTTTTTCTTAATACTTACATAATCTTTTTTTCCTGGCATCATTCTTGAAAATTCATCACTTTGATAAAAGTTAATCCCTAAATTAACTGTTTCTGGTGAAAGTGGGTTTCCAGTTTTTTTTCCGGGTAATGATAGAATTCCATTCTCAATTTTAACTTTTCTTGCTGTTCGAACAAGATACTCAGACACTTCAAAGTAGCTTGATATCTTTTTACGTGTCCATGATTTTGGTGCAAGTGTTAACATTTGCACCTTATGGCGATAAGAGTCAGTCTCTGAAATTTTATTTTTTATTTCATACATTAAAATATCTAGATCATGGTCATTGTTAATGTTGTTGTTTAAAATGGGGCTTTTTATTTCTGTTGATAAAAAAGTTTCTTTTATATTTTATGCTAATGAGACCATTTTTGCAACTCTGTCAATAGTGTTCTCAAACTTTTGTTTTGCTACAGGCAATTTGCTGTGTTTTGAAAGATTTTTTGTTTGACCGGTGAGATTCCAAGCAATTCTATAGTGGTATCTAACTTAATTTTTTTCTCACTTTTTGATTCCCATTCCTCCTGTGAATTTAAATTTTCAACAGTTTCTATTGCTTTTTTGTAACATTTACTGCAGAATTTCCAACTTGGGGTTACATAAACATTATTTTTTTGCAAATAGTTTGCCATGTCTATGGAAATTTTTTATTACCTAAAAAACAAATTTAGTTTTACGTTGTTAAAATAACTGAAATTATAAAACTTTTTATAAATAATAAATTGTTTTCTTTTAATTTCCATATCAATTCTGTTGTAAATAAGGTAAGATTACCTTTTAAAGCAATTTTTTTACTTTCCTTGTGTGTTCCAAAAGGATTGCAACACTTTGTAATTTTTCTCTCAAAATATTTTCCATAGAATTGCTCATGATAACAACATATAATTCTTATTGAACTATATTTTTCCTTTAAATTTGCTCGCCATATTATTTCTTCTTGTTTTTCACAAGGAAGATCTTTAAATTGAACAAAACCTTGTTTTCTTGAAAATCCAGTTTTGTGGCAATGAATGTTAAGACTTTTTCCAATGTCACATTTCTCCATATTAATTATTTTTATTATTTATTACCTCACAAAATAATATAAAAACTATAAAATTAAAAGTAATTCTTTAAGAAAATACAAACAAGTAGATACCTTTAAAAAGAACAAAACAAAACTTATGTTTGTTTTTTATATAAAAGGAGGTTTTAAGTCACCAATTTGAAATAATGAATTTTTTTTTTTCAAAATTAAAATTAAATTGTATGTTTTTGCATTATTTATTCATTTTATGCAAAAAAAAAAAAAAAAAAATCTAGGGAGATAGGGGGAGGGGGCGTAGGGGCCTCCCGTGGGAGTGGAGGGTATCTCCCTTGGCCCATGACTATAAATGTCCTAAACTATTCAATAAATGACACTATTTGATGTTTTATTCAAATAAATGTTTTAAAAAATATTTTAATTGCTTTTGTTACAAAAATTAAATTTTTCTAAAAAGACACCATTTTTAAATGCAAATTTTGATCACGTATTAGAGAGACAATTGATGAATCTAATTTTTTTCAGTAGACCTAAGATGAAATAATGATATACAATTAAAATTTTTACTCAGGATTTTGGGCCACAGTCTTTATTTTACCTCCAAAAATCACTAATTTACAAGTCAATAATTTTGAACAAAGTTGGATAAATGAGGCATTTCTTGAGAAAATCGAGTCTTAAAAGTGCTATTTATGGATTCATCAAGTTAAAATCTATTAGAGTACCAATTTTTAGGAAATTTCCCCAAGCCATTATGAAGATACTATATGTCAAAGTTGCTTTGTAGTCGCTTCAGAAAATCACTAAAATGCTGAGTCAGCATTATTTCATGTGACAATATCTATGGAACCCATTGGTATTTTTAACTAAAATTTTCGCAGTTATTATTTTTTTGATATGGACTGCAAGTGGTGTAAAAATAAACAAATTCTGAGACGTAAGGGTGTCATGGTCTGGATGATTTCATATATTTTTACCCTACCTGCATCTATACATTAATATAAAAACTGGACTACTTAATTCAAAAAAATGTAATGCTTTGGGGTTTTTAAAAAAATGAAAACTCAAAAAAAATGAAGTATTTTATTAACCTAGCTGTGTGTTCAGCTTAAATTTTTGTTTTGCATAAAAAATAAAAAAGTTCAAAAAATGAATTTATTATATAAATTTGGAACAAGTAATAAATTGTTATAAAATAAATGCACATAAAATATGGGTCGGACAAAGTAACTGATAGTTGTTGTTTTCCTGAACAAGTTCCGGACAATGTCCGATGTCCGGCGCCTGTTTCGAGCCATGTATATATATGTGTATATATATATATTAAATATATATAATATATAAATATATAATATATGTATATTTAATATATATATATATATATATATATATATATATATATATATATATATATATATAATATATATATATATAATATGTATATATATATAATATATATATATATATATATATATATATATATATATATATATATATATATATATATATATATATATATATGTATATTTGTTTTTTTTTTGTTTTAACATCTTCACTTCCAACAAGGCTGCAAGCAACCACTAATTAGTGTTGGAAGTTACTGGAAGAGAAAAGATGAAGGTTGTAGAGCAAGATAATGATTGACAGATGACTTAAAAGATGCAAATTATATGAATCAGGAAAGCAAGATGAAGAAAGCGAATTCCAAAGAACTGATGTCCAAAGAAAAAAACTAGGCGAATAAGAGTTTTTGGAGCACTTAGGAACAGTAACAGAAAAAGAATGAGGCTTAATTGAATGACGAGTAACACGAGAATGAATTTTAGTAGATGGCACAAGAGACACTAGGTCTTTAGAGCAGTACTCATTATAGTATTTATAGAAAAGAGAAAGAGAAGCAACATTACGACGATGTGACAGAGGTTGAAGGTTGGCTGCAAGAGCAGGTCCAACTATGTTTACAATGCATTTTTGCACCTTGTCTAAAAGAGAAGGGCATCATTAGAAGATCCGCCCCAGATGTGGCAACAGTATTCCATACAAGGTCGGATTTGAGATTTATAGAGATAGAGAATAGGATACAGAGTAAGAAAGTGTTGAGCTTGATAAAGAGATGCAACTTTAGCAGATGCTAATTTTGCAACAGATTTGATATAAGGTTTTCAAGAAAGGTCAGAAATGAGAGTTAATCCTTGAAGATGAAGGGTAGATGACTCATCGAGTACATTACCGTTCATAAATATAGGAAGGTCTAAATTATTGCAAAAGAGTTTTATCTGAATTAAAGTTCACCAGCCACTGTGAGCCCCATGCTGTAGCAGAAGTGAGATCCTTTTCAAGCTCAAATGCCCCCTGCAAGCAATCAGAGGAAGTTGGTTTCTTATAGTGACAAGAATAAATGGTAGTATCATCAGCGAACAATGCCACCTTAGATGTGATAATATCTGGAAGATTAATTCGTTTAATTGGTATTTTAATTGGTAAGTTGGCAAAAGATAATTTCGTTAATTTAAGTTAAAAAGAGTATAGGGCCAAGGATTGAACCTTAAGGAACCCCTGAGGTTACAGAATAAGAAAAAAAGTGCTTTCCATCAAGGACAACTTTCATACTACAATTGGAAAGAAAAGATTCAATAATCTTAAAGATGTTTCCAGATACACCGTAAGAAGAAAGCTTATGGAGAAGACCAGCATGCCAAACTTTATCAAACGCTTTAGAAAGAGCAATGGCCTTAACCTCTCCACCTTTATCTAATGCACAATAAAACCTATAGGTGATTACTGTTAGCAAATCCGCCGTAGAACAAGAAGATCGAAATCCATGTTGATGATCAGAAAGTAGGTTATGAGGTTCAAGATGAGAGATTAAGTGTTTGTTAATTAAAGATTCAAAAACCTTGCTTATGATAGGAAGAAGACTAATGTGACGGTAGTTAGATGAATAGGATCACTCTCCAGAGTTTTTAAAAATAAGGATAACAGATGCTGCTTTCCACCAGGCTGGAAAACAAGACTCTGATAAGCACTTGTTAAATAGTTTTGAAAGGATAGACGACAGCTACGGAGAACACTTCCGTAAGGCTATAACAGGTATGTTGTCCGGGCCGCAAGCTGTAGAAGAGTCTAAGCAGGAAATCACTTTATATACAGAAGCTGGAGTGATATGGATGTCGAGCAATGGATCAACCTGTTTGACAGCTATATCAGGTAGAACGCAACTAGTGGAGTCAAGAGATTATATTGATGAAAAGTTCTTACCAAACAATTCAGCTTTGTCTTTAGGTGAGGTGACAAAGTCTGAACCATACAAAAGAGGTGGAATTACAGACTTGCCCTTATTATTGATACTGTGAAAGATTCTCCAGAAGTCACGAGAACCTAAATATATATATATATATATATATACATATACATATATATATATATATATATATATATATATATATATATATATATATATATATATATATATATATATATATATATATATATATATATATATATGTATATATATATATATATATATATATATATATATATATATATATATATATATATATATATATATATATATATATATATATATTTGTAGGGCTCAAAACAGGCGCCGGGCATCGGATGTTGTCTAGACCATGTCCAGTTAAAAAGACATCTATCAGTCATTTTGTATCATCTATTTATCAGTCATGTATATAAACTTATATATTTATATATACCTTTTGACATAATTTCTGCTTCTGATAACAACAGTCTGATGACAGCAATCTGATCTATACATAGATGTATATGTATGTTTATATTTAGATTTTGTTGTTGCATAAATTGGTCTCATAGAATTGACCTTTAAAATGCAATATACATGGACATGTAATATAAGCAGGCCATGGCCATATGAAAATATCTTAAAATGCTATAAATAAAATATTTCTAAAAAATAATGTTAATGACATTTTTTGAAATTTAGATAAAAATGCATTTGTTTAAACAATTTTGTCTTGGCTTTTAGTAAATAAATAGAACTGTAAGTTTCAAAGTTGAACCAACAGAAAGGTAAGCCAAAATGTATATAAAAAAAAAAATTCTGTAAGTTAAAAAAAAAGAAATATTTTTTAGTTTTAAAGGGGATTAATATTTACACTTTGTAGTTAAAAAAAAGTTATGTTATTACATTTTTTTGTAAAACTAATTTATATAACACAGTGGTACTTGTTTGCAAGTCACATCACTTGTGGTACTCGTTTGAAAGTTACAACACTTATGGGATCAATTTACAAGTCACATCACTTGTAGAACCTATTTTCAAGTTACAACTCCTTTGGTATCTATTTGCAAGTTACAAGTTACATTACTTGTGGTACTTGTTCGCAAGTTATAACAATTGTTGTATCCATTTACAAGTTACAAAATTGATGGTATCCATTTGCAAGTCATCTTACTTGTGGTAATGAAAATAGTACTTTTAATTCTGATGGAACTGAACACAGTCCTGTTAGAACACCTGTTTTAACTTTTACTGAATCTGATGAAACTTGTTAGAACTTCATCTTGTTGTGTATTGTATACTGAAAAAAAATCAACTATAAATAAAGTAAAGCATAAAAACTTTATTATTTTTTGTTTACATTTTCTTATATCAATCAATTATTATAGTAACATGAAACTTTATTTATTAACTAACACTTTGCAAATGTTGATGAATGCTTGTTGTCGATGTTGTAATGTTTTTATCATGTTTTGTCAATGTTGTCATGTTATTTGTTGTAATGGTTTGAAGAACTAATTAACTCTTGTAGTATTTTTTTGTTGTTATTGTTTTTGAAGCATTTATGAAAATTTTTCTTTCTATATTAGTTTCCTACAAATAACACAACTACATACTAATAGTAGTATATATGTATATTTTTTTAGAGTACATCATCTTTGGAAAGTAACTTAGAAGGTCTAGCTAATGTATTAATAGCTGATATTGCAAATTACAAACAAAGGATTTTGCAAATTCTTTGCACATGGTATGAATTTTCTGATGTTTACAAAAAAAAAAAAAAAAAAAAATTACACAAAGAAACTTTATTTGTTGTTTAATTTTAAGCAAAACATTTACTAATATTAATAAAATATTACTATTATATTAAAAACTATTATGTTGATTTTTTAATTAAAGTTTTAATTTATTCATATTTTTTTTATTCAGAGAACATGTATATTAAATGTAAACTTTTTAAATACGTTTTATTTTATTTTCATAATTCTTTTATACCAGTTTTTGGTGTTTTGCATGTTTTTTTGGTGCATTGTTTATTATGTTTGGTGCTTTGTTTGTTTTTTGGTACTTTGTTCATTATGTTTTGTGTTTTGTATGTTTTTTTGGTGCATTGTATGTTTTGCCATTGATTAGGAACATATAGGATTCAGGCCTTGGAATAACATATCGATGCGTAACTAAAAAACTTATCTCTAATAAATATAAATTTATCTCAGCTTTAATATTTACATTAATAATGTTAAATTGCGTCATTAGCATATTTTAAAGTACTGCATTGTAATTAAGTTTAATTTTAAATCGCTTTAAAAATCAATTAAACAAATATAATAAAATTACTGATGAAATCTAAATTTGATATTTGAAAAAGATTATATTTTCTTATTCTTAAAACAATCTTTACATAACATAATCTTTTGTTTGCTTATCAACATTTTTTTTTGTTATGTATTTAATGAACAATTTTTAGTAAAGATTATAAACAATTTAGAGATAGATTTAATCAGTTACCAGTAAGATATTTTTAAACATAATTTATGTTTATAAATAAAATTTTGCACAATATTGAATTAATAAGAGACATAAAATTTCAAATTCATTTGTGATAAAAATTCTCTTAAATAAAAACACTTCCTTCTTAAAATAAAAACAAATAATTTTTTTTTAGTTGCTTTCATGCATTTTAATCTATTATGGAGAGATTTGTGTATGATGGAGAGACATGTTTCATGTGATGAATTAGTTAGCAGATCATAAAAAAAAAATTCTTTTTTAGTAAACATTGTGAAAGTATTTAAAGGGATGCGTAAGTGCTATAAAGATATGATCTCATATGAAAGAGCATGAAAAAAAAAAAATGTTTTGTGTATATTATTTTTTCTAAAACGTAATAATGAACACACACTAACAAATTTAATTTTCAAAAAAACGCTTTTCTTCGATTAAAAAAAATGTGTCTTGTCCAAAGTTTATTGACTCTATTGCCTCAAAAAACTAGCGTTTGTACGTCAAATTTTTTCAATTACTTACAAGAATAAGTTTTGTAGCATTTTGTGAAAATATATTTGTATATTAAAATTTTTTTAATAATTTTTATTTATATATTTGTGTTATAAGGGCAATTCCACTGCCAAAAATGAATAGAAGTCAAATTTTAAACTATTTTTAGTCAGTTTTTAACAAATGAATATTGATCTAGACACAAAAGTTTATTTAAACTATTTCCTTGGTACAAAAATAAATTTATTTCAGTTATTTTTTTTTATTCAAACAGTATAAAAATGCAAATAAAAGCCAGCAATTTTTTTGCTCTAACGTTTTTAAGCCTTATTTTAAACATTTTGATAAACAAAGATAAAAACCAACTTTTCAACTTTTTTCTTTAATGAACTTGTAAAAATTTTGCAAGCAGAGATTTAAAGTAATTTAAATTCAAAAATGTTTTACGTTGAAAGAAAATCTCCGCGGGAAAGAGCAAATCGTCGATTCATCTATCTATTCAGAATAATAAATTTTGTGTGACGTTCTTTATGATAAAAATATTACTTATAAGAATTGCTGAAAAAAATGCTAAGCTAGAAAAAAAGTAATTAAACAACCAAAAAAAAAAAAAAAAATCACAAAAAGATTTTTTTAAAGAAAAAACTAATCACGAAAGTGTGAAAAGTAATCGCGATACGCTTAATACGAGCCCTGTAAGACTTTTTTTCTTCCCTTTAGATGTCTTTCAACTGAATTCTATTATACTGTTTTTGCAAAACTAATTAAAAAAACTTGATTAAAACTATTTAATCACGACTAGATATCACGAAGTAGATATTCTAAAGTTGTTGTGACGTACTAACGTAATTTTTAACGACTAACAATCGAGTTTCAATGGTAAAAAAATAAAATCAAAATGGAGTTGCTTTTCAGTGATTTCGGCAATTGCTTTTTGTTAGCATGCATTTATTATTACAATTTAGTGAAAAAGAAAAAAAACTTACATATTTTTTTTATTCTCTTTCATATGAGATCATATGTTAGGAGCACTTAGGGATTCCTTTAACACTTCTTTGAAACTAAATTTTACATTTTACTAACTATTTTACATCCTCTCGAAAAAAAATTAAGATTTTTAATTTTAAAATTATATTTAATTTAAAGTCTTTTAATTTAAAAAAAAAGTATTAAACAATCAGTTTCTTTAATGAAAAGTTAACAAATGCGGTTGAATGCTTTTTTTTTACAAGAATATTTTCTGAATAAATGGCACATTAATATTAATACATTAATATTAAACATGTAAAATATAAGAAATAGTATTAAATTTTGTATTGGCATATGTGTGTCGTATACCAAAATAAGAGTGTCTTGCAACAATTAAGTAAGTTTAGTGGAGCCTGCAACATAAGAGGAAAGTCTTTCTCCAATGTTAATTATATTAATTATGCGCAATAAGATAAAAATCTGTAATCGCAGCATAAGTAAATATTAAAATATTTGTTTTTATAAATACTAATTTTTTTTATTTGTTTCTTTATTCTGTGTAAGTCTGTGTTAGTTCTGTGTTAGAATTTGCTGAAAGCATACGCAAATCGCCATTACGTATGTTAAATGCAGGTCCAACTATGTTTACAAGGCAATTTTGAACTTTGTTTAAAAGAGAAAACATCATTAGAAGAATCAACCCAACTATAAAAACAGTATTCCATACAAAAGCAATAAAGAAAATTGTAGAGGAAATGCAATAAAGAGTAAGAAAAGGAACGTCAGGAGTATTGCTATAGTTGTTCTGAGTAAACAACCAAGTTTAGAGTGAGTCAAAATTCATAAGCCACCACAAGCCCCAATCTGCTTTAGAAGTGATCAGATTCAAGATCGGTTGCCCCTTCTAAGCAATCGAAAAGAGAAGAATTGTCAAGACAGGAGTATAAATTGAATCATAAGCAGATTCAGATGTAAGGTTGTCAGGAAGATAATTAATGTAGGTAAGAAACAAAAAAGTACCAAGGATAAAACCTTGAGGTATTCCAGAAGTTACTGGAAATGGAGGATAACTTTAATAAAGTAATTTTAGAAAGAAGTGATTTAATAATCTCAAAAACTCCCAAATACAAAAATACTAAAGCTTATACATATATGTAAAGATATTGTATGCCAGCATCTAAATAGCAAACATATATATATATTTACATATATCTATATTGTGAATGCATAAATACTCCTCTTACCTCCTGTATCCAAAATACTTATTTTTAGTTGGTTTAAAGTTGTCTCATTCTACTCCACGGTTTTCACTTTTTTGTGCAGTTGCTATATTAAATTGTAATCATTTTTTTTCATCTTTTTTACAAGAATATCTCTCTTGTGAACAAATATCAAATGTTATTATTGCAAAAAGTCAATGTAAAAAGGTCCTGTCTGATGCTAAGCTCTGTTATTCTCAGTTTACTAAATTTTGTGTCTTATCTCAGAATTTAGGTTCTGAGACTTTTGGAAAATCTTCAACAGAGTCATAATTAAATTAAGTCTAACATTCCATCATTATTCATGGGTCTACTCTAATACTTATACTCAGAAAAAAGGCAGTGTTCTTGCAAAGAAATTTTCCTCTAATACTCTTAATTTAAATGGGCTTCCATCCATTCCAGTTAAACAGATTAACCTATTGTTAGACATCCAAATCACTCTGACTTCCGATGCTAAAGTCAATTCTCTTTTACGGCTTGTGGTTCAGATTTCAACATTTCCATCATAGTCTTACAAAAGTGTTCTCCAGAACTCTGTTCAACACTCTACTAACTACTAACTACACTAAAAACTCTAGAAAACACTCTCTTTAACATCTCTACTAACTATCTTACAATTAGTCTTCTCTCTATTATTAGTTTCTTCATGTGAAATCATTTCTTTCTTACCGCAGTATTTAAGTCTCAAAGTCCTTCACTCTTCTTTGTTTCTAGTAACTATAAGAGCACCACAAGGTTCTAATTATATATCTTTGCTCCTGTATTGTATGATAAACAAGACTAACAAGACAAGATAAACAAGACAAGAAAAAGAGCATTAATCTTAAAAAGAGATAGTTATTAGAAAAAATATTAGAAAAATGTTGTATTAAACAACATTTGTCCAAAAAGATTAAAGTGGTTTGGCTATCAGCAGTAGAGAGGTAGCAGCTTTAGAAAAAAAAAGATAGAATGGCTTTGAATGAATGAGTTTGATACTTTCATCTTATTTTAATTGTGTAAATGACTTTTAAATATAGCTTAAAATGTATCTTTTAAATATAGCTTAAAAAGTTTAAACGTTTATTTGCATATATTGTCTTTTATATTTATTTTCATTTTTATATTATAAATTAAAAAAAAAAAGGTTAATAGTAGGGTTGTTCACAAAAGCTAAAGTTGAATTTTTGATTAAAAAAAAAGTTTTCAAAACTCTATTTTTGTTTCGGTAAGTTCGAAATAATATTAAAGTAATTAATTTTGCATCGAAAGGATTTTTTACTTTCAAAAATGTAAAACTTGCTTCGAAATATATTTGCAATTTTGAAAATCGGAAAATATTACTTTTATAAATTTTTACTTTCAAAAATGTAAAATTTGCCTCAAAATGTTTTTACTATTTCGAAAATCGGAAAATATTACCGAAAAATTTTTTTACTTTAAAAATTGTAAAATTTGCTTTGAAATATTTTTGTGATATCAAAATTCTGAAAATAATACAATATACAAATATTACTATTAAATTCTAAAATTTGCTTATATTTATTTTATTACTGAAATTGTACAAAATTTTATTAAAATGTTTTTATAAATAATTAAATTTTAAAAGTTAACATAAAATAATACTTAAAATTTTTGGTGTTACAACACAGTGGTGACAGAGAAAAGGGTTTAACTACCTCCCACTATTTTATAGAAGAATCGTTAAAAAAATAGATAATACGTTTTTTTTGCCTGTCCTTTTGATTATATAAAAGTTTCTTTTGAAAATACTTTTTGTTTCGAAAACGCAACAATTAAAAATCAAATTCATCTAATCTAAATTTGAATAGCGTAAATTTGAAAGTATAGTTGCGTAACTTTAGACACAAAGAGTCTGTAAAGTATTTTATTTTTAATATCTGTAAATTTTAAAAATAAAGTAGAAAGTCAGCCTCAAAAAATTAGCAAAAACTAAATTGTTTTTCGAATTTTTATCTAAGATCTAATAAAGATTAACTGGTTAAACAAGAAATATAGAATTTTGACACTCCCTTCTTAGAATGCATAGTTCACGGCACGCTTGTAAGTCATTATTATTCCTCAATGGCAATTCCGTTGAGGCCTTAAACGCATGACATGAAATCATTGTTGCAATGTAAACGGCTAATTACTCTCTAGTGGTTATTTAGAATTTTACAATGGTTTCAAATCGATTTATGCCTTTGCGATTTTTGTGTTACATAACTCTAGAAAAAAAGTAATTTTATATTAAAGTTATAACAATCTCATTAATATCTCGGTAACGTAAGTGAAGTAACATGTGGTACAAATTTATTTTAACATAAGTTACTAATTTGTTAATATTTTTTAAATACGTAAAAAAACTACTCACCTTTTAGTTTGAATAAACAATGTCAAAAACAAATAAATCATAAACAAAATGCCAAGCATAAATGCCAAGAAATTAATTCCATCAATTACGGACAATCTTAAATCAATTTTAATGCTAGAATTGAAGGGATGTCGTTTTATTACAATTACTTGTGATAGTTGGTCATCATTGGGTAAAAACAGCTACCTCGTTGTAACTTGTCATTTTATTGACAAATATATGACTTTAGTTGATCGAAACCTGGATCTTAAGTTTATGTCTGAAATGAAAACAGTTGAATATTTATTTAATACATTAAACGAAATCTTCAGTGAATGGTCAAATCAATGATAAGATTTTTGCACTAGTTACTGACTCAGGTTCAAATATTTTCCCTGCAGTAAATAAATTTGATGATAATGTTCTTAAGATTTCGTGTGCTGGTCATCGTTTGAATCTCGTGGTTAATGATCTTCTAAACCCGAGAGATATAAAAGTAAAAAAATTTTAAAATGGGTCAAAGCGTTTTGAAGTAAAAGATTACGACAGTAATGGAAAATTATTAAATTATTAAATTACAGAAAGTGAAGTTAAAGAAATTAAAAATTAACGAAGGCAAATTAGAAATTGCCAATTAGGTAATTTCATCCTGCAGGCACATTGTTGGTTCATTTAAGCATTCAGAGATGTTACAAAAAAAGTTAAAATAAGTTCAAGAAACACTTCGTTATGAAACTAAAATAAAGTTAATAGCTATTCGCTGGAATAGCCAATTCGATATGATTGAATCTATATTAACAATTAAAACTGCATTGGATATGATAAGCATTGTATTCCAAAATATAAAATACTATCTTCCCACTGCAACTGAATTAAAGGTGCTGGAGGATTTTGTGTGATTTGTTACACCCAATTAAAGAGCTAACAAAACTTTTTAGCGGAAAGAAATATGTTACAGTAACATTCCTGTTTCCAACACTGTATTCTCTACTAAATGGAATACTTGAATCACAACCTATTTTTACAGAACTAGTTGAGGCTTTTCAAAAGAAATTATTAAGGTCTCTAAAAGGGCGTTTTAAATACATTTTTGCTAATGATTTTTTCTTAGCAGCTACTTTTCTTGATTTCAAATTTCGTAAATTCGAGTTTATCAAAAATGATATCTATAGATATGAATGCATTTCAAAGGCAAAAATGTTTATAAAAACATTTTATGAAATGCATCTAAAAGAATCCGAAGAAATCGATATAACAATTGAAACAAATTGTTTAAATAACACTTTGAACTCTTCAAACAGCTCAGCTGACAATACCATAAAAACATTTCAGCAATCGTCAACGCCACCTATTGCAAATAATATTACCTTAGTTAACAATGAAAGACGAAAGTCAATCAACTTAATTGAACTAGTAACAGATAAATCTTGTTGTGGTGGAGTGTCATTAAAATTTTTGTTGAGTAAAAAATTAGGTCCTTGTTTTTTGAAATTTGACGACTGACCTGTCTAAAAGGTCTACATTTGCCAACTTCTTTAAAAAGGTTATTTTTGCCGACTAAATGCACAAAAAATGCATTGATGAAGGTGTGTGTGTGTGTGAATGATTCGTAAATTTATATAATCTTTCCCCATCACTGAATGGTTTAGAATTTGTAACTAAAGGACTAATTTCATAGCTTGCAACAGGAGCATTTACTGTTATGATATAGCCCTTTTTGATGAAATCTTGTTGTCCAACCAACTAATTATAAATTTGATTGTTTTATCTTTCCCTAATTTGACGAGAATCTTTATGAACAAAAAAGTTATTAAAGGAGATTCTACTGTTAACTTTCTAGGAGTGATTATAGATGAAAATATATTATGGAAATATCATATTAAATCTATTGAAAATAAAATCTCCAAAAATATTTCAATGCTATATAAAGTTAAAACTTTTCTTAATACGAAGTCTTTGAAAATTATATATTTTTCACTTAGGGAGAGTTGGGGCATAGTGGGTTGAATTTCTTTCTTTTTTAATTTGAGTGAAAGTTAAAATATACATTTTATCTTTGTCAAGGCTAAAGGAGAAATTGCTTAAACCTAAATATTTATTATCTAACAGCTCACAGAAAGGTTTAAAGTGAGTTGTGTTAAGTTGATGCATCTGCAATTTACACATCTGCAATTTAGTGGTAGTTAATGGGGGCGTAGCCAAATAATTTTAAGAATGAGGGTGTAAATACATTGTACACTATACTTTTGACGCACTTTTGGTAATTAAAATTAAATAATTTAAATTTTTTCTGATTAAAAAAATAAAGAATAAATTTTATTGATAACAAAACTTATTCAACCATTTAAAATCACAAAAAAAATTTTTACCTAATAAAACTTATTTAACCAACAACAAAAGAAATATTTAAAAGTGAATTTTTAATTTTTATAAACATTTTAATTTTTATAATCATTTTTATCACAGTAAATCAACCGATTCACGGTAGCCCGATTCATTGTGCCCCACCATGAAAAATAAGGTTCAAGTTTAATTTCTTGGGACATAAGTGTTGTTAAAGGAAAAGCAAAACTACTAAAACAAAGCATAAACATCAGTATTCCGAATATAAATCTTTAACTTATAAAATGATTTTACCATGATCTCCACAACAAACATAAAGATGGTAAGAACATTTACTTTAGTTGCTAAAAACATAAATTACCTAACAAAAACCAAGAGTCAAAAATGATGTGATAACAGCTATAGATAAAGATGGGTGATATATGCGCACATAAATTGGTTGCATCATCGTGATGAACAAAATCATAATCTTTGAGAATCTTCACTGTGCCCCATCTAATAATATTTTATTCCATATAATATTTTATTATTTAAAACTCAATTCATTTCAAATTCAATACCGTGGACCATTTATATGGAAAAGTTTTTTAAAAAACATTATTAAAGATAAAATTCTTCTAAACATCTCCTAAAAACAATTCAAAAGAGAATCTAAACGTTTTCTATTAGAGAAAAACTACTTATTTCTTTTAATATTTCTTTTAAAAGTTTCTAAACCTGAAAAAGTCATCACTACTCATTTGTTGTTGTCTTGATGTGTATCTTATTTATTTCTCATTAAAATAAAATATATATACTATTAATTTTAAACAAACAAACAAAACAAAAAAACAGAAAATATTTTTACAATTTATTACTTGTGTTTTATATGTGTAGAACTAATATTGTATTTTATTTTTAACTTTATAATTTTTAACTTGTAATTTTGTGACGTCAACGGGGCTTGGCGATATGACAGTTTATGTCTTCTTCTTGCTCCGGCCATTTTTTATATATGTATGATCTTCCTCATTGTAAATTTTATTATACGGCAAAGAAAAAGATATTTCGAAAAAAAAGAAGTATTTCGATAATGTTTTAATCAAAATTTTTTGAAAATTACAATTTCAATAATGAACCCTAGTTAATAGTAATAAATTGAAATTAGTTATAAATGAAAAAGGTAGAAGTAAGAAAACTTTGAGTTCATGGTATAAACTAGCTTTAGTTAAAGGGATCCCTAAATGTTCCTAGCTTTAGTTAAAGGTATCCCTAAATGCTCCTAGCTTTAGTTAAAGGTATCCCTAAATGCTCCTAGCTTTAGTTAAAGGTATCCCTAAATGCTCCTAGCTTTAGTTAAAGGTATCCCTAAATGCTCCTAGCTTTAGTTAAAGGTATCCCTAAATGCTCCTAACTTATGATCTGATATGAAAGAGCAAAAAAAAAAATATGTAAGTTTTTATTCTTTTTCACTAAATTGTAATAATAAATGCATGCTAACAAAATGCAATTGCTGAAATCACTGAAAAACAACTCCATTTTGATTTGATTTTTTTACCATTGAAACTCGATTGTTAGTCGTTAAAAATCACGTTAGTACGTCACAACAACTTAAGAATATCTACTTCGATTTTCAAGTAAAAAAAAAGTCGTGATTAAATAGTTAAGTTTTAATCAAGTTTTTTTTAATTAGTTTTGCAAAAACAGTATAATACAATTCGGTTGAAAGACGTCGTTAAAAAAAAGTTATTAATTATTAGTTTAGAACTTATAAAAAAAGTCTTACAGGGCTCGTATTAAGCGTATCATGATTGCTTTTCACACTTTCGTTGATTAGTTTTTTCTTTAAAAAAATCTTTTCGCAATTTTTTTTTTTTTTTTTTTGGTTGTTTAATTACTTTTTTTCTAACTTAGCATTTTTTTTAGCAATTCTTAAAAGTAATATTTTTATCATAAAGAACGTCACACAAAATTTATTATTCTGAATAGATAGATGAATAGATGATTTGCTCTTTCGCGCTGAGATTTTCTTTCAACGTAAAACATTTTTGAATTTAAATTACTTTAAATCTCTGTGTGGAAAATTTTTAAAAGGTTGTTAAAGCAAAAAGTTGAAAAGGAAAAGACGTTTCGAGTTTTTTCTTCTTACTAACAAAACAGCTGGTTTTTATTTAAAAAAAAAACTGCAACTTAAACTTTAAATTATAAATTAAGCTGTAAATTATAACAGTAACTTACGCTATTTTAAACTCTGCCAAACAAGAAAATCATAAGATAGCATTTGAATATGAGAGATAGTATGTTAAAAGATAACAATTACGTGCTAAAGAGACAGTCTTATACTAACGCAAGCCTCTTCCCCAATTACCGCACATTGGCGCGAGCTATAAAAGAGAGGTGGGGGGAGAGCAAAAAAAAAAATTTTTTTTTCGCGATTAGATTTTTTTGCGTTAATTCGAGCTTTGTCTTAGTTTAATTTCTAATAAAATGTCTACTCAACCTTATTAATTTGAACCAAAAAAATACAGTAAAATTAATATAAATGTTAATTTATCTAAAACATTTTACAATAATTATTTTTTTGATCAAGCGAAAATGAAAATAACCGTTAAATATAACGTTAAAACCGTTAAAATAACTTTCGTTAAAATACCTTAAAATACCGTTAAAATAACTTTTGAAACCATAAAAACGGCTGAAATAAATTTATTTTTGAACCAAGGAAATATTTTAAATAAACTTTCATGTGTCTATATCAATATTCATTTTTTAAAAACTGACTAAAAAGAGTTTAAAATTTGACTTCTATTCATTTTTGGCCGTGATATCGCCCTTATAACACAAATATATAAATAAAAGTTATAAAAAAATTTTTAATATGCAAATATATTTTCACAAAATGCTACAAAACTTATTCTTGTAAGTAATTATGTGTTAGTTGAAAAAAAAGACTTTACTTTTAAATTTAATTACCAACTTATACGTTTGCAATAACGACATTTTATCTACTTTGTTTAATTTGACGTACAAACGTTAGTTTTTTGAGGCAACAGAGTCAATAAACTTTGAACAAGATGCATTTTTTTTAATCAAAGAAAAGCGTTTTTTTGAAAATTATATTTGTTAGTGTGTGTTCATTATTACTTTTTAGAAAAAATAATATACATCAAACATTTTTTTTTATGCTCTTTCATATGAGATCATATCTTTATAGCACTTAGGGATCCCTTTAAGGAACATAAATACTTGACTTTTTTTTATATTAGAGAGACAGCATAAAAGGGAAGCCTTAAGCTTGATGGTGATGACGAGAATGATGATGATGATGATGATGATGATGATGATGGTGATGATGATGATGATGATGATGATGATGATGATGATGATGATGATGATGATGATGATGATGATGATGATGATGATGTTAATGATGATGATGATGATTATGATGTTGATGGTGGTGTTTGTAATGATGATTACAATGATGATGTTGATCATGGTGGTGTCAATATATAAATATAAATGTATGTATATAAAATATAAGATAAATTTAATATTAAAAAAATATTTTAGGATGTATAAATGTTTATACAGCCCAGGTCACAAACCTGGCCCTGGCTATTTTTTATCAAACCTGGCCCCTGCCCTGGTCGAATTTCAACCCGGGCAACTATGTGGAAACTCAAAGTTACAAAATTACTTGAAATAATCAAGTTTCACTGCATTAACTTGTTGTCTGTAATTATTATAGCATCTTTTGTGAAACTATCATATATACTGCATGATCATCTTTAAAACTATTTATAGAAAAAAAATTTTTGAAATAAATCTTTGCAAATTGTGAAGAAAATTATCAAAGTTAGCATTGTTATGAAGAGTAAGAAACAGAAATACGATAAATTAAAATGATAAACAGCATTAAACAAGAAAGAAAAACAACTAATAACTATATATAAAAATAAATATATATTAAAAATAATGCAGAAAAAATCCAAAATATTTTTCATTTGAATTAATTTTAATTGGTTGAAAATATATAAAAATTGTCATAAGAGGAAAAAATATGAATGCAATTAAGGTACATTATAATTATATTATGAAGAGCAGTTAATGAAGCTAAATGTCCTCAAAAGTTTTGAATTTAATTTTATTTACAAAAAAAAAAAAAAAAATGAATTAGTTTAAATGAGAGATGGTTAAAAGAGAATTAAAAAAAATTTGTTATGAAAAGTATTTTACGTTTTAAAGCTTAAATAAATTTTGGTTTTCGATTTGTGATACATAATAATTTAACAATTTGGTTTGAATTGTTTTGCTTATTGATTTACATATTTTATATAAACTGTTACCTAAAATAAAATCTATTAAATTTTTGAAATTGTTAAGTAATTTAAAAATAAGTAAATTGTAAATCTAAAAACTTTTTTTAGATTTACAAATTACTTATTTTTAAACAAATTACTTTCTTACAAATTATAGTCTAAAAGTTACTGTGAAATTTTATTTTTATGACTTTTTAAGATGACCTAAAGGTATTTAGTTTTAGACATTTATATTTTTGTTATATTTATAGTAAAAAATTTTTATGCAAATTTTTAAAAATCAGTTTTTTTGTATAAGCGATGCATATTAATAAATTAATTTATTACAAAATAAATTTATTTCAAAATAAGGTTATTTCAAAATAAATTTATTAAAAGATAAATTTATTACAAAATCAATTTATTAAAAGATAAATTTATTACAAAATATATTTATTAAAAAAAGATAATTTTATTAATTTAATTGTAGTTTTGATTTAAAAATAAAGCAGATAAAATGATCAAATAATGGGAAAATTTGTTAAAAGTACCGAAATTTCAAAATTCATTAATCTAGAATGTTTTATGATTTATTAGTGTTACAAATTTACCAGAGAAAGGAACTATATATGCAACATTAGTTGGATTGCTCAATGAAAAAAGTTTTGACTTTGGAGGAGAGGTATTAAAAAAATTTCTTTGACTTCAAAATTTTATTAGTTGCAAAAAAAATGACTACAAAAACTTTTTTTTTTTAGTTTCTTGAATTAACAATGTGTAATTTAAAAGAAGTTATTTTCAGTGAACAATGGGATCGAGCTCGTCTTATGGTATGTTTGTTTCTTCATTAATGTATATAAAGTATTGCTTTTTTATGTAAAACTTTTTAGTGTTTGCTTTTTCATTAATGTATAGTACTGATTTGGGCTTTTTTTAAGGCAGTTTCTTAAGCATCACATTTTCTTTTTTAAGTATGATATTATGAAAGAGTTTAAGCAATTTTTTTTTAAATTTAGTGTTTGTATGTATGTCTTAAATACTAATTACAAGAAAAAACATGAAAAATGCTCTATCATGATTTAAGTTTTTTGCAAAAATAAAATGCTGTTGTTTAATAAAGGTTTAGTAAAGTTTTAATTTTTTGCAGCAATATATAAAACTGACACTGAATTACTTGATTACTTGTGTAAGTGATTTTATTCCTTCCTGAATGTCTGACTTTAGAGGTAAAAGGCAAACATTTGGGTGAATGAGAATCTTTAAATAACTTGAATGTTACTAGAAAGATGCATGAACAGTGATGATTCTACTTAAATCATTATATTACATAAAAAATTCTATGTTCCAGCTAACCTTTTTGGTTTTTATTTAAAGTTAAAGCTTCATATAACAATAATACAGACAGCCCCTGTCAAGAAAATTGTTTTATATGATAGTATAAACATGCTGAAACATGCAAGTTTCTGCTGCATCTTTGTTATTATTATTATTGTTGTTACAGTTTGAACTCATGTTATTGGAATCCTCAAGATTCGATTACGAAGAGGTCTCATGTAATCAAAAGGTCTCAATTACAAAGAAGTCTCATTACATAAGTTATAGAAGTTTAATCTTTAAACCAAACCCTGAAGAGACCGAAGAACTTATTTAATCTAAATGATCTTTTATAGGAGTTCAACTATGAATTACATCTAGGAGTTCAACTATGAATTACAAGAGTTTAACTGTGTCATTATTATTTTTGAAATATTAAAATTTACTTTATGACATTTTAAGTTTTAAAATTATATTTTTGAATTCAAATTTGACACATATACCTAATGGTGTAAAGGTATTATCCTTTACTCGAAAATATATTTTTTTTAATTTTGAAAGCACCAATTATAAACTGAAAAAAAAACCTTTTTTTTTTCTTTTTTGTTTTTAACAATATATTAATTATAAACAAAAAATATTGATCAATAAAGTTGTATAATATATATATATATATATATATATATATATATATATATATATATATATATATATATATATATATATATATATATATATATATATATATATATATATATTCCTATAATAAATGGCTTATATAAGATAATTAAGGTTAGATTAAAACACTCCATGCATGTTTTACAGAATGTTTTTTATTTTATTTTATTTTTTTACTGTAAAGCATAGGTAGAGTGTTCATTGACTATCTTATAGTCTGCTGCTACAAGGAAGTGCTGCTACATTGACTATCTTATAGCCTGCTGCTACAAGGGAGTGCTGCTGCATCCTATAGCATGATACACAACAGAGTGCGGCTACATCAACTGAGGGTTTGGTTAGGGCAGGCAGTTTATCAAATAATAAAATAAAAACTCCTTAAAACAAGTTTTTAAATTCTTTCAAAAAAATCCAAAGCTGACATTTTATGCTAATAAAATAAAATAAATTAAAATTGTTAAATTGGCAAATAAGAACAGTTAAACTCTTGTAATTCATAGTTGAACTCCTATGAAAGATCATTTAAATATTTATAATTAAGACTATAAAATAATATAAATAAAAATATAAATAAAATTAAATCTCAAGAAAAGTACTTATCTTAGGCATTCTACTTTCAGGTTTTCTACTAAAAATTTCCACCTCTCTACAGGCTGATACCTAAATTACTTTATTCTTTTTAAATAAAAAGTTAATAAAATATTTGATTTTTCTAAACTTATACCTCCTTTTCTTGTCTTGCTTGAGTCACATTATACACATGCTTGAGTCACATTATACACATCCATCTGATCATCTTCTCTTTCGGCAAATACTTCATCATATAAATAAATAGCAAACATATATGTTTATATTCATAATATGTATGCATAAAGTGCACCTTGGAAGCTTTTATTCCTTGTGGATTTAAAGTTTAGAAGATTTTAATAATTTTCTTCAGTTTTTAGTCAAGCCTCATTCTACTCCACATTTTTCACCATCTTGAGCAGTTGCTTTATTAAACATTTATCTTTATTAAACTTTATTTAGCTTTATTAAACTTTCTCTTTATCCTTTAGCCAATATGATTGTTGTTGGTGACTTTACTGGTCATCACACTGAATGGCTTGAGTCAGCGACTCTGCAGGCGTTAAGGCCCACAACTTTTGCCTTTCTCAATCTCTAACACAAATAGTCAACTTTCTTTTTTACAAGAACATCACTCTTAAGAAAAGCTAGAAACAAGGGAGCTTCTTTTTGTGAAGTTGCTAAACTGATAATAGTGTTTATTAATGAAGCATTAAATGAAGACAGTGTGTATAAACCACGTATAACTACACCTCCCATTGAATGACCAACAGCAATAATAGAAGTTGGTCTATTTTTTGCAAAAAAAAACTATCTTCTGCAAGAAGCCAATGTAAAAAATTCCTGTCTGTTGTTAAGCTCTGTTATTCTTAGTTTACTAAACTTGTATCTCATCTCATATGTTAGGTTCTAGAGACTTTAGGTTAGTCTTCAACAGTGTCATTAAAGTCTAACATTTAATCTCTAATTCATGGGTCAGATCTTTTTACTTCTCCCCAGAATAAAGCAGAGTTATTTGCAAAGAAATCATACTTTAATTTGAGTCTTGAATATAATGGCCATACTTTTACTGACAGTTAAACAGATTAACACATTATTAAACATTGCAATCACTCTGGCTTCCAATCCTAAATTTAATTCTCAATTAAGCGCTTCTACAATTTGTTCTCCAGACAAGATTTCCATCATAGACTTAAAAAAGACTTTTCTCCAGACTTTTTTAAGTCTATGATAAAAATCTTGTCAATTTTTACTATACTTTTAAAAAGTGCTAAATAAATGGTTCCAATTTTTCAAAACTTTAGAAAACACTTTCACCTTTCCAACTATCCTACGATTAGTCTTCACTTTGTTATTATTTTCTTTTTATAAAAGTTATTAAATTATTTCTTTCTAACTGCAGTAGTAAAGTTAATCTTGAAGGCCTACCCTCTTTTTTATTTAAAATAGCAATTAGGGTACCACAAAGTTCTATCTTTGCTCCTGTATTACTTCTTATCTACATCGTTATTATCAAGATTGTTGGTCTTCATGAAATCTAAAGTAGCTCTATTTGCTGACAACTCAACTTTATACTCTTGTCTTACAAAAAAGTTGTACAAAAAATCTTCACTTTTTAATTGCTTAGAATAAGCAGTTGAATTTAATTCTGATCTCTTTTCTGTAACAGCTTAAGGCTTGCAGTGGCTTATGGATTTAAATTCTGCACTTAGAATCCACAATTTTTGTTAGACAACAAAACTCATTTATTTACTGCAAAGAAATATTGCAATATTGTTGGCATTCCTATATTGACAAATAGGAACCCGCTTACACTCAGACAAAGTTTAAAAGTACATTGTAAATGTAATTAGACCTTTTTTATCTGCCAAGCTTGAGCCGTTCTCCTATAGTTGTAAGATTGAATTTCTTTCTTTTTTCTACAAAAACAATCATGGTCAATGCTCAAATGAGCATTAACCATGATTGATTATGATCATCTCTATAACTCATTCTTGCTTGGCTTTTTATTCAACAAGTTGCATCCTTTTACTGTATCTATCCCTTCATGTTATAAAAACTTTTATCAATTCAGTTTTTTTCCCTGAACATCAAAAAAGCCTTATAACTCTTACCCATTTTCATATTTTTCTTTTTTATACAATTTACAACTTTTTAAGTCTTCCGTTATACGTTTCCTAGTATTTTCACTTGATAGTGGTTGCTTGCAATCTTGTTGGAAGTAAATTAAATTTTAAAAATTATATAAATGTATGCCAGTATTTAATATATAGTAAATATAAGCATAAAATTATAATATATTAGGTATTATAAATTATTTTTTAAGCTCGGCTATCAGCCCTTGCTAAATCTTATAATTTTGCCAAGACTCGGGCCATGTTTGCAAAAAGTCTTATTTTTAATCGGGGCCGGGTCCCTTATCACTTACCACTTGGGTAGATGTTAATGAGATATAAAATCTAAGTTAACTGGTTTTGCACTCCATTATGTAATAAACAGCTATTGATAAAAAACCTGTGTTTCCAGCTTCAAATATTAGTATTCAAATGTATATATTAAATACAATATATACATTCTTGATCTGCGTGTACTTATACATCAATTTATTTGTTTGAAAGCAGGTTTAGCACCACTTTTCTTAATCAAGTCTTTCTTTTTGTGTTCTTTTTGCTATTTATCGTTCTACCTCTTCCAAAAGACTATTCAATGTTTATTTTTATTCAATGACTGTACTCAATGTAATTTTTGACTGCACTTAATGTTATTACCCTAATCAATTTCCCTCACTCTGTGATTCATGTCTTGTCTTAGATCCAGGCTTGCATTCAGTTTTTCTTTGTTCTTTTTTAGGTTGTTTAGAAAATACTTTAATTTTGATAAAACTTTTAACTTATTGCATCAGGTTTATTTTTTTAAAATGCACCAGGTTCATCCTTTTATTTCACTTATTGCTATTACCTATTACACTATTACTAGGTTGACTTGGATCCTCCTCCTGAATTTCTTCATGATGGTCCTTAGGCTGATGTATTTCCACTAAAAGTTGTAATTTCTATGTAGTTTCCAAAATTCAGCCAGGCATTGAAGCTTTAATTATTGTTGATTTTATGTCCAAAGTTCCATACTCATTGATGAGTCATTACTTTTCTTAAAAATCAGGCAAAAATGTTTGCAACTTTTTTTTTTTATCTATTGAATTTAAAGACCCATCTCCCTGTGAACATTCTCCCTGTCTAGGATTTGACCCAGAGAATCAGGTTAAATTACTATTAGACATCCAAATCTTTCTGGCTTTTGTTGCTAAAGTTATTACTCAAACTCATCAGCTTGTTGTCCAAATAACTTTTCTGTCAGTGTCTTACAAGTTTCTCAGAGCTCTCTTTAATGCTCTTTAAAGTAACAAGTGCTTAACTAAACCTTGTTTCCATGGCACATTTTAAAAAAATCTTGAAGTCTTTATGCCCCTTCTAACTATAACCATGTTTTTCTTAAACCTCATCTTGAGTCAACAACTTGACAACTCTCTGTTAATAAATACAGATTTTGATCCACACATTCTAAGGTGACTTGGTAACTGCAAGGTGACTTGGTAACTGCAATAACAGAAAGGTTCTATGTTGAATAAGATGAAAATGATGAAGTAGGGGCTGCTGCTCATGACATTAAAGGCTTTCAATAAAATCCGACATCCCGGTCTTTTCTATAGGTTCACTTCATATGGTATCATATATCATCTGGGAAAGTTTTTAAAATCATTCATACCTTTCTAACTGCAGTATTGAAGTTGTCTTTGATAAAAAACATTCTCCTTCATTTTAAGTAACTTAGAATACCACAAGATATTATCTGTGGTTCTGTGTTGTTTTTCATCTAAATTAATGGTCTTCCTGATAATCTTATATACCACAAGATATCATCTGTGGTTCTGTGTTGTTTTTCATCTATATTAATGGTCTTCCTGAAAATCTTACATGTTTACACTTTTGAAAAAGTCTGGCAAAATCTCTTACTTTTGAAGAAGTCTGACAAAGACTCTTACTTTGGAAGAAGTCTAGCAATGTCTCTTACTTTGGAAGAAGTCTGGCATTTCTAGCATAGTTTAGCTGATTATCAAAAAATACATATAACATTGCAAAATAGTTATATCTAATTTGTAATTTTATTTTTATTGTATTTTCATATTAGTTATAAGTTATTTATCATAATTATATAGTTTTAAATTGTTATGTAATTATAATATATAAATTTTCAGAAATCATATAATAGGTATCATATGGGTAAACCTTTATTTTACACAAACCTATGTATTTATTTATTTTATATAAAATATTTATATATTAAAAATTAATGATATTTTATCATAAAATTATTTCAAAGTATAAAATTATTTATTGTATTTATTTTGTATTTCTATATTAATTGTATTTATTTTATATATTTTTTCTAAATTGTCAAAAATTGCTTTTTGACATTTTTTAATAAAAATACGAAATAAATACAACTGTCTTTAGGTGCGGTTTTTATCTGACTTGATAAACTGCAATTTTTTGGTTGCAGCATCGTTAATAAGTTTTCTTGAAACTTTGATGAATGCTGCTTTACAAATAGGAGTGCCTCAGGTACTTTAAAAAAATATAGTTATAATAAATTTTTCTATGTTGTTTCACAGATTCTAATTTTTTTTAAATTAATGAGTACTTTTGTTCGTTTGTAAAAGATAATGATTTTATGATGTTTATAATAAAAATTATTTTTTTCAGGTTCGATCGGATTGGTTTGTGTATAGTATTCTGTCATCTTTACCATGGGTTTGTTTTTTTAAGTTTTTTTTTGATAAATATTTAACCCTTTTAAGACAAATTTTTAGTTAGTTAAACAAAAAGTTGGTTTTTATATTTAAATTGTTGATAAACAATAACATTAAATAAGGTTCCAACAAATTAGAAAATTTTAAATTTTAAATGAAGAAAATTTAAAGTGTTGATAAACAGTAACAAAGATTAAATGAGGTTCCAACAAATAAGAAAATTTTTAAATTTGAAATGAAAAATTTTTTTTTGTTTTGATACTTTGTTACTCTTACGTTATTAACAATTTTTCATAATTTTAAAACAGTTTTTCCATCTATTTAACAGTTTGATAACATGAATAGATTTTAAATCTAAAAATTATCAATGACTTTGTTGCAGCATATATTTTTTGCTATGTTCTAAGAAACAAAAAAAATTGCGCCTTATAAGATATTTGGCTAATACTGCATTTAAAATAAATAAATAAAAAATAAAAAAATATCTTTTTAATAAGTTGTTAAAGTGAGATAATATTATAAAGCATGAAAATTTCCATCAAAAACTTATAAAAGCAAACAAGAAAAGTTTTACAAATAGTTAAAATTAATAAATAATTATAAACAAAATCTTTTTTTGTTCTCTTTTCTTAAGTGTTTGATGGAAATTTTCATGCTTTGTAACATCTCAAAGATGGATATTTAATATTTTTTAAATAAAAAAACGCTTTGATTAAAAATATTATATATAAATATTATTTAATATTTATATATATTCTTGTTGTTAATTAATTATTAAAATGAAGCTGAATTAATGATATGAGTTAATTAATGAAATGAAGCTTTGTCAATATTGAAATTTACAATTCTCCTAAAGGGCATTAAACAAAATCAAAGTATCAAAATAGTTTTAAATGAGGGGAAAAAAAAAAGCATCTGATTAAATGGTTCCTCTTTCAGGCTACTAAATGTTTTATATATATATCTTTTAGTATAATTTTTATTTTAAGATTAACTTCTAAAATTAAATAACATAAAGAAAATAGCAGAACAAATTTCAACACCTAAAATTGAATTAAAATATAACTCTAGTATTTTTATTTTTCTCAACTATTCCTAATAGTTGTAATTTGTGTTCTTTAGCAAAATAAAAGTCTATATTCTGACTAAAATATGTTTATTGTAAACACGAAACCATTTGTTAAAATTATTTTTAAAAAATATTTATATAATTTAAAAGAAATTGCAAAAGAACTTGTGCAACAGCTTGCATCACAGGGGAAGTGAGATAAAGTTAGATACTCCACTATTCGTGTTTTTCCCTTTTTTGTTCTACTTAATTTGTCTTTTGTTATGTGCACATTGAACTTGTTTTTAAAAATATTCAACTTTCTTTAATTTCTTAAAAAATATTTATTCTTGTCATTTATAATGTTTTTTTTTCTATCAATTTATGTTTCCATATTAATGGTGATATGAAAACATAAATAAGTGACGCTGGAATCACTGATAATAAAGTTTTTTAATCCTGAATTCTTCCAAACATCTATTACAACAGAAACAACACATCTTTGTTTAGGATTCTCGCAGAAATTATCTTTGCAGATCAGATTCCTATTATTATGTGTCTGTGGGCAGGCTATGACCAATTTAGTTGAAATCTTATTGATCTAAACATTTAAAATAAAAGTTAATTGTTTTGTTGTTCTTTATTTATTTACTTCATTGCATCATTTTTTTATACTTGAAGGGGTATTGTGTTAAACATGTATTTTATAAAATTGCTAATAACATTTCTAATAACATTCAAATATAATAGTTATAGTGTTTTTATAAAATTTGATATTTTAGTAGGGAGTTTTTAGAAATTGTCCTAGAGTATTTCCAAAGGTTGGTAGGTGGTTTGTTGGAAGCTGATTAATTAAGTACTTCAAGAGGATCAGTAGCCTCCTTGGATTAGTCCACAAAGTGTGATTTCTTTTCTCACCCTTTCTCTTATTATATTTTTGAGTACCAAACGACCCCTTTCAGGTTCATTTGTTACCCCAACACAATACAATACATATATAATTTTTGATATGAGTTAATACTTTAAAACAAATCAACAATTGGTTTTAAATACCAGCTATGATATTTAAAAACAATATGATAATATAAATAATATGGTACATTTAACTTTGGATACTTAATTCTTAGTCTTTTCTGTTGTACCAAAAACTTAAACCTTATCTTTATCTGAGTGGTTTATTCAAAAATGCAGTAAAATCCATTTAATTTGTCTTGTCTTTAGCTGTTTTCCTGTATTTGTTTTTACTCAAATCTGAAAAATTTCTGCCGATCTTCATTAAATTTCATTTCTATTTCATTTTTATCTACAATACAAGGTAATTTGACCAAGTGTAAAGTGCAAACATTGGCTCTTTCACATCTTTTATAACAAAGAATCGTTATATAAAATCTAAATTTAAAGTTTCTATATTTAAATTAGATATTTGCCTGTAGTTGCAGGGTTAGAATTTATGATAAAGCATTTGTTTTTCATTGATCTGATGACTTTTCCTCTTTTTTTTTCTTCTTTCTCTCCCCCCCCCCCCCCTCCTTCCTTCTTTTCGATTTACTATTCTCTAACTTTCACAATTTTGGTATCCTTTTTATTTGTTATTTTTTTAATTCAGGTTGTAAATAATATTATTTTTTTAATAACATTTTTCTTTTTTTTAATTTAGTGATTTTAGATAATACTGTAAACTTAATTTTAAACTTATTTGGATAATACTTTAAAATTTACTTCTCCTAAAAAATATTTTTTTTTTTAACTGCTAACTAAACAAAACTATTTATTTTTATATATCAATACTGTAATAATATAAATGAATACTGATTTACTTTGATTATACCTAACAATACTAGATGATGTAATAATAATTAATACTGATTTACTTTGCAATCTTTCAGAGAAAAATTCAATTCTTACATCAGGAGTACATTTTTGCGCTCTAGCTAGATTTTTTTTCTCTACATACATATCACTGCAATGACATATGCCCATTCAGCCCTCGAAATTAGGAAGAATGAGGTTGGCAATAAATTGCTAACCATTAAAGTCCACTAAACATAATCTTTACATACAGCATACAGTTTTTAAATGGAAGAACATGGGTAGTTAGGCAATTTCAGCATTTGCATTAATATAACTTTTAAAATATTGAAGTTTGTTTTAATTTAAAATAAAAAATATATTTACAGTTTCAGTTTTTTTTTAAATAGATATTTTTTTATTTATTTGCTTTTCTTTCATTATCAATACTATGTGTATGTTTTTTTTTTTTTTTTTACAGTGTGGGAAAGAGCTTTCAACTAAAAAGCCTAATGAATTTGGACGATTACTTGAATCAATAGAGGTTTTTATAAGGTTAGATAAAAAAAAAAAAAAAATTCAATAATTAAAAGTTAACATGTGAACAAGGGAACACAGAAACACACAAAATGTACATATCTTTGAAATATGAATGTTAATAAATACATGCCATTACATAAATACTGATTATTTAGTTTAGCACTGTGCTTATATATATTGCACTAAGTTTTGAAATCAATGTAACAATCTATATATATGGATGATTTTAGACACAAAGGAACCAACCTCACAATTACGAATAATTTATTATTGAGTTATTATCCAAGCTAATTTGTCTTTTTCTCTAAACTAACTTTTTTAAACTTAGTTTCCTTGTGTTTAACACAATCCATATATCAGTCTTGGTCAGAAATAAATTCAAGATTTGCTATCATTGCACATTTTATATATGCAAGGTATGTCACAGATGTGCTCTAATTACACATCTTATATATGCTAGATATGTGAAAAATTTTGCACTAGTGCAGATTGAATACCACACATTTTAATCCTACTTAAGGCGTGCACTGTGTTTTTAGTCGATTTCAGGTCAACTCACTTTGGGTATTTTGCTTTATTCAGAGTTAATAGAAAGTAATTCTTGATAATAAAATAAAATTTTCTTTGGCTTCATATATACATATTATTTCATAAAAAATTTTATTAGAGTATAGAGAATATAATAAAACATTAATAAAATAATTTTATTATATATACAGGCCTTGTTTTGAATTAAAAAAGCGCTTAATACATTAGCTTTACATGATATTTGATGTCATAAAATTCTTATTTTTTGATTTTTAAAGACAACTTTTTTAAATTACTGCAATAATATTAATTTCCGCAAAACAACTTGAATGTCATTTAATGGCTTTTTTATTATTACTTTTTGATATTAAATAATTAAATTTATTATTGCATTTTTAAAAATGTTCAATGTTAACAAATTTCTTTTTTTTCTCGACATAAATGAATTAAAATATGTTAAATTTTTGAGTTTTTAAAATGATTATTTCTTAAATTTCTATTTGTGTTTTTGTAATTTCAAATGATTTATTATTTAAAAAAAATTAGCGAGTAACAAATGAAAAAATTACATTAATTTATTTATTTTATTTATTAAAAGTTTATTATTTTATTATTAAAATTATATTGTTGTATGTATCGTTTATTAAAAATTATTGATGAAATTTAACTTGCCTTATAAAAAAAAAAAAGTTTAACTTACGTTTTATGCAAAAAATCATTTTCAATTGTTTCAAATAATTTCAATTGTTTCAAATAACTTCAATTGATTTTTTATTTAAAAAAAATTATTGAGTAAGAAATAAAAAATTACGTTTATCTATTTACTTTATTTATTTAAATTTTAATAGTTTATTATTAAAATTACATTGCTGAATATATCGTTTATTATTAAAATTACATTGCTGAATATATCGTTTATTATTAAAATTACATTGCTGAATATATCGTTTATTATTAAAATTAGATTGCTGAATATATCGTTTATCATTAAAATTACATCGCTGAACACACCGTTCATCATTAAAATTACATTGCTGAATATATCGTTTATCATTAAAATTACATCGCTGAACACACCGTTCATCATTAAAATTACATTGCTGAATATATCGTTTATTATTAAAATTACATTGCTGAATATATCGTTTATTATTAAAATTACATTGCTGAATATATCGTTTATTATTAAAATTACATTGCTGAATATATCGTTTATTATTAAAATTACATTGCTGAATATATCGTTTATTATTAAAATTACATTGCTGAATATATCGTTTATTATTAAAATTACATTGCTGAATATATCGTTTATTATTAAAATTACATTGCTGAATATATCGTTTATTATTAAAATTACATTGCTGAATATATCGTTTATTATTAAAATTACATTGCTGAATATATCGTTTATTATTAAAATTACATTGCTGAATATATCGTTTATTATTAAAATTACATTGCTGAATATATCGTTTATTATTAAAATTACATTGCTGAATATATCGTTTATTATTAAAATTACATTGCTGAATATATCGTTTATTATTAAAATTACATTGCTGAATATATCGTTTATTATTAAAATTACATTGCTGAATATATCGTTTATTATTAAAATTACATTGCTGAATATATCGTTTATTATTAAAATTACATTGCTGAATATATCGTTTATTATTAAAATTACATTGCTGAATATATCGTTTATTATTAAAATTACATTGCTGAATATATCGTTTATTATTAAAATTACATTGCTGAATATATCGTTTATTATTAAAATTACATTGCTGAATATATCGTTTATTATTAAAATTACATTGCTGAATATATCGTTTATTATTAAAATTACATTGCTGAATATATCGTTTATTATTAAAATTACATTGCTGAATATATCGTTTATTATTAAAATTACATTGCTGAATATATCGTTTATTATTAAAATTACATTGCTGAATATATCGTTTATTATTAAAATTACATTGCTGAATCGTTTATTGAAAATAGTTGCTGTGATTTAACTTGCGTTATAAAAAGAAAAGTTTAACTTAAATTTTGTGCAATCTTATCATGCCACTGTTCATTTAAAATTTAATTTTGAGTTTAAAAAAAAAAAAAGTTTAAGAAGGAAAACCGAAAAAACAATTGCAATAAGAATAAGCTGATTTTTTTTAAAGAACAAATAAAATTTAAAAATCAAGTTACAGTTTTAAATTAAATCATATTATTTTTCATAATTCAATTTATGCTTTTATCGACTTTGCTTCAAGCTTAAAAAATTAATCATTACAATAAAATAAAAACAAAATAAAAATAAACTTTTAATTTTATTTATAATTTTATTTTAATTTTAATTTTATTTTTATTTTTAATTTTATTTTAATTTTATTTTATTTTATTAAACTTTTAATTTTATTTGAGTTTTGTTCATTAGTAAATGTTTACTAAGGAAAAATATTATTATTTAAATTTATTATTTAAATAGCGCTTATATCAAATTGTCATTCAAACTTTTGTAAAAAATATTTTTTCATAAACGTCATTCAAAACTTAATGTGACTTTTTTTAAAATTAATTACTTCTTTCATCTTACCGCTTATTGAATAATTTAAAAGTTAAAAAATGATGAAAAAATGGTCATCGGAAATCTCTTATTGCTTACGTGTAATCGCTTAAAGGTACGTAAGTCGCTTTACACTTAACGTTTTAAAACAAGATTTATATATATATATATAATATATATAATATATATATATATATATATATATATATATATATATATATATATATATATATATATATATATATATATATATATATATATATATATATATATATATATATAAAATAACAGGCCCTCCCATCACTTTTTTTTTTTTTCATTTATTTTTTTTAAAAGAGAAGTTCTAGATATAAAGGACTTGTTTTTAGAAATAGGTGGTTGTGTACCTCCACTTTAAAACCTGTGTCGTCGGCCATGAATATGCCAGTTTTATTTTCCATCCTTTTAATTTTTTTTTATTCAAATAATTTTTTATTAAATTTTAAGGGAGTTTTATTTTCAAATAACTTTTATTCTAGTTAATAAGATAAATAATTATTAGATAAATCAAAGATGCTTATTGAATTTTATCGTTTTTTATTAATTTAAAACAATTTTTCACGCATTTGCAAAGCGTGTGCTAATTGTTGATACATAATATGCAATAACATGACTGTAAACTGTTATCCATTAATACAAAATAGTTAATTTTTCTCAATTTAGTTTGTTAAATTTATTTACTTATAAAAAAACGTAAAGACTTGAAGAAATTTAAGTAAAAGGAAACTAAAAATAAAATGAATGTTGTTTTGACGTTCCTTTTTTAAGAAATTAAAAATAATAGTACAATATTAAGTATTTAATAAGTCATTATATTTGTTATTATAAAATATATATATTTTATAATAAATATATTTTTAATAGTTGTAGAAATATTTTAAAGAAAAACACTATATTCTTTAATCTTGACATGTTCCTAGTTAATATACTACATTTTCAAAAGATAAAATTACAATTCAAAACTATGGATATAAATATAAAATTAAAGTATGAAGACATTACAGAGAAATATTAACAGAAAAATAGAATTGTTACAAACCAATAAAAGTTATAATACAAATTATAATACCGTAATAACAAAAAAAAAAAAGTTATAAAAGGATATTGGTTATTTTTTAAAAAATTAGATGGATTTTTTATGTCCTTATCAAATCCTAGCCATGTGTTGTTGATTTTATATGTTCTATCAATTAAACAACATATAAGACTAACTTTATAATAATAGGATTTTTTGTAAAAGACCCAAATATGTTTTTTGTGATAAACTGCTGTGGAAAGCAAAACAGACTTATTGATAAGAACATATAAAAAAAATTTTTTTCTTATCTTTCTCTTTTTTCATTGTAAATTTCTGAGCTTCAAACTCTGAATTAAAATTAGTGATAATATCATCCACATAACATTTATAGAAAATCAGTATGGAGGAACAGCAATTACTAACCCATTTTTGTTAGTGAAACCCAATAAAAATATTAGCTAAAATTGGCGCTAAAGGAGAACCCATGGCAACGCTATCTACTAAAATTCATTATTGTGTTACTCGTCATTCAATTAAGTCTCATCCATTTTTTGTGACTGTTTCCAAGTGCTCTAAAAACTTTTATTCATCTAGTTTTTTCCCTTGAATATCAGTGTATTGGAATTCCCTTCCTTCATCTTTCTTTCCTGATTCTTATAATTTGCAATCTTTTAAGTCGTTTGTCAATCTTTATCTTGCTCTGCAAACTTTATTTTTTCTCTTCCAGTTACTTCCAAATCTTATAATGGTTGCTTGCAGCCTTGTTGGAAGCAATGATGTAAAAAAAAAAAAAAAATAGTTATAAGTAAAAAAAAAATGTTTAGGAAGGAAAACCAAAAAAACAATTGCAATAAACATGTGCTAATTCTTTTATAATAACAAATAAAATTTAAATAATAAACAATATTTAGTAATATTTTTTTAAAAAATATTAAAAAATTTAAGTTAAACCCCAAGAATTAACGTTAATTTCATGAAACTTAGATTTATTTTTTAATTAAGAATTGAATATTTATATTTTTTAAATCTAAATTGAGTTTTCTATTTTTTTATCAGAATAATATTTTAAACTTGTTTAATTAGTTTTAAATTAAATTATATATTTTTTTGTCAGAATTAATTTATATTATTATGATCTTTGCACCTAGATTAAAGTATTAGAGTTTTTTTAAGGAAAAAAATCAATCAAACCAAAATAAAAATAATATTAAACCAAAATAAAAAGAAATTTTTATTTTATTTGAGTTTTTTTTTTATTAGTAAATAGTGTTAATATCTAACATAATTGTCATTCAAACTTTTGTAAAAAAAATTTTTTCCAAAAATGTCATTCAAAAGCTAATGTTGTATCTTACCGCCTATAGAATAATTTAAAAGTTAAAATATTGTAAAAATCTTTAAACTTTTTCAATTTTGGCATAACCAAAATTGCTTACTGCTTACATAAAATTGCTTAAGGCGTACATAAGTCGCTTTAAACGTAACACTTTAAAACAAGGCCTTAGATTATATGTTACATTTTGTATATGTGTATGTATATATATATATATATATATATATATATATATATATATATATATATATATATATATATATATATACACATATACAATATATATATATATATATATATATACAATATATATATACATTATTTACTAATGTATACTAATATAATAATAATTAATTTTAAACTGTGGCAATTGTGTCAGTCCACCCTCCATCTGTGAATCAAGCAGTTGATAGTAAACATACTGGCAAAGATTCATACTCTTTAACTCTGAATGATATATGTGTATATATGCATATGTGTATATATGTATATATGCATATGTGTATATATGCATGTCACAAATTAGCAGCTTACCACAAATACCCTGAGTTGTCATAATTTAATAATATTTTGAAAAACAAATTCATTTCTTTAGTTTTGAATCCAATGAAACTGGATCCAATTCATATTACTAGCATTACATTTACAAATAGTCTCTTTTGCAAGTTTTGTGGAGTTTAGAACTATTGAAACCTAAGTATTGGTTAATAGTTCAATTAGTTGTAGTTAATAATTTATTACTTTTGCTAATTTTAATGCATAAATCCTGGCTTTTAACCATTCTCACTTCTCATTAATTTTTTTAGTATCGGCAAGTATCCAGACTTAAACCCAAGAAAAAGTAGGGAAGTAAAAATCTTATTTCTTCATTCTACACATTCTCAGAGAGAGATAGCAGCAATTGCAAGCGTTTTAAAGTCAGTAGTAGCCAAATTAAAAGAAAAATCACTATTCCACATTGTGAACATAAAATTTTTTAAGACATCTGTCTTAAAAACAGAAAAAAAAGTGTGGCTTAACTAGCTACAATGATAAACAATGAAGAAATTAACGTTTTCAAAGAGATGGTTCAGAGAAGGTTGGCTGAATAAAATTTTAATGGCTCATTGTCCAACAAAAAAACCACATTTAACTGAAGCCATGAAAAAAAAAGTGACTCGAATGGGCTAGGAAACACTAGCATATGACTATTGAAGACTGGAGTAGAGTAAATATAATTTATAGTATTGTAAGAAACCAGAAAAATTTATGGTTAATAATTTAGAATATCTTTGAAATGTTTTACAGGTCTGCCCTGCGAATCAACATTTAAAATTTTGATGGACGAAAGCTCATTTGTTCGACAATACCCAGGAGAAAAATTCCACTAGGACTGTCTTTTGAAAAAGGTTAAACATCTTGTGAGTGTAATGGTGTGGTCTGTGATCTCAGCCAAGGGTACGGGCTGTCTTTACATTGTGGAAGGGACCATAAGGCAGGACCAGTACAGGCGAGTACTGGAAAACAGGTTCCTGCCCCAGGTCCAAGAATGGTTCCCTGGTAATATATATTTACGCATGACTCAGCACCATGCCATAAAGCTAGAAGTGTTACAGCATTCCTAACTGAAAAAAAAGTGCGTCTTTTGCCATGGCCAGGGAATTCACCTGATATGAACCACATAGAAAATCTGTGGGAGTTCACAAAACAGAAAATTGCTAAAGAAATCATTACTACCATCCAGTAATTGGTATAAACTCTTATAAAATTGTGGCATAGCAATCCCTGTCTCCAACACAATGCAAAAGTCTGCATAGAAAGCATGCCCCAACGCTTGAAAGCCATTATTGTAGCTAAAGGTGGCATAACAAAATGTTAAGATTATTTCCTTATTTGATATGTTAAAACCTTTTATAAAAAAATAAATAGCTATGAATAAGTAATTACGTTGTTTTATATTCTAAATTCAGCTCTCTAACAATAAAAACAATAACGTCGGCAGAGAAAATGTGAAATAAAATGTTTAAGTATAAAACATAGAAACAAGGTTTCTATGTTTTTTTACCGACCTCAAACACTTCTGGGTCGGCAGTTAGATCAACATATCCAAGGGCTGAAATATATATATATATATATATATATATATATATATATATATATATATATATATATATATATATATATATATATATATATATATATATATATATATATATATATGTATATATATATATATATATATATATTAAATTTTGCTGTACTTTGGGGGTTGTTAACCAACAATTTTGCTTTAAAATTACTATTATCAATTGATCTTCTGCTACTATTTTAATTTTTGGTCTCCCACGATGTTTCCTGTTTTGATTACTGTTTTGATTATTTGTTTTTGTTGTATTTTAATATATAAAGATCCTTTATTCAGAAATACCTAGTTTTTTGGCAATTTTTTAGGACTATACCCTTCTCCCCTAAGTGTGCAAATTGTACTTTAGTGCAGCAGATTAGCATTTGTATTAAAAAGATAAAAGTATGAAATTTTTTTACATGTAGAAAATAAGTATGTAATGCATTTAAGATATGGTGGCACGCTGAGTTAGTTGGATCTCATTCATAAAAATTGTATATAATTTTCTCTATATATTTATATATCAAATAAATTTTTCTGTTTATAAATAATCTTGTTTTTATTTAATTTAGAATTTTATCAGTTATATATCAAAGAACTTTAAAACATTTCTTTTCTGCGTTTTGTAAAATATGCGAAACTCATTTTAATTAGTTAAACAATGGCATATAAATACGTATTTATACTAGCCTGTGATGCTTCAAAATTTATAATGGAATTGGTTTTTAATTATTTGATTTGAGATTCGATTCAAGTCTGAAAAAATGATTTAAAAAACACAACCAAAACAAAACAAGTAAAAATTCAAAAAAAGTTTTTTGAATTCTTATTAATTTTCTTTTTTTTTTTTTAGATATTTGGCGCTATCAAAATAATTTTATTTATCCACAAATACCTTTTTAATCAAACATTAACCAGGGCAAGAAGCAGTTTAAATATATAATATAAAAAAAAGCTTAAACTTCACATTTCAAGTGAAGACCTGCTTCAATTTGTGTACCAAAAATGCTGATTTGCAGGGCCCTAATCCGTACATTTTTGGTTTATAAGTATAAGGTTAATATATAATTTTATACTTTTATGGTTTAACTAGCTTTATCTATAAAATGAATTGTGATATATATATATATATATATATATATATATATATATATATATATATATATTATATATATATATATATATATATATATATATATATATATATCCTTTTATCGTAGTCGAAAGAGACTTTTAATGTCAAAAAATGTCAAAACAATTAAATTAGTGTGGAAGTAGATTAAATTTTATTGTTTTTTAAAAAAACTGCAATAATAATGACTAAAAACTTTTTTTTAATTAATAGTGATTTTGTTGTCGTTTTATTAAAAAAAAATTGCGCTCGTTTTAAAAATTTGAGAGGGTGAAAACTAATAATGGTTTAACTTGATTTTATATCAAATTTTTTTTATAAAAAGTTTTTGTTAAAGATTCTTGGTTAATTAAAAAAAAAGTTATTAAATATTAAAGTTACACTTCAATTAAACTCATTTTTTCAAGTTAACTTACGTCATTCTGTTGAAATTAGAGTACAAATTTCTACAATGAATGGTGATTGTGAATGAGACATTTATATAAAGCGTTTACAGCAAACATTTAACAAAATTAAATAAAATTTTATTTATATAAGTTTATTAATAATATTAAATTGTGTAATAAATATAAATTAATTATGAGAAATGTTGTTAATTTAATTTTGTAAAAGCATTTGCTAAAAACCATATTTATAATACTAAAAGTTTTTATTTAATTTTGAAAAAAATATTTCTAAAAACGTTGTGTTTGAATGTAATAGTTTGGTTATCGTTAAAAACAAAATAATCACTATTCGCATACTTTTAATTGCATTTAAAAACTCGTTTTTTAAATATTTACCTACGTCATTCAGTAAATTAGAGCATTAGAAATGTTTTCCGGACAAAATTTAACTAAATTTAAAATGCTTTTGTTATTACAGTTATAACTTATACTATTTATAACTTAATTAAAATTATAAATTTATTTGAGAAAAAGAAAAGTTTAAGTTTGTGAAAATGTTCGCTAAAAAAGTTATAAAAGTTCTATTAGCGTTAGCAGTAATAAAACATTAAATATGTTTTAATGAAAAGAAATCGTTATTTCATTGTTTTAATGTTTTAATGATGCGAAAACATTATGAATTTATATTTTAATTACACAAATCAATCAATGAAAAAAATGAAAGCTTATGAACTTCTTTCAAATAAATTCGATGTAATAATAAAAAAAATTTGACTGGTATTAAGTTAAAGAAGAAGACAATATAAAAGATAAATTTATATAATTTATATAAAATACATAAAAGATAAATTTATTCTTTTAAAATAAGATCATTAAGAACTAGGTAGAAAAAAAAATACAATCAGATGTGATCAAATAATAAATAAGTATTTAGGAAATTGAAAGAATTTTAAACGTTTTGTCAGGCAGTGCGCTGCTAAATAATAATTTAAAAATAATTATTGTCTAAAGAACCCTCTATAACAAATTACAAATTAATAAAATTGTGTGTTTTGTATCCAAAAATAAAAGATCGCTCCTGATAACTTAATGACGAGCGTGCATAATGGCAGTCACTAAAAAAGTATTCAAGTTTCACGAGCATGAAACATCGCGCTGGACAATTTTCTTTGTGCAAAGGCCTGATATATATATATATATATATATATATATTTTATCATATAGAATACATTAAGGTCTCAGCATATATTTTTTAAAATATACGCTAAGACCCCTTAATGTACTCTATATGATATATATATCATATATTGATATATATATCTTATACTGCTATATGATATGATATATATATATATATATCGTATACTGCTGGTTTAGGTGAGCTGTCTGACGTCATACAGAAAAAGCCTGCGGCCAGGGGCATCAGTACATACATCAGTACATACAATAGCCTGACTCACGGCGTAATGCTGCTACATCAACTGAGGGTTTGGCATGAGGCAGCAATCTTTTCTTTTTATTCTTCTTTTTTTCTTCTTTTTCTGATTTAGTTTACTTAAAGTAACAAAAAATGGTAACAGTTTATTACAAAAATATAGTAGATAAATAATTAGTTTTTCTATTTTCTCTGGCACTTGTTATTCTTTTTTGACCATAGTGATTTATTCTCTATGCTTCTAATATGAACCCCAAATTGAGCTTAGATTTTATCCTTCTCACTGCAGCTTTTTTAGTAATAATATTGCCAACATCTTCAATGTTTGAAATATGATTAGAAAAAAAAACCCATTTAAAATCAGCTGAAATTTAATTTAACTAATATTTACATTATTTAAGTTATAACGCAATATACAATAATGTAGACCTCTAAAAATAACATTACCTGAGTTATGACATAAATCCCAACAAATTTTTTTTAATATTATTAAAAATTACCATACCGTTATGAAGTTGAATTAAGATAGTTTAAAACATTGCCTGACTCGCAGTGGAATGCTGCTACATTAACTGAGGGTTTGGTGTGGGTCAGCAATCTTTCCTTTCATTATTCTTCGTTTTTTTCTTCTTTTTCTGAAAATTCTTATTTAATGTAACAAAAATATGGTAACAATTTATTACATAAATATGCTATAGTAGATATTGTTGATTTTTTGTATCTACTATTAAGAGTTAGAATTACAAAACAAAAAAAATGCAAAAGTATTGAACTTATTGTTAAAAAAAGTTTTAAAAAACTGGTGTCATTTTTCCTGAATGATTCTTCATAACATTTATCCCAACGGGCATTTGTTTTTAAAAGTTACGTTCTAAATGTCTTTTAAACTTTTTTTACGTAAGAATGTTTAAAAGACGTTTAAAAGACATTTAAAATACATTTACAACGTAACTTTTAAAAACAAATGCCCGTAGGGTATGAAAGTTATCAAATCGAAAACAGTTTTTCAGCAAGACCATAGCAACTTTAAAAAATTATTTTAGTACAACTTTATTAATACTTATTTGAGTCATTTAAATAAAAAACTCTTTAGTTTGTCAATGTTTTTACTTACACTCCTTACTTCTTATGCCTTATTTTCAATAGGTTCAATTTTTAAAATGATGCAAAGAATTAACATTTAAATCCTTTAAAATATTTTTGACATTAAAACTGCTATCAGAGTTTAGGAGGAAGAGAGGTTCAGTTATATGTGAAGGCTTGTGACAGGAGGGAAGGGGTTTAGAATTGACAAAATTAGGGTGACGTGCTTTATAGATGATTCCACTTAATAGCATTTACAAACGATTTGTTTTATTAAAACAAGTTGTTTTAATAAAACAAAAAAAAGGTTCTAATTGATTTTTTTTATAGTAGGAGAATAGCGAATAAATCTTTTTTTTTTTTTAATTTTAATGTTTAAATAAAAATAGTTATATGATTTTTATTTTTATTTACAAGTTGATAAATGCTGAGAATATGGTAACAATTCTTTGTTATCCTGAGAATATGGTAACAATTCTTTGTTATCGTATTCTAAAACACTTTCAGAACCACTAGAGTCTCCAAGATAAAAATCAACATCACTTTCCTCATCAATATCATCGAATAAAATATCAAGAATCTCATTTATATCAGTATAATTTTTTCTTACTTTAGCTATTTTTTAAAATCAATTTTCAAGCGATATATTAATGCTATTAACAAGTTTATATGTCAACCAAATAAGAATTAAACAATTTTAATTAACATTAAAAAAATATATAAGATTTTTTTTCTATATTCACTTAATATAAAAAGTTTTGTTAGAAACTTGTCACACCAACGCAATGAAATTACTTAATGATGTAATTCATTTTGTCGCCAGATCTTTAGTAAATGCATGTATTTTTAACTTCTAATTTTTAATTTCTGTATTTTTTGTTATTGATTTGTGATAAAGGTATAGAAATTTTTAAAATGTCAGCATTTATATGTAACCAACTATATTTTATATTACTGAAATTTTTATGTAATTTTATATAATAAATAATATTAATATTATTTAATGTTATTTAATATTATTATTTTATTACTATTTTCAATTAATAAAAATAATTGTATAATAATTTCATTTAGTAAACGCAACAAACTTCATAGTAAAGCACTTCGAGTTTGGTCGTCTGATAATCCTCACCCTCAGGAAGAAGTATGATTTTTTTTCTCAATAACTATAAAAATCATTGTTCTCGCCAATTTGTTTTACATAATATGTTTATAATAACCTAATATATATGTTCTATAGTGTTTGATATATATATATATATATATATATATATATATATACACATACAAACATACATGCATACATACATACATATATATATATATATATATATACATATATATATACATATATATAATATATATATATATATATATATATATATATATATATATATATATATATATATATATATATATATATATATATATATATATATATATATATATATATATATATATATATATATATGCATGAACA
>NC_061164.1:23255547-23298047 GCF_022113875.1 Hydra vulgaris
TTTATTATGTTAGTGTTGTTAATTTGTTTGTTTAAATAGTATTATAAATAATAATTTACTTTATATTTTATTTGTTTTAATAAATTTCTTGTTTCAAAGGAAAAACACATTAGAAGACCATATCAAGCTTTTCATAGTGTACTATGTAAAGCTCTTCCTGTAAGTTGTATAATTATCTATCTATATATATATATATATATATATATATATATATATATATATATATATATATATATATATATATATATATATATATATATATATTATATATATATATATATATATATATATATATATGCACACACACACACACACACACACACACACACACACACACATATATATATATATATACTTTGAATACACAAGTTTACCGGTGGACATGCTCAAGTAACCATGTTACTTGAGCTATTTTACTTAAGAATTTAATAAACTCTTTTGTTGCATTTACCACACTCTTTGTAAATGATTATTGAAAATTGTTTAAAGTATTTTTAACATTCATAACTATATTTTAGTAAATTTCATTTAGTTGTTATTAATGTTTTAAATAATTAGTAATTACAGAGCTCGAATTAAGCAAATCACGATTGCCAATTGTGATTGCTTTTCACACTTGGTTGTTTGTTTACTTTTTTTTGAGTTTAGCATATATTTTTTTTGGCAATTTTTAAAAGTAATGTTTTTTTCATAAAGTATGTCACGCTATTTTTATCTATTGATCAGATGATCATTTTCTCTTTTGCACAGAGATTTTCATTTAACATAAAACTCTTTCGAATTTAAATTACTTTAAATTTCTGTGTGGAAACTAATAATATTGAAAAGGTCGTTAAAGCAAAAAGTTGAAAAGGTAAAAGACGTTAAGTGAATTTTTTCTTTATTCTTTTTTTTTAACAAAACAGCCTGGTTTTTATCATTGTTTTTCAAAATCTTGCACCAAAATAACTTATTATTAATAATTTAGATTGTTATTTTATCAGCAATTTTATTTTATTAATTTTACTACTTTAAGTATATTAAAATATATATTAATTTAATTTTCTAATAGTTAATAAATTCTAATATAAACTTTTTTGCTTTAGCAACTTTTTTGCTTCAACGTTTTTAAACTTAAGGAAATATAATTTGATTTATAAAAACAAATTTTTTTGTTTCACTTTTTATTGAAAAACAATTTGAAAAAAAAAATGAATGAAAGCATCAATTTAAAAACCATTTGAATGAAAACTTAATTACACTTAAACTGTTATTAGTCCTCTAGATCAAGAAACAATAAATTATAAAAAACGTGGTATATATATATTTTTTTCTTTGATCTTACTTGTTTGGTCTATAGATAGACTCGTATGGTCTAAAAGCATGTTTTTGCGCAAATATTAAATTTTATGATGATAATTTTTAATTTATTAATTAAAACTATTTCATTTATTTGCTTCTTTTATTGTAAACACGTTTTATGTTATTAAAGACATAAAATGTATACAACAGCAACAAAACAGTGTCACAAAGTTGTTTTACTTTAAGACAAGCTATTTATATTTTTAAAGCAACTTTGCGGTTTGTTTTATTATTGTTTTACAATAACAAATAAATACTCTTTAAAAATAACACATGTTTTATCATCAGCATGAACGTATTAAGTAGTATTCTAATGACTAATTAAAGTGTTTTAAATATTTTAATGTTTGCTTTTTACTCTTAGTGTTTTACTTTTACTTTTTTAAGTAAAATCGTTCTATCTTTCAAAAAAGCGAATATTTTATACATTTGGTTGTTACAAAATTTTATGTCACATAATTACGTAAAAAAAACAATTGCTTTTTAATTTATTTAATTGTCCTGAAGCAAAGGTGAAGTAGCTTAAAGAAAAGGTGAAGTAGCTTAAAGAAAAGATGAAGTAGCTAAAGTAAACTGAAATTTATTTATATATTATTGCATTTAAAACCGAAACTTTTTTTTTCTTTTTTTAATAGAAAAGCAAAGGAAGTTAAAAGATAAAATAATTTTTAGGCGCTTCTATTTGGGCGCCCATACTGCTCCAGCGGCACTAAAATAGGTCTGGGTATGTCCCTGATATATATTATATATTAATATATATATATATATATATATATATATATATATATATATATATATATATATATATATATATATATATATATATATACACACACATACATATATAAATATATATATACATGTATATATCCAAAAGTTCAAGAACAACAGAAATAATTTATTTTTTAGCATCCAATACCATTGTTTGATGTTCCTCCCCACACTGAAATAAGCATATATCCTTTACCAAGTGTTATCTTCAGAATGTTTGACTATGCTGATGCACCTGAGGTAATTTTTTATTAATTTATAAACTATGTTAAATAGTTGATATAATAAAAGTTGTATTCAAGTAAATTTATATTACTTGAATTAACTTTATTTGGTTATGCAATAAATTTTGAATAACAGATTGTTTGTCTAACTTCCTGTATTTATATTCCTGTCCTGCATTCATCTTGTATTTATATTCTTGTCTTGCATCCATCCTGTATTTATATTCCTGTCCTGCATTCATCTTGTATTTATATTCTTGTCTTGCATCCATCCTGTATTTATTTTCCTGTCCTGCATCCATCCTGTATTTATATTCCTGTCCTGCATCCATCCTGTATTTATATTCTTGTCCTGCATCCATCCTGTATTTATATTTCTGTCCTGCATCCATCCTGTATTTATATTCTTGTCCTGCATCCATCCTGTATTTATATTTCTGTCCTGCATCCATCCTGTATTTATATTCCTGTCCTGCATCCATCCTGTATTTATATTCCTGTCCTGCATCCATCCTGTATTTATATTCAATTAGTATAAGAGTATTAAGTATTCATTACTTTTAATAATTTAAACAATGTTAATAATTTTTTTTAACAATGTTAAATTTTTTACAATGCTTTTGCATTGTAAAATAATGTCAAACCTTACGACCAATTGTAAAATAATTTGTCAAACCTTACAACCAATTGTAAAATAATGTCAAACCTTACAATCAATTGGCCTAGGAACAAACTATGGTTTAGTGCTGTACACTCAATAAGAAATAACAAAAAATTGTATATCAGCCATTCACAACAAATTAAGTAAAAAATATATTGTATTTATCATTATAGGCAGAAAAAAAAAGAACTTTGTGTCAATGCCAGCTTATTATATATTATTAATAATAGAATTTATAAAAAAATCTTGTATTATATATAAAATAAATTTTTTGTATTTGTTATTTATAGTTTTAAAATAATTTTTTCATTCAGGAAAAACCGATTCCTGGTGCTCATGCAATAGAGCGGTATTTGGTGGAAGAAAGTATCTGGCGTATTATTTGTACACATTATAAGGATAGAAAGGAATGGTATAATCATTAAAATAATAATAATTTTATAACTAAAGTTAATGACACCAAACAGAAATTGTTTGACTAAAAGCTGTTTTTTTTGTTTGTTTGTTTGTTTTTTGTTTTTTTTTTTCAAAATGGGAATGTTAGATTGACTAAAATTACAAATGTTTCAAATATTTAATTGCCTTAGATGGCAATCATTATATAAATGGTTATTAAACTGTGTATAATTTGTTATTAAATTATATATAATAAGTAGGCAATTTTGTATATAAGTATAGAGGACACTGAAATAACATTTTTTAATTTTTGTTTTTGGGTAAAATCTCTATTTGTGGTAAAATCCCTATTTTGCAGGGATTTTACCACAGCTCGATTTGAATGTATAAATGCTACATTTTATAATGGCATATAACTTAGTTTAAACTAATTAGTACTACATTGCATTATAAAAAGGTTCGGTTTCTATAAGCATTACAATTATTGCTTAAAAATGTAATAATGATAGATTTCAAAGCCATTTAGTTTTTTAAAATCATTTTTTACATGGTAACTTGGAATTTTGATTGAAAAACTTGAATTAGTCTAATGTCAATTTTTTTTTTGTTAGGAGAGCTGCCTTTTAGCTATTCAAAAAATATATTTTATTTTTAATTACTAATTAATAATAATAATTTTTTTTTTTCTATGGTAGATTTAATTGTAAAACTTTTAAGAAAATTAAGACTCTTATTATTTTAAAAATATTTTAACATATAACTAATTTAAGATTTCAACTGGCATTGTTTCAATTCATTGGTTACATAGCTATTAAATAATCTGGTGGCAAAACAAGCAATAATTAAATTTAAAACTAAATGGTTTTGAGGATGAAATAAAATAATTTTAATTTAAAAACATTTACTTTGTAAACAAAATTTTTTTAATACTTAAAATTCAGCAATCGCATTTTCTTATAATTAAAAAATAAACTGTTAAAAGTGATGCGAAATAATATTTTGAGGCCGATGTTAAATAATGGTTGCATTTTATTATGCAAAATATTATTATGTTTGAAGCGCTCAAAATTTAACACTTTAAATCAGATAATTATAGAATTTAATTTGTGAAAGTACAAATAAAGTGAATAAAAAATTATAGAATTTAATTTATGAAAGTATAAATAAAGTGAATAAAAAATAAAGTGAATAAAAAATAAAGGGAAAAATTATTTGTTGATCATTTAAAGAATAACATTAATTTTTTTCTCCCTGAAATTCAAACAATTTCAACCTAATAAAAGAGCTACAACAACTAACACAAGTTTTAGTTATACGAGACTGCCCTATTCAATCTATTAACAAAGGTTTTAAAAAAGCACTATGACACAAAAGCATACACACAAATTTGTCTACAGCAAATATAAAGAAGGAAGAGAAAAAGAGAGAATTTCGGCAGTAGTTACAACATTTGGAAAAGTTGAAAAACTTATCAATAAAATAATAAAAAAGCACTGGAATATTGTTGAACAGGATACTGATCTTAAAAACATATGGCAACTCCACCTATTACGAGTTACAAAAACATTAAATTGATCAAGGAATTTCTAATCCAGATGGTACATAAAAAAACATGAATAAAAAATCAGATAATTATAGAATTCAATTTGTGAAAGTATAAATAAAGTGAATTAAAAATTATTTTTTGAATTATTTGTAAGGTACACACATATATAAATAGTTTTTAAGCTTCAGTTAGGCCATCTATACATTTTTAACATAGCCTTAATATTACCTTTCTAATCCTGTACAATTTTATATCAAATTTTTCAGCCCTTTGTAATTTTGAATACCTGTTGCTTTTTAACATTTGGCTTTGTGCATTTAGTTCTACCTGCCCCCTCTTTTTTGGTCTACTATGTTATTGGTGAACAACTATTAATAATAATAATTATTAATTGTTATGCAATTAGTAATAATAATTGTTAATAATTGTTTACATATATTTCACCAATACAAAAAAAAATTTGGGAAGAGGTGGGATTTGCACAACAGACATTCCGTGTATGAATTAAACACCTTATCCAAACAAACTAAATGTGCGCATAGCTATAAATAAATAATTATAATTATATATAATAAAAAAGTTATAAATAAAAGTATACACATGCATTACATAGACGTTTTCATATAGGAACAATATATACTTGTTGCGTTAAAATTATGCAAATATATTTTACAAACAGATAGCAATTTATATTTTCGCTTTCCTCTTTAAAAAAAAACAAACAAATAAAATATAGGAAAATAATTCTTTTGACTTGTGTTGTGTTGAATGTTGACTTAAAGCTGCTTTTTTGTTGTTGCTTTTTTGCCTTATTCAATTTTGCTGGAAATAACAACCACTTTAACGAAACAAAAATACAAATTATTTAAACAAAACACAAATTATTTAAATTAATTTTTTTTTAATTTTTTCTGTTTAAATTTATTTTAATTTTCTAATTTTGCTTATCTTTTGAAATTTAGTTTTTCCCGCAACGTTTAATATAAAAAACATGCAAATGGCTGTGACCAAGTTTTCTGAAATAAAATACTCATCCATGGACATACAAGACAAAAAACCACACACATTTTATGGAAAAGCTTGCCATAAAAGGAGAGTTTATGAGGAAATCAGCATGCCAAACTTTATCAAAAGCTTTAAAATGTCTAGATCAATAGTCTTAGCCTCTCCACATCTATCCAATGCACAATAAAACCTATCAGTTGTAATCATTAACAAATCAGCAGTAGAACAAGAAGTTCATAATCCATATTGATGATCAGAAAGTAAGTTATTAGATTCAAGTTGAGAGATTAAGTGTTTTTAAATTAAAGACTCAAAAACCTTGCTTGTGATAGTAAAAAGACTAATGGTATGGAGTCAGATTGCTCTACAGAGGTTTTGAAAACAAGGATAACAGATGTTGCTTTCCAGCTGACTAGAAAACAAAACTCTGACAAGCACTTGTTAAATAGTTTTGAAAGTATAGACGACAGCTCCAGTGAATACTTCTGCAAAACAGTTATGTTGTCTGTGTCCAGACAACATAACTGTAGAAGAGTGATTTCCATAGCGGTAGAAGAGTATTTCCTGCTTAGGCAGGAAATCACTTTAGATACAGAGGCTGGAGTAATATGAGCGCCAGGCAATGGGTGTCTGCTATATCAAGTAGAACGCAACTAGTGGAATCAAGAGATAATATTGATGAGAAGTTTATAGCAAACATTTCAGCTTTGTCTTTAGGTGAGGTAACTAAATCTGAACCATACAATAGAGGTGGAATAGCAGATTTGCCCTTAATATAGATACTGTTAAAAATTCTCCAATAGTCACAAGAGCCTAATTTTTGAGATGAAATATGAGATTTTGTAACCTGATAGGGGGCTTTGGTCTTGGACAAAACCTTTATACAATGATTTCTAGCAATGGTAAATTGCTGATAGATATATAAAAGTAATGGTTACAATAGGAAATTGCAACAACGTAATGAGAGAAAAACCATGGAGTAGAGTGAGACTTAACTTAAGAGGAATCGTCGAGACTTGGAATCATCAAGAATCTTGTGAATCCTTCCTGTAGCATGTACAATAAAGCATCCCTGTATGTTTATTTACTTAGGGTGATTTCTACTATATTAGTTATTTACTTTTCATAACTTCTACATTACCCAGTAGCATATGCAGCAAAGCATATTTATACATTTATCTCTTATTAATTTTTCTTAATTTTTGTTTTATCTCCTATTGATTTTTCTTAATTTTGTTTTATCTCCTATTGATTTTTCTTACTTTAGTTTTATCTCCTATCGATGCATGACAGTGGCTTTAATACACTTAGGATGTTTTTTTTTAATTACTGTAACTTGAAACACGAAATCTTTGAGCACATCTAATGCCAATCTAGTCTCCATTGAAGCCTGCATTAAATATTGACTTTTGAAGAAGAAGCTTCTTTGCAGCCTTATAAGTCCCTAAGTTTTTTCACTTAAGTAAACAGCACTCATGTTAATTTTTTTCCAATTGTATAGTTATACCAGCAAAAAATTATAATTAGTTATCTCCTAGTAACAAAAAAAAATTATAATAAGTAGTCTCCTAGTAACAAGAAAAAATTATAATGAGTAGTCTCCTAGTAACAAGAAAAGATTATAATGAGTAGCTTCTTTGACTGTATGACTGGACCCTTGATCTTTAGGAGGAGAATTTTAATAAAATAGTGTGAGCAAAACATATATTAATATAATTTAAATTCCCCATTTTGTATTCTTTTGAAACTAAAATAATTGAGTACTTCACTTTTTTTGGGTTGTAATGTTTGGGTTTTTTTGTATTGTCTTTTTGTCACTGGAAATCTGAGTTTTTAATTTATTTTAATTATAGTTTAATTTTTGCTTATTAAATATTTTTTTAAATTTTTTATACTCTTATAGTTTATTTTATTTAATATAGCAAAATATTTTTTCTTATAAAAAATTTTTATGAAAAATACGACAAAAATAAAAGTAAATACATACAGTCAAAAAGATCCTTCTTTATATATATATTTTTTATTCTTTTTGAAGATGTTAATTTTTTTTAGTGCAAATCAGTTAATAAATTGTCCTGTACGAAATAAAGTTCCAATTGAATATATAATCACAGAGGTAAGCCATATTTTTTGTCTATAGTATGTTTTGTAGAAATCTGTCTACAGTATGTTTTATTAGCAACCTGAATTGTAATAAAATGGTAAAACTTTTTCTTAAATTGAAATAGATTGGATAATAGAAAGTAAAAAATAAATTTTTTAATTTTTATATATTTTATTGAGCTAAGTATTTTATTGTAGGCATTTTTTATCTTTTTAATTGAATTTACCTCCCAAGGCTAAGAGGGTTACTACAGTTACTTTAGCTTACTTTCTTTAGTTGTGCTTACTACGGTCTCTTAACTCTAACCGAAATACAAGCCTTGGCAAACATGGCATCTGGGTAGGGAAACAAATTAAGTGTGGTACTATTAGTAAGTGATTAAAGCCCTGGCCTCGGCTAAATATTAATGGGGTTAATAGTTGAAATTAAAAAATTAGGAAAGCCACACAAATAATACTATGTATTTAGTATATATTACAAAATACATCTAAATTATTTACTGTTAACATAATACCAACCATATAAATTTAGAATATCAAATAATAATTTAGACATTTTAAAATAATTAGTTTTATCAAAGGTTTCAAGTTCCCAGGTGTCATAACAATATGAATTAGGTGGTATGAAGTCCTTAAAATTTAAATAAGAAAGTCCTTTAAAAGTATTTATAAGTATTAAAAAAAAAAAAAGTGTTTCAACATTCTTTGAAGTAATCTAATGCGTTCTTTTTGAATTAATTTTGAAACTTTAAACTCCTGCTCAATTGTTGTTGAGCGTGTGAACATAAATATGTTGCAAAGTTTGCCAGGGTTGGCAATTTGTTTTTTATCAAATTCATACATAACTGATCTTCTGCAATTCTATAAAATACAGCTGAATCAGCTAGCAGAGCGGAAGAGACATTAAAAGCAACAGTAATGTCAAGTTCGAACAATAATCTATCAGTAAAAAGTGCATCAATAAAAAAAAGTTATACTAAGCAAGGAAGTTATAATTATATTTATAGTTATAATTAAGCAAGGAGGCAACATTCTTAGACAGAAATTGGGAATAGTAAATGTATCTGTTATTGTTTATCAAGGAAGAATAAAATGGTTTGGGTATGCATAGAGAGAGTTTTAAGAGGAAAAAGCTAAAGGTAAAAGTAAAAATACTTTAAGAGTTTTTTTTAAACTTTGGAGATGTAAGAGTGTGCAAATAGTATTATGAAAAACATATAACCTATGTAAGCACAAAACAAGTAAGCTAGTTGAATTGAGTGTAATGATGATGATGATGATGATGATGATGATGATGATGATGATGATGATGATGATGATGATGATGATGATGATGATGATGATGATGATGATGATGATGATGATGACTATGTTTTATCAAACCGAATCCCAGCCCTGATTAAATATCAACCTTGGTTACTTACTAGGTGCTACTAGGGACAGGGTGGGAACTCAAAACTTCTTGCTTACAAGTTGAATGATCCACCACTACACCACTATTGCAATATGCAGTAGTGTTCTAGTGATGTTTTCTTTGTATAAATGTGTTACTTTTATACACTTACACATTTTTAACACACATACACACACTTTTAAATACTATATGATAACACATAAAAATACATACTATAATAATACATGCAATAATAATTTTTGTGTGAGCACCCAATTTACATTTGTAATTGCTTAGTGTTTCATATCAGTCACACACAAACTTTTGTAAACAGACAAAACCAAGTTTGAACATATTTATATTTTAGTGATTTGGAAGACTTCAATTTATAGCCTTTACTCATAGCCTATTCAATTAAATTAAGTTCTGATTCAATTGAATATCTAAATGGTACTGTCAGTTATTCATGCAGTTTCTCAAAGTGAGATGTTCCTATCCCAAAACCGTCTGAAGGCCCTCTTTATTGATACATCTGTCAATAGTGCTAAAGGTGTTTTGCTGCAAATAAAAAGTTATTTCCATTTTACCAGTTATCAATAAAAGAAACCAATGCAAATCTTGAACAGGTTTTGAACAAAAAAAGTAGTGTTTTTTATGTTTCTGGGGCAGTCAAGCATGTTCAGAACACTATTGATGTACCTTTTGGCTTTTTAGAGATACAGTGCAGCTTGGGATAAACAATTTTAGTAGCCCCTTGATCAGCACAGACAAAATCATTTTGCCTCCACTGCATATGATAATGGGCTTGTTCAAACAATTTGTAAAAGCAAAATGCAAATCTTTAGTTAAATTGCCGAAAAGTTTCAAGTACTAACTAAACTTAAATCTGTCAGTTCTGCTTTCTGATAACTTTGAAACTACCATAAGTAATGTTGAAAAAGCTCTTGTTTGCTCCTACTCCTTGCTTTTGTTTTCTTACAAAAGTTTCTTACAAAAGCAAGGAGCAAACAAGTAATGTTTGTTTTCTTACAAAAGCAAAACAAGTAATGTTTACTCTTACTCCTTGCTAAACGAGTAAGGTACAAAAGCAGCAAATTTCAGTGAATTAGTTGATCAGCTTGTTCTATCATACAATATTTATAAAATATATTACTCATGTTTAATTTTCTTGACTCACATCTTTTTTCATGGCAGTATAGCAACAAGCACGGGGAAAAGTTTCCATCAGAATGTTGCACAAACTTAAAGTAGATAAGGGGCAAACTTTTAAACATACTGTTTCTAAAAGAATAAAAATTTATTAATGATTATTATTTGTATATTATTAGTATATTATTTAATGAATATTTTCAATAACAAAAGTGTTATTAATCTCAATGTTTCTTTTTGTAATTTTTAAAAAACAAAAATAATCATACTGTTAAAAAAAATAAAATTTTTGTAAATAAAATTAATATTTTAATCGAGTTTAAAAAGCTATAAAAACTATATAACAATTAAAATTTAATAGTAAAATTTTTTTTTCTTTTTTTATTAAATAAAGTGAATAGTTAGTATTAGGGGTGTCCCCGATAACATTTTTTAAATATCAAATTCCCAAATATTTAAAATTTATCTGGCTGGACATACAACTGGATATTTTAATTCAAATCCTAGAATATATTTTATTATGACAGAATATTGCAGTGATAAACCTTCAAAATAGCGAGTTTTGTTTTCAAAGTTAATGATAACTGACATTTTCAATTATTGAAAACACAGAGAGAAGTTTCCACTGCTAAAAGAGTTAGCACTTAAGTTGTACCACCTGCATCCTCTGTATTTTTAGAAAGATTATTTTCAGAATATGGAAATATTTATGAAAAAAGGTGATCAAGGCTGTTATTATCAGCGTGAAGAAATGTTATTATTTATACATCATGATGCAAACAATTTTATAAAGGTGTGATAAACTAATTTTTTTTTTTTTGCGTATATTCAATTTTAATAGTATTTTCATAATAATAATAACATTATTGAATAAATACCATTAATATTAGATTATTTAAAAGTATAACATTTTGAGAGTTTAAATATTTCAATTTTTAAATGACATTAACATGAAATATCTGGTATATCAAAATATCCGGGGTACAACAAATTAAATTTTTTTTTTTTTAAGTAATAAACAAGAAATGTCATTACAACAACATTAATATTAATAAAATTTTATAAAAAGGAAGTTTTACTTTTTAATACATAATAAATTTTGATAATAACAGCCTTGATCACCTTTTGTTGAATAATTTAAATGTCATCTTTGATACAAAGATTCATAATAAATATATTTTTTGATACAATTTTAATTACATATATTTAGGTTGTATTTGGCGCCATGTTTCGATTACCTGAAAATGAGCATCTATTTTTATTTTATGGTTCACTTATAATTGAACTTTGTAAAATAAATCCACAAACAATGCCTGGAGTTGTATCTTTTCATGTGTGATCTTGATATTAAAGCCATTTTATTAATAGTAATATATTTTATAAAGGACATTAGTAATAGTGATAGACAGTAGTTTATCACTTTATTGCTTTTACTCTTTTTCTCTCTCTTGCTCTCACACATTTGTTTATGTACTCTACATATATGTTTACTACTAGCAAATGTACTTGTATACAAAGCAAGCAAATGTAACTGTACAGCTTGTGTACTACACACATTTTTACTCCTAACAAAGTTTGTGTGTATACACAAGTCTTGCTCAAGCAAGCAAATGTAACTGTACAGCTTGTGTACTACACACATTTTTACTCCTAACAAGTAAAAAGTAAAAAGCTAGTCAAAAAGCCTGCCTTGATGATCCAAATCCTGCCTTGATGATTTTTGCACAGATTTTTAAATTTTACACAAGTCTTGCTCAATGAGTAAAAAGCCAGTCAAAAAGCCTGCCTTGATGATCCAAATACTGCCTTTTTACTCTGAATTTTTCAATGTTATGATTAAAGTTTTTAAAAACGATGTCATAGAAAAATTAAAATGAATTTAAATTAGGTTTTAGTAATAATTTTTGAAAGCTAAACTGTATAATTTTTTTTTTTGTGCTTTTGTGCTTAGTTCCATTTATTTTTATTTCGCTTTGCTGTGTTTCCACTTTTTGTTCCAGAATTGCCATTTGAAAAAATATCTGATCCTTAAAGTTTTAGTTTATGCAAAACCACGTACTTTGTTTTCATGGAGCGAATTAACTTATATTTGTTAGTGAAAAAGTTATTAAAAACAAAAGAATAAACTTACAATTACAAAAGTAATAACATTAATGTTTTTGTTATACTATTATATTACTTACATTACTTTTATAAAGCATTTATAATCTTTATAATTTACTGTTCAAACAACACTTATTTAAATTATTATGAATAAAAAAAAATTTGTATTTTGCTTTGCTGTGTTTCCATTTCCTTTTTGTTCCAGAATTATCCCAACTTTTAATTGAAATAGAAATGCATCTAGAAAAAATAGAATAGACGTTTAAATAATATCAAAAACTTCAGGAGCTTTTACAAATACATATTTTTATAACACAGTTCAACATTTTAAAACTATTACTAATAGTCTGAAAAAACAATGCACAATAATTTTAAAATGCTTTTTATATTACTTTTTTGCTAACAAATTTAAGTTAGTTTGCCCTATGAAAACAAAGTGCATGGCATGAACTAAAATACAAATGCCAGATTTCTTTCTATATAGCCATATCTATATACTCTATAACTCCGAAACACGAACCTTGACGAACAAGGCCGCTGAGCGGAGAAACGAGTTGAGCGCGGTACTACCAGGGACGTGGTGGGGATCGAACTCGGAACCACTCGTTTATGAAGCGAGCGCTCTACCACTACACCACTACCGCATATAAATAAGGTTCAATAAATCAATAAACATGCAAACAAAAGTTTTAATGATTTTATTTTTATTATTTTATTTATTATTAATAAAATATATTTTTTTCAGTTTTGATTTTAACTGTGTTGTTTACAATTAAAATAAATAATTTGTATTTGGAATTTAAATGAAATGTTCGTTTTGCCATTTTATTTTAATTATTTTTTTAGGAGTTTTAAAAAAAAAAGTTTGTTTTTCCATTTATTTTTGTTTCAATCGTTTTATTTAGAATTTAAATAAAATAATTAAAATTAAAGTTAAGTTAAAATAAATAAAATAAAACATTTGTTTTACTTTTTTTATTTTACCTATTTTGTATATTTATTTATTTAATAAGTAATAAAATAAAGCATTGTTTTTTCCGTTTTTATTTATTTTTTGTATTATTTGATTAAAAATTTATATATATGTGTGTGTCTGTGTGTGTATGTATATGTATATGTATATATATATGTATATATATATATATATATATATATATATATATATATATATATATATATATATATATATATATATATATATATATATATATATATATAATCAATCAATTAATCAATCAATCATATATTTCTGAATTAAGGTTTTACATTCAAGGATTTTTACAAATAGTAAAATTTTCATAATATATAATAACGATAATAAACTTTATAACATAAAATAAAGATGTAATATAAATAACGATGTTATAACAATAATAACATAATAACAATAATAATAATAACAATAATAATAATAACAATAATAACAACAATATTAGTATTAGTAATAATAAAAGTTAAAAGTAGTTATCAATAGTAAATATTAGTAAAAATAACAAAATAACAATAATCAATAAAAAATATAGAATAGAAACTAAAAAAAAAAAATATATATATATATATATATATATATATATATATATATATATATATATATATATATATATTACGACAACAAAAATAGGTTATAGAAATTATAAACATTAAATATATTTTTTTAATAAAAGGTAGAATAAACTGGTTTTAAAGGTTGAGAATGGATTGAGAGCTTTAAGTTCATAAGGAAAGTTGTTTCAAGTTTTAGTGCTTTGATATTTTATGGATTTATGCCCGTAATTATGAGAGCGGTGTTTAGAGACAGACAGGTTTAAATTACTATCGGAGCGAAGGTGATAACGATTGTTGGTACTTTTGGAGAAGAAATTAATAAAAGTTAAAGGTAGGTTATTGTGTTGGTGGTTTCAGACAAATTGAAAGTTTAAAAGTTGAATATAGTCACATAGTTTTAATACTTTAGAAGTTAGGTTTTACATTCAAGGATGAGTTTAACATTAGAGTTAAATTTAATATTCTGAAAATGAATAATTTTTAAATCCTTGTTTTGGAGGTGGGATAACCTAATAAGAGCTTGTTGATGTGACTGCCCCCATACTTGGCATGCATATCTAAGATGTGAGCCAAAAATAGCATGGTATATTTTCAAGAGTGTCTCAAAATTAACATAATGGCGAATTTTGGCCAACATACCATTAGATCTACTTAGTTTCATTGCTAAGTCTTTACAGTGGGATAAAAAGACAGATTTGAATCGATTTTTATACCAAAATATTTAATTGATTTAATTGAGGTTCAGTTTTTTTGCCACTTAATCTAAGTTCATATGTTTATAGATTTTTGTTTTATTTGATTTAAAGATAATGAGCTCAGTTTTATTAGAGTTTAAAAAAAGTTTGTTGGAGCGAAGTCACTGAACTAGATTGGCAAGATCATGGTTAATGTGTTTGTTAATTTTTTTAAGGGATTTATTAATTAGTATTAGATTAGTATCATCAGCAAAATGGTAAACAGTAGCAAACTTAATGGATGTATGAAGATCATTTATATTGTGCTGCTGCAATTGCCAATCGAAACCATTACTTCCATATCTATCAGCAAAACAATTCTCCAGAAAACAGATGTCTCTTTATTACTGCTAGGAACCATTGTAAAAAGGTTTTGTCTAACGCCAAAACCCGCTATTCTCAGATCATGAAATCTTGAATTTCATCACAAAAATTAGGCTCTCGTGACTTCTGGAGAATCTTTAACAGTATCAATAATAAGGGCAAGTCTGTAATTCCACCTCTTTTGTATGGTTCAGACTTTGTCACCTCACCTAAAGACAAAGCTGAATTGTTTGCCAAGAACTTTTCATCAATATCATCTCTTAATGCCACTAGTTGCGTTCTACCTGATATAGCCGTCAAACAGGTTGATCCTCTGCTCGACATCCGTATCACTCCAGCTTCTGTATATAAAGTGATTTCCTGCTTAGACTCTTCTACAGCTTGCAGCCCGGACAACATACCTGTTATAGTCTTGCAGAAGTGTTTTCCTGAGCTGTCGTCTATCTTTTCAAAACTATTTAACAAGTGCTTATCAGAGTCTTGTTTTCCAGCCTGCTGGAAAGCAGCATCTGTTATCCCTATTTTTAAAAATTCTGGAGAGCGATCTGACTCATCTAACTACCGTTCCATTAGTCTTCTTCCTATCATAAGCAAGGTTTTTGAATCTTTAATTAACAAACACTTAATCTCTCATCTCGAATCTCATAACCTACTTTCTGATCATCAGTATGGATTTCGATCTTCTCGTTCTACCGCAGGGGGCATCTGAGCTCGAAAAGGATCTCACTTCTGCTACAGCATGGGGCTCGCAGTGGCTGGTGAACTTTAATTCAGATAAAACTCAATTTTTTTCGGCCAATCGTTATCGCAATAATTTAGACCTTCCTATATTTATGATCGGTAATGTACTCGATGAGTCTCCTATCCTTCATCTTCTAGGATTAACTCTTACTTCTGATCTTTCTTGGAAACCTTATATTAAATCCGTTGCAAAATTAGCATCTGCTAAAGTTGCTTCTCTTTATCGAGCTCGTCACTTTCTTACTCTGGATTCTATTCTCTATCTCTATATATCTCAAATCCGGCCTTGTATGGAATACTGTTGCCATATCTGGGGCGGATCTTCTAATGATGCCCTTTCTCTTTTAGACAAGGTACAAAAACGCATTGTAAACATAGTTGGACCTGCTCTTGCAGCCAACCTTCAACCTCTGTCACATCGTCGTAATGTTGCTTCTCTTTCTCTTTTCTACAAATACTATAATGGACACTGCTCTAAAGAGCTAGCGTCTCTTGTGCCATCTACTAAAATTCATTTTCGTGTTACTCGTCATTCAATTAAGTCTCATCCTTTTTCTGTTACTGTTCCTAAGTGCTCCAAAAACTCTTATTCGTCTAGTTTTTTTCCTCGAACATCAGTTATTTGGAATTCGCTTCCTTCATCTTGCTTTCCTGATTCATATAATTTGCAATATTTTAAGTCGTCTGTCAATCGTTATCTTGCTCTACAATCTTCATCTTTTCTCTTCCAGTAACTTCCAACACTAATAAGTGGTTGCTTGCAACCTTGTTGGAAGCGAAGATAATTAAAAAAAATATATATATATATATAAAGAAGAAAAAGCAGTGGTCCTAATACTGAACCCTGAGGAACACCATTAGAACATTTTACAAGGGTAGATTTTGAGTCATTAATAGAAACAAATTGTGTTCTATTGTTTAAATATGTAGTGAACTATTTAAGCGGTACGCCTCTGATCCCATAATATTCTAATTTTTTTAACAAAATTGAATGATCCACTGTGTCAAACGCTTTATGTAAATTGACAAATACACCACATGCAAAACATTTATCATCAAGTGCTTTTCTAATTAGTTCAGTCATTTCAATGAGAGCATGAGTTGTGGAGTGATTGGCACGAAATCCATACTGATGGGTGTAAAAGCATTTAAAATTTTCAAGAAAAGAATATAGCCTATTATGCATTGCCTTCTCAAAGAGTTTACCTATATTAGAAAGCAGAGAAATGGGTCGGTAATTGGTGAAATCTAGAAGAGAACCTTTTTTAAATATTGGAATAATTTTGGCAACTTTAAAAATATCTTGGAAAATACCACTTTTAAATGAGTTATTTATAACAGTACAGAGAGGCTTTGAAATAATGTGTGAGACTAGTTTGAGGAGAAATGTAGGTACGCTATTAGGACCAAGACTTTTTTCTGTTTTAAGCGTGTTTGTAATGAGACCAGATATTTCATTTTCAGTTACTGGATTAATAAAAAACGAATTAGCATTTGGAATGTTAAGAAAGTTACTAAATATGCGTTTTGGGAACTATTTGCAAAATTTAAATTTTGCAAATAGTTCATTTTTCTTATAAATATTTTTTGGTTTAATAAACTTTTTATAAAGTTTGTTTTTAACTGAAATAGATTTAAGTATTCCATACGCAATCCAAGGTTTTGATTTTAGTTTAATTTGTTGGTTGGTTAGTATTTTATAAAGAGCATGTCGGTCTAGAATTTCATCAAATGTTTTTAAAATAAAATTCATGGGTTTATTAACATCATCATCTTTTTTAATAAAGAGTTCCGAGTTGATATCAGAAATTTCCTCAATAAATATATTTTTATTAAATTTTTTGAAGCATTGTCTGTAAGTTTTTACTTTTTTGGGGTGATGGGGTATGCCAGGAATGCAAATAAATTGTGCCATGTGGTCTGAAATTGAAATAGTAAGGTTACCTGAGAATTGAACAGTTGAATGAAAGTTTGTAAATATGTTATCAATGAGCGTTTTTGATGTAGCTGTTATGCGTGATGGTAAAATTATAGAAGGGCTAAGCAAGTAAGATGTTAAAGAATCTAGATATGTAGAAACAGGGTTAGATTCATTGTGACTTAATAAATCCATATTAAAATCACCCAATAGAAGAATCTTTTTTTTTTCGTTACTTACCTTTTCAAGTAGAGGAGTTAAGTGGGAAGAAGTAAATTCATGTTGATTCATTGAGGGATGATGATAAATGCAACCAATTATTATATTTGATTCAAAAGGTATTCAAATTTCAACAAAAATAGACTCTAAATGTTTTGAAGAGTAAATCATAAGATCATTGCGAACGACGTAGTTTAAATTTGAGCGTAAGTATAAAAGTGCTCAACCTTTTTTAACCTCAGTAGGACAATGCTCAATATTAAACCCGTTTATGTATATATCAGTTGTATTTGTATCGTTTATATATAAATTAGATTCTGTAATACCTATTGCTAAGGGAAAATTATTAAGAGAGCTGATAAGACTACAGAGTTTGTCAATATGGAATGGTAGAGAAGCGATGTTAAGATGAATATATAGTTCTGAATTGGGAAGCATAGTTTTATTGAGATCAACAACGTCATAGTATTTGCAATTAAAAGAACTGGGAAATTTATTTAGATTTTTAAAGATATTTTTATGATTACTTGGAGTCTCAAAAGAATATAATGAACTAGTAGATATATTTTTGCATAATAATGTTGACTGAAGCTCCAAGTTGGAAATCGAGCTAAAGGCCATACTCTTAGATAAACAGCTATGCCAATACAAATCTGACGTGTCATTCAAAAGAAGGTTATATGATTGTGCATTGATATGGTTACACTTTGCATGGACCCATGAGTTACAAAGATCACATTGGATGGCTCTTTGTTTGTCAGTTATATTTTTATGACAAGTATTGCAGAGAGATTTAAATGCCATAATCTTTAAATTATGGCATTTGAATCATTAAAACAAAAAATATGTTTAAACAGAAATAGAGATATAATTAAAAAAATATGAAATGTAAAATAGAGATTTAAAAAAAAAAAAAAAAAAATTATTAATTTAAAACTTGGGTAACTGTTGGCGCAAATAATCAAAAATAATTTTAATAACAATATAAAGAAATGATAAAAAAAGTGTGTAACACTAAAGAAAGCTAAAAGCTAACAGTTATAAAATTAAACAATCAAAATAAATAAAACTTTGACAAACCACGAACTAACATTAACAGTAACTAAGACAACTAAAGATATCAAATATAAAAAAAAAAAACTAATAATACTTTAATAATATCTATATTATATTAATAATATATACTAATAATAATATAACTACTGTTAACTGCTACCAATAATAATATTGTTAGCAAAGATACTAAAATAATAATATGTAAAAATAAGTCAATAATAAATAGGTTTATAAAAATATAATATTAAATATATATGTAATAAATAAGATAAGTAATTATCAAACGAGGACTAAAAATAAATACAATTAACTATAAAAAAAATAATATGTGAGAAAACAAATAATAAAATAATGACTGAAAAATAATAACTAATGAATTAAAAATAATAATAGCTAATGAATTATAATCATGATTACAAGTTATATCGTAAAGAAAAAATAATTATTAAAAAAAACAAAAAAAAACCCAATCTTCGAGCTCTACATTTGCTTATTATTCTTTCTTTTTAAATTGATTATTTAATTTTTCTAATCTTTTCTTTCTTTTTATTTGTTACTTTACTTTACTTTCGTTCTTTTGTTTTACCTTTTTTTTTTGTATTTGTTTTTTTTTTTTGATTAAGTTTATGAAGTGTTTTTTTTTTTTTTTTTTTCTAATTTCGAAGTTCTTTTTTTATTTTTTTTTTACATATACTTTTTTCCTTTTTGAATGATTTTTTGTGGGCGTGTTTGCTTCAAGTTAATTTATATGATCGTTGATGAGTTATTTGTGGTTATAAAATAAATAAATAATTAGAATTTTTATGTATGGATTTTTTTTTTCTACTGTCAAATTTTCCTATTGGTTTTTTCTATAATATTTATCTTAAATTTTCTCTTTTTCCGTTATAAAAATGCATCCACCATTTGCGAAGACCTTGCAATGTCATCCTTGCTTGATTTTATATATATATATATATATATATATATATATATATATATATATATATATATATATATAAAATCCCAAAAAGCATTGCAAATTTATTAGCATATTCTAACTAAAGTTGCAGGTTTATATATGATCATGAAGATTTTAATTATTGTGTTCCTAAATATACTTTCATTCCTAAAATAATTAGGATTAAAAAATTTGTTGCTATATCTTTTTCTTACATAGATGCTCTTATTTCAATTAATTTTCTGAAGTCCCCACCTATCACAAATCACAATCCACCTATCATAAATTCAGTATGATATCATTCATAACTATATTTTAAATATTATGTTAAATATCATGTTAAATAGATCATTGCTTTTTTTTTTAAGTTTTAAATGCAAAAATATGTTTTAAATGATCTGGTTTAAGAATCTGTTTTCAGTGATAGTAGTAAAAAAAAATTATTACAGTTTTATTTAGTACAGTTTTTTTTTCAGCTTTTTAAAAACAACTCTATACCTTTTTAATTACTCAATTGATTTATATAAATTTTGATCTGTTCTATTTGGTATTCATTATAAATGTTGTTTATATTATTTATTATTTAATGTTTATATAGTTGTTTTAACTTTACATCAGTCACTTTTCTTAACAATGAAAATTTAGATTGCGCAAGCTGTTGAATTGTTATTTGACAGATTGCCCACCATGAATGTAACATGTGTTGATCGGTAAAATTATAAATTAAATGAATAAAAATGGGTTTTTAACAAAAGTTATGATTATTCAGTATAAACAATCATTTCTTATTGTTTTTAGTTAACAATCATTTTAATCAGAGTCAAAAATATATGTTTATAATATTTGAATTTGTCATAAATATTTTTTCATCCTTGAGTTATAAATATTGTGTAAAGTATATTTTATAATATTGATAATATAATAATATTGATATATATAATAATATGATATATATAATATATATTGATATATATAATAATATATATTGATATATATAATAATATAATAATATTGATAATATAATAATATATTGATAATATTTATAATATTGATGGACTTCTTTTTATATTTGTGGAGACTTTAAAAAAATTCACAAGTTTTGCCACTTGTTATAAGCAGGAAACCTGGTTGAAATAATGATACAATTTAGACAAGCATTTTAATGGTTGGAAGTAAGTGATCAGATTGCTGTAACATCACCATTTTGGATTTAAAATACCTGTATCAAAAAAAAAAAAAAAAAACTTCTTAACTTTTATAGTGTAATGATTGGAATACTGCAAATTTCTTTGGAAAATTATTAACAATTTGTTCAATTCTCTTAAATAAGATTTGTATAATTCTCTTAGACAAAATTTGTATAATTCTCTTAGATAAAATTTGTATAATTCTCTTAGATAAAATTTGTATAATTCTCGCTGACAAAATTTGTATAATCCTCGCAGACAAAATTTGTATAATTCTTGCAGACAAAATTTGTATAATTCTCGCAGACAAGATTTGTATAATTCTCGCAGACAAAATTTGTATAATTCTCGCAGACTAAATTAAAATATAATTGTAATACTATAATTCCTTTAAACATTTTTTTACATGAAGAAATTTACATGTGAATAAACATAAAATCTTAGCTCTATACTTAAGTCTTCATGAAAAACAAAGAATAGCTTAACACTTTATAGATTATATAATTAATATTATTATTTAATACATATATATTTAAATAAATGTTATAAACATAATTATGGTAAAAATATTAACATATTTATCACACATATCATAACACTCAGCAATATTACAAATTGCTGCACAAACATATTTAAGTTATTTAATCTTTAGCTGAAAAAGACGTGTCGGTTAGTGCAGAACATTCACCAACTTCAGAAGGTCCTTTTAAATATGCATAACAAAGAAAAAAAAGAGAAGGTTCTGTGTTTGGTTAGCCTGCCTGTTTTTTGTGTGATTCTTTAACACACAAAAAACAGGCAGGCTAACCAGAATATCCTCCGATCTTCTATATATTTTTCAAACAGAATATCCTCCGATCTTCTAAATGAATATCCTCCGATCTTCTTCATGCTTCAGAATTGAAATGCTTCAGAATTTCAAAATATCACAACAATGTGTTGTAACAATATAATGCTGCTGCAAGATTAAAAAATACTTCTGTGGGCACATACAGTCTTGTCGATGACACCTTCTGACATGAATTTTTGAAAACTTCACTTTGCAGTCACTTTATTGATTATAACTTCAAAAAGTTTTACAACTTTTTGAACATATTTTGTTATTGCAATGTTTGTTCACATTACTATGTTCAGAAATAATAGAAAAAACTAAATTCAATAAAAAATATATTGAGAAAATATGATGAAAAGATGATGAAAGCAATAATTTGGTTGAATTGGATTGAAAATCAGGTATATAAAATTTGAATTAATCTTGCATTCATGTGATAAAGCATTTTAGTTTTAAAATTTGTCTCTATAAATTAGATTGAAGATAAATCTATTAACAACAGTTACACCCAAGACAATGAGTTATGAGCAAAAAATCAAATAGAAATTCTGAGCGATTACTGACCTACCAAAAAAAAGTTCATTAAATAGTTCATTTGCATATAATATAAGGACAAGTTTTATTTTTAACAGTTTGAGCGGTCTAGAGGTTACCTGCTAATTTTTTGTCAAATTGTTCAAAACTTCTATAGACGGTGTTCTATCTGTGTGTAGCCGTAAAAATATCATTAATGCTAAACATATATAGCATATAAAACATATATAGCTAAATATGATTTAGGTTACTTTATACATTTGAAGTTCAATCACTTTGTTGTTTCTAAGATGTAGGTTTCATGCTTCAAGTGTGTGCAACCCAGTATAAACTTTACCTCCATGACCCAGTGTGAATAGAGTTAAAATCATTTTTTATATTTATTAAGGATTTCTCTGCCATATCGGTTGCAATCTTGGAAATTAAGTTTGCCAAAAAGTGTACTAGTAGACACTGAAATCAATTTTTCAGCTATTATAGAAGTTCAAATATTTTATAAAACTCATTTTTAAAGGCAGTTTTTAGTGACACCAAAATGACAGTTTCACATACGTCTTATCACTTACACCCAATCCTATAAAAAAACTAATAAAAATCTAGCCTTAGTCTTAAATTCCTACCAAGTTTCATGCTTGTACCACAAACTGACCAATAAAACACAGTATGTATTTATTAAAAACCTAAATTTTATGGTATTTTAATAGATTTATTGACTGGTTTTCATATCATCTGAGTAACTTTCAATATAAATGGACGTGGGATGATTGGTAAGTTTAATTTATTATAAATCTAATGCAAGATTTTTTTATCTTTTATTTTGAAGGTGATTTAATTACTTCTATCATAAGATTCTATCTAGCTGTATAGAGTTGGTTACTATAGTAACTACAGGTTTGCTGATTAAGCGTTACATGTTAAGCTTTTAGAGAAAAAGTTAGAGAAAATTGTTTAGGAGAATGAAAAAGAAAAGTAATTTCTATTTAATGCCAGGCTTAGTTAACTAATTGTAACTAATTAGTTAACCAAAAAAAAAACAGCCAGTTAACTAATTTTTGGTGACAGAAGTTTCATTTATGAAAAGCTTTTATTAAAAAAATTTGAATTTTTTTTTGAATTTTTGATTTAAAAATATGTAGTACTTTTTGCTTTTGCAATAAAAATAGTACTCAAACTAAGTGTAGCACTGTACTCAAACTAAGTGTAAAACAGGTAGTACTCAACGTTTTGAAAAACATAATTAAAAATAAGCAATATATTTGCTTGAGTTTTGCAATGCTTAATGAAAAGTAAAAAGCATACAGACAAATAATTGTTACTATCAACTTTTAGCATAAAATTTTTTGAGTTAAAATTATTTTACAGCGTAAAAGATGATTAAATTAGAATACAGCATGCAAGATGATTAAATTAGTATAAAATGTCCAAGATTTTTTTTATTCCATTCACCTCTTCAAAGCTGAGAGGGGAAATACACTTATGGAGGCTACTTTGAGTTGAGAGAGGATTGTGGTTACTATGGTTACAGTCGTCTCTTAATTCTTTAATTCAGCTGAAAAAACCGGAAAACTGCTGAGCAGCTGAGAAAAGTTGAGAAAAAAAAGAAGTTATTTTCTTATCTCAATAGAAGAAAAAAAATTGTTTTTTCTTGACAGAAGAAAAGAAACTATTTTATATTTAAACAAACAAGAAGCAAAATAAACATTTGTGCATAGTAAAATATTTTTATTTACTTTTTAAAATTAATTCTTTAAAATTAAGTTCTTATTACTAATTAAAATTAACTTTTAAGAATTAAAATTAATTTTAATTCTTAAAAGTTTTTTATGGTAATTTATTAGATTGCAGTAGTTTAAATAAGGAAATGTCCATAGATACAAAAAGCAAATAAAAAGAGTTATATGTAATAATGTCAGAAATCTCATTTCATTTAAGTGAATTTTTATATTTATATAAGTATATTTACAACCTTGTCTTTTTAGCTTGTGTTTTTATCAGCCATAATAAGCTTTTGTTGAAAGCATATAAAATTACATATTTTTTTGTTTTCCATTTCTTATGAAATTTAATATCATTTTTATAGGATTCAATATGCTGATAGCAGTGCAAGTGATGACCAACGTTGTAGGTTTATTATCGAAGTGCTTGCAAAATGTCAAAGGTGTAATTTTTTTTTTTTAAATAGCATTATAATTAAAATTTTTTATTTATTTAAGTTAACTATTTTAGTTAGCTTGAGTAAAGTTTAAAAAAAAATTAAAAATATATATATATAGTCTTGAAAACTATATAAAATGATTAACACCAACATTTTTAGCTTTTTTTTCTTAAATAGGAATAAACATTTTTAAAGACCAATTACGAGCTACATATCTCACACCTATGAGTTATACATATCACAATTACCAGCTATACATCTCACAATTTCATGAATATTTGTTTCTTGTCATGAAATGTTAACATCACAGTAAAGGGGCGAATTAACTGATATTTACCAATTTGTGAAAATTTATGCTGAAAAAACAAATATACTGCAACAAAAATTAAGTTCTTTCATAAGACTCTGACAACTATTATGTTGTAAATATTTGTTTAAAACAAATGTTAATCCAGGTAATACAAATACAGGATAATACTTTTGATAATAATACTTAAAATAAAAAAAGAAAAGCTCATTATTAACTTCAAAAGCGTATACAAATAAATGAAGTTTATATTAATTTTAAAATTAGCTTCTACTAACCTGACGGACAAACGACTAAAGGTAATACTCGTCTGACTTGGTTATCTTGTGTCAATGTCATTGTAAAACATGTTTTTTTGAAATTGAATTGTTTTTTATTTAAATTTTTATCCAGAAATTAGCGATCAAATATAGTAGATATACTAGTAGATATATTTTTGCATAATAATGTTGACTTAAGCTCCAAGTTGGAAATTGAGCTAAAGGCCATACTCTTAGATAAACAGCTATGCAAATACAAATCTGACGTGTCATTCAAAAGAAGGTTATATGATTTTGCATTGATATGGTTACACTTTGCATGGACCCATGAGTTACAAAGATCACATTGGATGGCTCTTTGATTGTCAGTTATATTTTTATGACAAGTATTGCAGAGAGATTTAAATGCCATAATCTTTAGAAAAAATATATATATGTATAAACAGTATTAACTTGTTCAAAGATCACAAATATATCTAAAGCATTAAAGGGATCCCTAAGTGCTCCTAACATATTATCTCATAAAAGAGCATTAAAAAAAAATATATAAGTTTTTTTTCTTTTTCACCAAATTGTATAAATAAATGCTTGCTAACAAAAAGCAATTGCCGAAATCACTGAAACAACTCCATTTGGATTTTATTTTTTACCATTGAAACTCGATTGTTAGTCGTTAAAAATCACGTTAGTACGTCACAACAACTTTAGAATATCTACTTCGTGATATCTAGTCATGATTAAATAGTTTTAATCAAGTTTTTTTAATTAGTTTTGCAAAAACAGTATAATAGAATTCGGTTGAAAGACGTCGTTAAAAAAAAGTTATTAATTATTAGTTTAGAACTTATAAAAAAAGTCTTACAGGGCTCGTATTAAGCGTATCGCGATGGCGATTGCTTTTCACACTTTCGTGATTAGTTTTTTCTTTAAAAAAATCTTTTCGCGATTTTTTTTTTTTTTTTTTTTTTTTTTTGGTTGTTTAATTACTTTTTTTCTAGCTTAGCATTTTTTTTAGCAATTCTTAAAAGTAATATTTTTATCATAAAGAACGTCACACAAAATTTATTATTCTGAATAGATAGATGAATAGATGATTTGCTCTTTCGCACGGAGATTTTCTTTCAACGTAAAACATTTTTGAATTTAAATTACTTTAAATCTCTGCTTGCAAAATTTTTACAAGTTCATTAAAGCAAAAAGTTGAAAAGTTGGTTTTTATCTTTGTTTATCAAAATGTTTAAAATAAGGCTTAAAAACGTTAGAGCAAAAAAATTGCTGACTTTTATATGCATTTTTATACTGTTTGAAAAAAAAATAATAAAAAAGAATTAATTATTATAATTATTAATTCTAATAATTATTAATGAATGTGTTATTTGTTAAATCAATGCTAATAAAAATGCTAATAAAAACCAGCAATTTTTTTACTTTAACGTTTTTAAGCCTTATTTTAAACATGAAGTATAATTCGATTTATTAAACCAAATTTTTTTGTTTCACTTTTTATTGAAAAACAATTGAAATGGAAAAATTGAATAAAAACATCAACTGAAATGGAAAAATAGAATAAATACAATTTTATTTATTTGCTTCGTTTTATTTTAAACACATTTCATGTTATTAAACTGTTTTAAACTTATTAATTTGTATAAACTGTTTTACATTAACACAAGCTATTTATATTTTAAAGACAACTTTTTGTTTCATTGTTGTTTTATAGCTTTTTACAATAACAATTAAATACTCACTAAAAACACGTGTTTTATTACACGTGTTTTAAAGTGGTTTAAATATTGCAGTGATGGATCCAGGAATTTTTGGTGGAGGGGGATGTTAAAATATTTTTGAATTTTGTACCATGTTTGTGTCTCCTATAAAAAAGCAAAAAACAAGGTTCTCAATTTCTATGATATTTTCAAGACTTTCAGATTCTGTATGGGGGGGGGGATGCATACTCCCATTCTCCCCCTGGATCCGTCCCTGAAATATAGTAATGTTTGCTTTTTACTCTTATTTTTTTACTTTTACTTTTTTAAGTATCATGTTAAGTAAAAACAATTACTTAATAGTATTAAATTTGTTACTTGCTCATTACACTGTAACTGCGGTAGTGGTGTAGTGGTAGAGCGCTCATTACACTGTAACTGCGGTAGTGGTGTGGTAGTGGTAGAGTAGTAGTGGTGGTAGTGGTAGAGTAGTAGTGGTGGTAGTGGTAGAGTGCTCATTACACTGTAACTGCGGTAGTGGTGTAGTGGTAGAGCGCTCGCTTCATAAACGAGTGGTTCCGAGTTCGATCCCCACCACGTCCCTGGTAGTACCGCGCTCAACTTGTTTCTCCGCGCAGCGGCTTTGTTCATCAAGGTTCGTGTTACAGAGTTATAGAGTTGAGAGAGGGTTATAACCACAAATAAGTAGCCTCCTCGTCTGTAGTGGCCTTCTGGACCTTGAGGAGGTGAATTAAATAAAAAATAAAAAATAAAAAAAAACTGCAACTTAAACTTTAAATTATAAATTAAGCTGTAAATTATAACAGTAACTTACGCTATTTTAAACTCTGCCAAACAAGAAAATCATAAGATAACATTTAAGTATGAGTATGTTAAAAGATAACAATTATGTGCTAAAGAGACAATTTTATACTAACGCATCTCCCTTCCTCAATTACCGCACATTAGTGCGAGCTATAAGAGAGAGGGGGAGGTGCAAAAAAAAAAAAAATTTTTTTTCGCGATTAGATTTTTTTGCCTTAATTCGAGCCCTGTCTTAGTTTAATTTCTAATAAAATGTCTATTCAACCTTATCAATTTGAACCAAAAAAATACAGTAAAATTAATATAAATGTTAATTTATCTAAAACATTTTACAATAATTATTTTTTTTATCAAGCGAAAATGAGAATTAATGTCACTTTTGAAACCATAAAAATAACTGAAATAAATTTATTTTTGTACTAAGGAAATATTTTAAATAAACTTTCATGTGTCTTATAACTCATGAAAGTTTTTTTTTTTGTTTATTATTGAAAGTTAATTGCCCTTATAACACAAATATATAAATAAAAATTATTAAAAAAATTTTAATATACAAATATATTTTCACAAAATGCTACAAAATTTATTCTTGCAAGTAATTATGTGTTAGTTGAAAAAAAAGACTTTACTTTTAAATTTAATTACCAACTTATACGTTTGCAATAATGACATTTTATCTACTTTGTTTAATTTGACATATAAACGTTAGTTTTTTGAGGCAATAGAGTCAATAAACTTTAGACAAGGCGCATTTTTTTTAATTAAAAAAAAATGTATTTTTGAAAATTAAATTTGTTAGTGTATGTTCATTATTATGTTTTAGAATTATATACATCAAAAAAAAATTTTTAAGCTCTTTCATATGAGATTATATCTTTATAGCACTTTGGCATCCCTTTAAATAATATACTTTCAAAATTGCTAAGTGGCTTTGACCCATCACATTTGACGATTTGTGAATACTTAATTCGCCCCTTATGAGTACATATATAATTTAGTATCACTAATAATTCAATGAAAAGAAAATTTGTAAAAGTCTTAATTACATCATTTAATAAAATGTCTTTGTTGAGATTATTATTATTTTTTCATTCATTTGTCGAGACCTGATTTGAAAAACTCAAAATTGTTGAAAAATTATTTTATTTATAAATTTAATTTTATTTTGATCATTTTTAGTTTAAATCTAAATCTAAAATGACTTGTGAGTTTAAATATTTGTCAAGACAATCCCAAAAAGTCTCCAAAGAAAACTTGTAAAAATTTTTGCTAGGTTTCTTCATACTTTTCTTTATCAAGCTTCATTAAAACAGATACTTTTCCAAGTGAAAGATATATAAATAGATATATAAAGCTCTCTAAATAGATATATAAAGCTAATTTTTTAAAAAAATATAGTAAATGTAGTAAATATTAAAAAATAATAAAAAATCCTCAGGGTGTGACAATAAAATCCTCAAGGTGTGACAATTAAATCCTCAGCAGGGTTCCTCCTTAAAAACCTTAAATATCCTTAAAAAATAAAAACCTCCTTAAATGTCCTTAAATAACCTTAAAAAAAGTTGAAATTTGACTGCTCTCCTTAATTTCTCCTTTTTTATATTTAAAATGTTTATATTTAAAATTTATTGAAAGAAATAAAATTATGTTTTTAATGTAATCATTTTCTCCTTAATTTTATCCTTCATTTTATCCTTACTTTTTCTTTCAAAAAAATGTTGTTTGCCACCAAATCTCCTTAAATATTAGGAAAATATCTCCTTAAATCTTCTTAAAATTCTTAATTTTAGCCTTAGTTTTAATAGTGGGAACCCTGCTTAGGGTGTGGCATTAACTGTTATGGTTATGAATAGCTAAACTGTATATTAAATAAACTGTTAACTATAAAATTAACATAACTAAAATGTATAGAAAGTATCGGAGAATTAATTGTTTTTAATGTTGTGTGTATGCGTATGAAACACTTTTCTTTATGAGAATATTAGCTAAGATAATGTAGTTTTTTAAATTGATTTTAGGAGTACATTTCATGAAAATTTATTAGAAATTCTTCCTAATTCACTTTTACCATTACTTCCTGAACCTACGCAAGGTTACTTTAGATACGAATGCGCTGAAGCAGGTTATTGTTTAATTTTCTAATTTATAAAGAACATTCTTTAAATTTTATATTTTAATTTTAAATTTCTTTTTTTTTAGATGAGCCTGGTCACACAACAGTTCGCAAATTGATTGATGGAATTAAATCTAAAAAAGACACTCAATCTTTGCTTACAACATTATATGAAATTGGTCCTTCAGAAAAGTCTTTTTATGAAAATGATGATCTTGTTGGTAAAAAATAAATTGGTTGCTAATTTTATTAATATACTATTTTTAGTACCACCTAGTGTAGATGTTTAGTCTTAAAAATAGTATAAAACGATTAGCGCAAACCTTTTTAGCTTTTTTTAAATACAAATAAATCACCTCACACAAGACCAATTATGAGCTACACAACATCTCACAATGTCATGATTTTTCTTTCATAAAATGATAACAGCTCAGTACATATATTGTTTAATATCACCAGTAATTAAAGTGACCTTGTTAAAATTAAAAAGAAATTTTTTTTCTTCTCATATCAATAGTTACTTTATAAATAAGAATTACTATTTTTTTTGTTTTGCTTTCGACTTTATTTGTAATAAAAGGTGTTTTTCTAAAACTATGTAAAAGTTTGTACTGAATAAGAAGTTTTTTTTTTTTTTTGCAATTTTCAGATCTTATATTAAATGTTAAAAAGTTGTTATTTTTCTATCTATAGACTTTCGTTTATAAAAATATTTGTTAAGTTTTGATAAAAGATGAAAAATTTTTAATGAAATGCAGGCATAACACTTATGGTCAATAAATCATGCAATGCTAAAATTAACTAATAAATAAAAAGAAAAATATCAAAAGTTTTCTTTAGTTTTATCCTGCTTTATCTGCCAAGGAGTTGCAGTGTGGTGTGGCTCATCTTCAAGTGGATTAATCGGACCTTTTTTGACATTATTGTGACTGGTCTTGTTTTTCTGAACTTGCTGCAACAGTCTGTCATACCAAACATTAGAGAGGACTTTGAACAGGATGAGTTTTATTTCCAGCATAATGGGGCACCTCCACACTACCATCGTGATGTTAGATCCTTTCTTGATGAAATCTTGCCAAACAGGTGGATTGGACAGAGAGGTTTTGTCGAATACCCTCCACATTAACTAGACCTCACACCACTAGACTTCTTTTTAATTCTTTTTTAATTAATGGTGTTTTTTAATTAATCTTTTTTAATTAAAAGTAATGTTGCATTGAACATGAATGTACAAATTTCCCAAAGGAATTGTTCTATCATGTGTGCTATTCCATCACTTTACGTTGTCAGCAGTGTCTGGAGCAGAACAGACACCAGTTTGAGAACATGCGATAACAAGACATGCAACAACAAGTGTGTGTGTGTGTGTATATATATATATATATATATATATATATATATATATATATATATATATATATATATATATATATATATATATATATTAGGGTAGGTCGATTTTAGCTTTTTTTTGAATTTTGAGTTGCGTAATGTTGCAGTTACTGTGTCTAGGTTAGAAATAAGGTTTTACCAAATCTCAAGTATCCTGGTTTAAAAATGGCTTGCGGATTTGCATTTTAAGTCTTAATTTTGGACTAGTTTTGTTAAATTGTTTATTTCAAATGTTGCAAATTTTTAAGTCTAGTAATCTCGTTTTAAAATATCTGGTTTTAAGTTTATAAAGTAACCAATAAACAAGCGCAATTGTTTTAAGTAGCCAATAAAGTTTCGCTAAATCGTTTACACGCATTTAAACTTTTGTGTATTTAATTTTCTTGTTTGTATTTTAAAGTTAGTTTTAAAGTTAAATTTATTTAAAAGTAGGTTCAAAAATAAAACTGCAATTTAAAGAAATCTTTTAATATCAAAGGTAAATACTTATGATTATTATATCTAGGGTAATGTTTTAAACTGTTTATATTACATAAGTTTTGATTTGCAATTTCTGAAGTAGATTAAATTATATAAAACTTTTTGATGGAACTAATGGTTTTACTCAATTCATGAGTTTCCTGAATTCATGGCCCCAAATCTTTTCAAAAGAGTTTTATTTCTTTATTTTTTATCAAAGCAGGTTTTTAATAGTAAGTTTTGATATTTTAGATTTTTTTGATGCTTTAGCTCCCACTAAAAACTCACGCTGCTGCCCATTACTCTAAGTGTAATACTTTAATACAGTTTACATATATAATTAATCTACAAAAATGTCGAAAGTAAAGGTTGCCATTACACGGATGAAAAGTGAAAAAAAAATATTGTGGCGGCCCATGTGAACTATCAACCACAGATCCAAGCACTTTTAGACAGGTTATTCAGTATTATTACTATCTTATTCATATAAATCCAAATGCAGATATCTTATTAGCGACTCAGCAAATTAGCAATAATTAAAAAACCAATTTGGGCTACAGTAAACCCAAGATTACCTCTTATAACTGACGAATCTATTAATAGGAAAGTTAAAGATCTTCTCGTACTTGTTAAGGATATTAATCGCAAGCATGGAAAAGCAAGCGCTAAAAGAAATCTTGATGCAAACTTGGACAAACTTTTTGATATTTCTGCGTGTTCCTGTTCATTAGATGTGTTTCCCTCAGGGTTATGTAGTCACAGAAAAGTTTCATGTAATAAAGAAAATTGCATGGAAGAACATATTGTATGTCTTTGTTCTCAAAGTAATAAAGTACCTCTGGAAGACAGAGTTTATCTTTGTGATCAGATGAAAAAAATTGATCCAAAAGGTGCATATCAACTTTCTTCCGTCGATAGATTATCTGTCAAAAGGATTCAAAAACTTGATAAAGAACGACAAAAAATATATCATAAGCTAGTTAGTGAAGATGAATCCCTCATAGCACAAGTAAATTTAATTGAAGAAACAAGTGGTTTGACCAATACGGAGGTAAATATTTTATAAATACATGAAATATTTGTAACAGATGAAACAGAAAGCGTTTTATTTTATTAACTCTTTTTAGGATGAAGGTGAGTGGAAATTAGTAAATAATCCTATTGGAAAATACAATTTAGTTAAACTTCCAAGATTTGCAATGGAATTAGTCAGAAATGAGTGTTCGTCAAACGTAGGTGCAGCCCTTGCAAATGCTTTACTACATGACATAAAACATCTCTTGAAAAATGGCGTTGATATTAAAGATATTTTGATTGACAAATGCAAGTTAGATAGGGCCAAGTCAAAAATAACAATCGTTAGTGAAGAGGTGGACTCAGAACAAAAAAAATAGTTAATTTGTCTTGGGGTTGACAGCAAGCTCGAACAAATAACTAAAACAAGTATAGTAATAAACTTACCTCAAGGAGAAGTACTAAAGAAATGCATTGAACCTGAACATCACCTCACATTCGAGTGGAAATTATTTGACTCATAGGATGATTCCTGTCACCGGTGCTACAGGTTTAGATCTTGCTACCGAAACGTTTAGTGTTTTACAAAAACATAACAGTTTGGAAAGTATACAAGCTGTTCTTCTTGATAATACTGCTACCAATACTGGACCAATTAGTGGCTTAGTGGTAAAACTACAAGAGTTTTTAAAAAGAAAACTATATCTAATTGGATGCGCATTACATCAAAATGAACTTCCGTTACGAGCTCTTTTTGTAAAACTTGATGGTGACACAACTGGGCCAAGAAGCTTTAGTGGTCTACTTGGCAAAAGATGTGCTGAAAATATTCAGGATAGAAATCAAGTTTTGTTTAATTGTATTGAAAACCCAATTGAAGATGGATATATTCCAGAAGAAATACTAGTAGACCTTAGTTGCGATCAAAGACTTTTATTTGAATATTGCAAAGGAATAGGCTTTGGTAAAGTTTCTGATAAATGGTCCACCTATAAAATTGGCGCTTAACCATGCAAGGGGTTAACTCTAGCCATTCGCCTTCTCTGTTTGTATACTAGAGACAATCAACCAACTGTTTCTTTAAAAAAAACTTGTATGTTTTATTGTTTAGGTTTACACTCCAGTGTGGTTTGATATAAATAAATCTTCAAAATTTCACGAATCCCCGCGTCTTATTTTTTCTATTATCACTAGAATAAATAATCTCCTCTTTGATGATGTTAAACATATTGTTAAAAAAAAACATTAAAAACAATGCATTGTGCCTAAAACCTGAAAATATTTTTTATGCCATGTTAAAAGATAATGACAGCAAGATATGAAACTTTGGTTTTCAAATCCTACTGGGTCTAAGGCAAAAGTATTTTTTTATAGTAAACTAAAATAAAGTTTTGAAAAAAATGATACATTAAATGTGGTTATTGGATTTGATTTATATTTATAGAGTAAACAAGAAAAGGAAGTAAATTTAAAAAAAATTCCAGAAATTAATTTTAATGCTAATCATTGGTATGAGTTGGTAGATATCAGCATTACTAAATTTACGGAGCCCCCAACAACACAACATTTTTCAATTGAGCAAATCCAATATGCGATTAGCAATAATGTTAAACCTGAAATCCCCTACTTTCCATCTCACTCCCAAAGTGTTGAGCGAGCGGTAAAACTTGTGTCGGACGCATCCCAATATGTTTATGGATTTGAGAATCAACACAGATGCATTTTAACTAAACTACTTAGTAGGAAGATGCGTTAACCGTATATTTCAAAAGGGCATTGTTTCCATTCTTATGATGATATTTTTTAATTAAAAATATTTTCCTAAAATATATATATCCATAGCCAAAATGTTTTAAATTGTGAAAATAATGTTTATTTTGATATTCTTATGTAAATATAAGAATGAAAGTTTCACTATTTAAATCTTCAAATAGTTAACAAGTTGTTATAAATTTAGCTTAATTGTTATAAACTATTATAAACTTAAATCATACAGCAAAGCAAATAGTATTGAAAAACATTTAAATATGAACATAGTTAAAACGTCAAGTTTTGCCTATAACGCTTTTTAAGGTGTTTTTTTACATAATCCAACAAATCTTAAAAATTAAATCCGCAAGCGATTCTTCATCCTAAAATCTCTCAAATTTTGAGAGTAATCGTATTTTAACTGTCTACAACTACTGCAATATTAGGCAATATGTGGAATTAAAATCGACTTACCCTAATATATATATATATATATATATATATATATATATATATATATATATATATATATATATATATATATATATATATATATATATATATATATATATATATATATATATATATATATATATATATATATATATATATATATATATATAAGAACATGGGATAACAAGTGTATATGTATGAATTTGAGAACATGCGATAACAAGTGTATGTATGTATGTATGTATATATATATATATATATATATATATATGTATATATATATATATATATATATATATATATATATATACTCTTGCATGTCTCTTGCATGGCAGTCAAAAATAGTTCCCATAAACTGTAGTTTTAAAGAGCGCGTTAATAAACCTGACCAGAAAAAGTTTTAAAAATTAAATTTTTTTTTTAATTGATAGACTGCCTGGCCAAACCAAACCCTCAGTCGATGTAGCAGCACTCCCTTGCGAGTCAGGCTATTTGTCAGTCGTTGTAGCAGCACTCCCTTGCGAGTCAGGCTATTTGTCAGTCGATGTAGCAGCACTCCGTTGCGAGTCAGGCTATTTGTCAGTCAATGTAGCAGCACTCTGTTGCGAGTCAGGCTATTTGTCAGTCGATGTAGCAGCACTCCGTTGCGAGTCAGGCTATAAGATAGTCGATGTAGCAACATTTACGCATGTTTTAAAAATGTTTTTTAATAAAACAAAAACAAAAACACCACTAATTAAAAAAAAACTTTCTAGTCGTTATAATTGCGGTTTTTTAAATTTTTAAAAAAAAACAATAAAATTTAATGTACTTCCGCATTAATTTAATTGCTTTGACATTTCGACGACAATCAAAAACAGCTTAAGAGACGAGGTAATTAAAATTGTAGTCGAAAGAGACTTTTTTTACATTAAAAGACTCTTTCGACTACACTATAAGGATATATATATATATATATATATATATATATATATATATATATATATATATATATATATATATATATATATATATATATATATATATATATATATATATATATATATATATATATATATATATGTACACATAAACACAAAACTTTCATTGCTTCTGTTCTGTTCTTTAATTTGTTTGGTTTAACACTTACTAATAATTGCGTATTTCTTTTGTTCTTTATGTAAACAAACAAACGCGTGACATGCATGTTGCAATATGCAATTTTTTAAAAAAGCATACGATATTTTTGATATAATTTGTTTTACATAAATACAACCAGCCTGAATCAGAAAAAATGTTTTACAACAAGAGATCAAATTAAAAGATTATATCAAGATAATAATAAGAATTATGCATATACAGCTTTACCATACATAAAGAACTGTTTTTTGCAGTGTATTACTCGAAAAAAGATGCAGTGTATTTCTCGAAAAAAGAGCTTTAAATGCTAAGCAAGACTAAATACTATGTTTATTTTTTAACAAATGTTAATATTGAGTATGTATATAATAATATATTATATTATTAACTATTAACAAAAGTTATAAAATTAGGCAGAAAATTCCCAGCATGCCTCTACACGTTATATAAAAAAAAGGAAACTTTAAAACAAAAAAATATAATTTAAAAGTTTAACAAAAATACAAAAACAATTTCGCGAAAGGTACTATTGATAAACACTGCAAAATTGGTATTGGTTCTATATAAGTACACAATTCATTTGTCACAGGGTTTTTCAATTTGTCTCACCAAGGAGATATATTAGATATCAGGACATAAACAGATAGAGGTATACAGGGGTGCGCAGGTTATCTCAGAAAAATAAAAATATTTATATCTCAAAAATGGCTTTTATTTTCAAAGTAAAACTTTTCACAATACCAAATCACATATATTTTTACTCAAAAACACTAATGAATTTCAAAGTAGCCTCCTTTGGCATCAATGACACTCTTAAAACGCTCTGGAACTGAATCACAGCATCGTCGCACCATGTCCGGACTAAGATTCTTCCAGATCTTCTTCAATTCGTTTTGAAGGGCTGACAAATTTGGATATGTTTTGGCTGCCTTCTTGGTCTCCATGACACTCCATATAGCAAAATCCATAGGATTAATGTCTGGGCTTGAAGGGGGCCACATATCTGGGGTCCAAAAGTGCAGAATTTTCTTTCAAGAAACTGACAGTTTTCTTTGCACTGTGTGCTGGTGCACTATCCTGCATAAAGGCCCATGGATCGTCCCCAAATTTCTTTTTGGCCCAAGGAATGAGGTTAGCTTTGATGAAGTCGACATAGGTCACCTGGTTGACTTTTACACCTTCAGGAACAAAAACAAGGGGAGTTTTTGACCCATTAGAGCACACACCTGCCCAAACCATGACGCCCACAAGGTGCTGTCTCTTTGGAATAGTCCTCAGTTCCAAAGAAACTGTTCTTCTGGACTTACCAAGAACTCTGTCATTGTATCTGTTGGGTTCTGGTTCAACTGTGAAAATTTTTTCATCACTGTAAACGATAGAGACATCTTTGTGGTCTTTGAACCAATTTAGTAACTCTTTTGATCTTTTGTGTCTTTTGGCTCTAGTTGCCTCACTCAGAAGTTGTCTTTTTGACTTGACAAGGCTCTTCATACCCAGATCATCGTGGACAACACGTTGCATAGTCCTTCAAGACACACCTGCTTCTCTAGCTAAGGATGAAATTGACCTGTTTAGGTTTCGTCGTACTTTGCAGTCGATCGAAATTCGAAGTTCTTTTGTTCTCACATAACGATTTGGGTCTGTTTTTTTTTTGGGTCTGTTTTTTCTTTTGTAATTTTTTCCAGTTTCTAAGTCTTTTAAGAGTCTGTAGACGTTGGAATTATGAAGCTGTCCCTTCACGGCTTTGCAAATTTCAACTTTTTTCACACCACGTTTTCATAGATCAAAAACAAGTTTTCTTGCATTTTCATTTTGCGTGCTGTCAAATTGTGCCATTTTTTACAACTAAATTAGTGAAAAACGGCATTTTTTAAGGATTAACTTGTTGAACTGTGTTGCATTTTCCCGCCAAAAATGTTTTTCACTGTATATCATATTTTTTGCCGCGAAATTTTTGTTTTCATTTTTTTCTGCGATAACCTGCGCACCCCTGTAATAGGTATCTATCTTCCTTGGTCTTCCTTGGTCTCGCTATAATAGGTATCTATCTTCCTTGGTCTCACTGGTTCAGATTATATTATCACAACATTTTAATAAAATCTTTCACCTATTTAACTGTAGGAAAGGGTTGAATAACTAGGGGGTCATCTTCATTTATATTAATTCATTGATTGGATTGTTGTAATTGTAAGTATATATGGGGATGTGTTCATTTTTTTTTTTTGTTTTAAAATTGTGGTATAACCATCTCTCAATTCATTAACTTTGAAAAATGAACCTTGACAAACAAGCCTGGAGAAACAAGTTTAGTACGGTACAATTAGGGACAAGATGGTTCGGAACATGGAACTTCTTGCATAGATGGTGAGCCCTATATATATATACCACTACCGCACTGGTAGTGGTTTTTATTAGTCATATACATTAGTAATACAAGTTCAAACTATTTTAACAATGGCATCTCTTATGCAACATTACTTGTTCGAACAATCCATGGATAATATTTTTCATATTCATTCTCCAAATAAAAAATATGATGTTAAAACCAGGCTAAGTCTAGTTAGCAGCTCTCAAAAGTTGACACCTAGATGAAGAGGCAGTATAGATTTAAAACAAGTTGAATAGGCAGGTTAGATAATATGTAAAAATTCATTTTCACTTGAAATTCTAAGATTCAAAATCTATGGTTGGTTGTATCTCACATGCCATGATCAAATTTTTAAATTATTCTTTGGGTCATTTTGGAAAACTTTATAATTTATTTATAATTTAGAACAAATTTAAATAAAACTTCTTATCTTCAGGGTGAGGGTATGCAAAATAATGTTTTTAAAGTGGTCAATAAATAGCAATTATTTGCTGATTTAGCACAATACAATTAATAACCTCTTTTATAACCCTTATTCATAGGATGAAATAACATAAGTAACAAGAAATTTGTTTTGCTGAAAAAGTAATCATAAACATTTTGTTATTAATATCTAAAACTTTTTTTCCTACAAAATCCTAAACTTTTTTGACTCTCCTACAAAATCCTAAACATTTTTGACTTTCCTAGAAAATCCTAAACATTTTGACTTTCCTACAAAATCCTAATTTTGGCATATTTTAGACTAAAAATGAAAATAATGGAATCAAATTCAGCAGAACTCAATAATGTTTTTTTCTATTATTTTTTTTTAATAGTTTGAATTCTTATGTGTGAAGAATCATGTTTTTTTACAGACGTGTAATTTTCAAAGTTATTGTTTTTTGTCCTACCCTAATTATATACTAGGGTAAGCCAAAAAATAACTTTTTAAAAAAATTTCTGCTCCCACTCTTTAAATGTGTTCTATAAAATAAATAATTCTGGAGTCAAAAAAGTTTTAAAAATATATTTAGGGGTATATTTTTAGGGGTAGCTCAATTCCCTTAAACATCAGATGAGTCCCTAATATTATATATATAAAAAAAAAGACTCTTCAAAAGTATTGTTGGATGTTGGGTCTCAAAAGAATTGAAATTTTAAAAATATTTTAAAAATAATCACCATTTTATAAAAAAAAAAATTATAATTTTAAATTTCAATGCCTAAAAAACATTTTTAACTAAAAATAAAAAATGTGTAATTTTACAAAAAAAATTTTACTAAAATTTTTTTTTTATTTTTTTTTATAAAATGATGATTATTTAAAAAAATGTTATATAGATTCGCTTCTTTTGAGACCCAACATGATGTACTTTTGAAGAACATTTTTTTTGATAATATTACGTTTAAGGGACTTAAGCTACCCCTAAAAAATTTTTTTTTTGAAAATTTTCTATTTCCAGTATTATTTTATTATATTTTAGAGATTGGAGCAGACATTTTTTGAAAAAGTTGTTTTTTATGACTTCCTAATATATATATATATATATATATATATATATATATATATATATATATATATATATATATATATATATATATATATATATATATATATATATATATATATATATAAATATATATATATATATAAATATATATATATATATATATATATATATATATATATATATAAATATATATAAGTATATATATATATATATATATATATATATATATATATATATATATATATATATATATATATATATATATATATATATATATATTGCTAATTCTGGTAAGTTAAACTCATATGTTATCTCTAACTGATTCATTTGGTCCTTTAAAATCATTAAATCGTAGTCTAATATTTTTTTATATTTTTTGATGTATTAGATCTTAATTGAATAGATCCTTATCAGTAAGGCCAGCACAAAGTGTGTGTGTGTGTGTGTGAAAAAATGATGTGTTTGGGGTGACAACCCTTCCCCCATTCAATGAACTTTTATACTATTAGTCAGCAACTCTAGACTCTTTTTGTACTTTCAGTCGGCAAATTGGAACCTTTTTTAGATTAGGTTTACAAAATAGGACTTGGACAATTTATATCCAGTTAGCAAACTGGAAAATTAAAGAACTTTTTATTTATTTATTTTTTAGTTGGCAAAAACCCTAAGACACCTCCCTCCCACATGACACTTTTCACGCTTTTATTAGTATAATATTATGTATTTAATGTTTTTAGAATTAAATAAAGAAATATTTGCCTTAACTCAAACTAATATCTCATTTTATCTAAAGTTCAACTTAATGGGAGTTCGCTTTAGTCAAACATTTAGAGTCAAACCATTTTTTTGCTCCTTAGAGGTTATCAGGAATTAACATAGATACATATATAAGCCCTGGTCAGGTAAGGCATGCAATTCCACACAATTCCTGACAGTTATTCATATGATATTTTGCTTCAACAACTTATATAAAGTAGAATTTTTGAATTTTACAAACTGAATATTATTTTCAAATTAAAAAAAAGTTTAATTTTGAGGCTTTATAAGAATTAAATTTAATGTGCTTCCAAAATTTGTGCAATGGTTTTTTATTTAAAATGCAAATTTTGGAATAAATATAACCATTGCACAAATTGTGGAATAAAGTAACTAAAAAAAGTGTTAAATAATAAACTTTATAAACAGAAACTTACCATATTGCACAGTGGTGGACAAAAGTAAAAATAATACAATTTCAAAAGTTGCATTATTATATACCATTTTATAGCTTAAACATTCAGCTTTTATAAAATGTATATATTTTTTGTTACTAATAAGCATAGAATAGATGTTAATTTTAAAACTTTTCTTTTTATTGCATAATTTAATAAAATCAAGTAATATCTTTCAATTGAGCTACTACAATTGCACAAAAGTTGTCAAATAAAATGATTTCAAATGATGGCGTATTTGGAATACTTTTAGTGAATATTAGATTAGTGTTACAAACTAGATTAGTGTTACAAACTTGTTTTATTTTTAAAACATCTTAAAATACCTATTTATAAAATTAATTATTAGATACAAAATATTTGTAATTGGCATAAACTTAACAAATAATAACATGTTTAATTTCATAAAGCATCTTTGACTAAGGTAAAAATGCAGAACCTCTAAAATTCGTTTCAAAGAGAATAACAAGCAATGACAACAAAATGAGCCAATGTCAGTTCAATTTGTAATTAATAATTGAAAAATTCTACTAATTGCTTCCATTGATAAAGAAAACTCTGGTCTTATCCAATTGTAATATCTGACAGGCTCCAGGTGAATTTTGATACTTAAATTAGTAAAACAAAGAAATGAAGATTGACGCCATTAGTTGCATCATATTTATCTTAAGAACTATTGTTTGCATCAAGTTGTAGTTCGCGGTTTTAAAATTATCAGAATATATGAGTTTTGGTTCAAAAAATAATTTTAAATCGAAATTTTTATATTATTATATACACAAAACAGTTTAAGCTTTAGGTACCTTTTTATATGAGTTATGTAGTAGTTTAATGAAATATAAAATAGAATAAAAATACTTAAAATTAGTAATTAAGAATGCGTTAAAAATAATTTTTAATCAGATTGGCATATTAATATTAGTTTAGTTTATAACATTGAAAAGTTACTTAAGCTATTAACTATGCAAAATGTTGCCAGGCATTTTAGGTGTCACTATCAATCGAATAAAAATCCATAGTACCACTACATTTTTCGATTAAAAACATTCAATGGGGTAAATATGGGAGGAATCCAATAAAGTTATTACTTTTTCCAGTTTTATTTTTTCCATTTATATTTGTTAGAATTAATAAAATATGTGGTTGCTAAGCAA
>NC_061164.1:23303047-23325547 GCF_022113875.1 Hydra vulgaris
TGACTATATTACGAGCTGGATTAAAAAGCATAAGTCACACATACAGTGCATTAACCAAGTATGTTTTTTCTTTTTTTAAATCAATTGGTTTGTTACAAAACTATGTAACTCCAAAAAAGTAAAATATAATTACAAATTTACATTTGATGATTAATTTGGCAAAATTAAATAATAATAAAAATCAAGAGAAGCTTAAAACATAATAAAATGCACAAAAGTATGTATATTTTATACAATTGTATATTTCTTAACAAAGTAAACAAAAAATAAATTTTTTACACATTTATTTAAAAGTTAACAAAATATAATATTTGTCAATTTTGTTTGTCTTTATTGCATAAATATTATAAAAATTAATTATTTCTCAGTAGTAACAATTAAACAACTTTTAGGTATTTAATAAGTAAACAATTTTTAGGTATTTCAATGCAACCACACAACGGACCATCTTCTTCTATAGGTTTCACTGCCAAGTTTTAAAACTCATTGGAAAAATTCTTCTTATTCATCCTCATATTTTTTTAATTTGATGTTTAGAAATAAAAATGATAAAATAGGTAAAAGTAAACATTTTTTCTAAATATCTTGCATCAAAAGTACACAAAGTATTATTTTTTGTCATTTTTGGCCTTCATTTTTTTTCTAAACTTGTAAGAATTTCATTTTTTTCTAAATAATCATAAATCTTTATCTAATCTAAATGAGAAGAATATGCACTAGGGTTATGACTTTTTATCAACCCCATGCTCCTGTACTGTAATTTGATGAACTTTTATCTAAAAAGCACGAAATGAACTATTATTTGCATATCTTTTTAAAAAAGTTCAAAAGTTTTGACATAAGTATTACTATGTATTCAAATGTATTTAGAATGTCATAGTCATGTAATGCAATATATTTTCAATTTAACAATGATTCAGATCGTTGACCTTACTCTTGTTTATTGCACAGAAGGAATCGAAGGTGCAATTTGTCTTTTTCCATTGATCAGATCTTTTTTTTCTATTTTTGCATGATGAATAAATTTCTTCTATTACTTTGATTACTTCTGGGTATCTGTAGTATGGATGGCTCTCGCTTCCAGTGATTTTTCAAAGAGCCTAAAGTCTTGTATGGGTTCAGTATTTCAGACAAGTTATTAAAGTTGTTTTTGTTGTACAGTTGGTCTGTAAACCAATGTAATTGGTCTGCCCAGCCATACGATATAAATCGACGTACTCTCTACAAAACTGTCCTTGTTGAAGGAATTAAAATGAAGGCAAGGATTGCTAGTATAGCTCTGAAGTTCCACCTCCCATTGCTGATATTGGGTATTTTCTGAAACCTGATCAATGGAAAATGTCCCTTTTCCTCAAAAAATTGGAACACTCGAGTGATTGATTTCATATCTCTCCAGTCTGATATTTCTTATTACTTCTGTTTCGTTATCACACTGTGTTTTAAGCAAAAAAGAGAAGAATTTTTGTCAAGACATAGGGTAGATTAGGGTAATATAAGCACCTTGGTAATATGAGCATACTTAAAGATTTATTAGATGTAAGCAGTGAAGTTAAAGTTGCTTTATTTTTTTCGAATCGACTTTATGTGGTGATAACAGGAATCAGTACAATTAGCGTAAATTTATATGCAGTAAATAGCAGATATCATCTAATTAAAACACTTTCAAATTTTTTGCTTTGTTAAAAAAAATCATCACGTGTGAATAATTCTGTGGCGCGATATTTTGGTGCTAAAATAATGAAATTAATTTTTTCATAAAGAAAAATATATTAGCTAAAAATCCAATTCATTTTTGTTTGAAAAATAATGCATAGAAACATTTATTTTTGACTTTATTTAAAGATACCATTTTTGTGTAATATGAGCATGCTTAAATTACCCAGTGCTTTTCATTGAAATTGCTTAGTTTAAAGTCCTAAAATAGCAGTGGTTTTTAATTGCTTCTTGAATAAAAACAAAACATAGTAAAAAATTTTAATATATTAACAATACTAAATATTTTTCTGTAACTTAAATCTAAAAAATTTTAATTTTTATTGTTCAAAGGTTTGAGTTAACAAAAAAACAATGTACTAATTTTTTTTTTTTTTTTGGCAGAAAACATAGTAGTATTGTTTCAACAAAATGTAGCTTAAAATTTGATCTTTTAATGATATGTTTTGTTAATCACCAATCCTTATATTCCAACAATTAGTTCTGTTAAGCAGGTTGGTCTTTTTTTACTTAATTAATGCTATTTTTTTGAGCTAATTTTAAGTGCTCATATTACCAAGGGGTCAGGGTAATACAAGCACTTTTGCTACTTTTTTAAAACCTCTGTGTTTTTAAGAAAAAATGTCAAGTGCTCAAATATCTAAATAGATTATGAATAGGGATCCCTAAAAATTGTTTATTTGCAAAAATTTTGGATCCAGCATATTTATTTTTGAAAATATTCCAATTTTTGCTTAAGGTGCTCATATTACCCTAATCTACCCTAATGTCTTTTTTCTGATGACTCAACTTAATACTATAGTATTAAGCTGAGTCATCAGAAAAAAGAGCTATTTTAGATATAAGGTCCTGACACAGGAAGATCATTAATGTAGATAAGTAATAAAACAGGACCAAGGATAAAACCTTGAGGTACCCCAGAAGTTACTGGAAATAAAGAAGAGTGTTGACCTTCGAGGATGACTTTGATAAGGCGGTTAGAAAAAAAACAATTTGATAATCTCAAAAATTTCCCAGATACACCATATGAAAAAAGCTTATAGAGAAAACCAACATGTCAAACTTTGTTGAAAGCCTCAGATATGTCTAGAGCAATAGTCTCTAAGCCTCCATCTAATGCACAATAAAATCTTTCAGTCACAGCAGTTAGCAAGTTAGCCATAGAGCAAGAGGATTGAAACACGTATTGGTTGTCTGCAAGTTATTTGACTAAAGTTTGAATGTGAGAAATATGTTTATCAAAGACTCAAAGACCTTGCTAATAATAGAAAGAAGACTGATTTGACAATATTTGGAGGGGTCAGTATGTTTACCAGTCATTTTCCAGCAGGCAGGAAAACAAGATGTCATTTTCCAGCAGGCAGGAAAACAAGAATCAGTCAAGTACTCAATAAATAGTTTAGAGAAAATTGAGTCCTAAAGAACAATTTTGTATGACTGTGCCAGGAATTTTGTCTGGACCTCAAGCCGTAGAAGACTTTAATCAAGATATGACTATGAGCAATGGAAGCTGAAGTAGTTTGAATGTCTAACAATGGGTTAACCTGTTTAATTAGAATGGAAGGAAGAGAAAGGCCATAAGAGTTGAAAGTCAGATTGGAAGAGAATTTCTTTGCAAATAGTTCAGCCTTATTTCATGTATCTAAGCATAGCCAAGTATCAAGTATGTTTTTATATTTTTTATTTTTTTAATTTCAATTCACCTCCCTGAGGCTGCAAAGGCCACTTTAATTGAGGAGGCTTCTTTAGTTATGGCTATAACCCACTATCAATTTTATTACTTGGAAACACAAACCTTGATTAACAAAGATTAAAATAATTGTTTGCCTTTGATATGGGTCCAAGTATTTGTTTACCAGTATCAATTTAAAGTTGTATGGGTTTATATTTTAATTAGTTAATTCATTGGCATTGGTATCGGCCTTTTCTCATTGATCAGATATATATATATATATATATATATATATATATATATATATATATATATATATATATATATATATATATACGTCCAATTGTTTGACTTAGCTATTAAACCACAATTCATAAATACGTCCTACTACCTTTCTTTTCCTAATAAATTTCGAACAACCATTCTGTATATTCTCAAGAAGACTTCAAAACATTTGATAATCTCACATTCTACAAACAAGCTACTCCACTGTTTATCTTCAATAAACCTGTTGAAGGAATTATATTCTTCTCTTAAATAATTTAATTTCTTTTATCAAAAACTCTAACATATTTATTAATATCGTAATACCACATTAATATGAGATGATCTTGCTTTGTTTTGCCAAAAAGAGGTTTATATATGCCAAAAAGATATTTATATCTAAAATTTTAGTTTTGTCATTTGTAATAAGTAAATCCAGAATGTTTGTTTCATTTTCAGAGCTTCGATAAAATGTTGGTTTGTCAATAAGCTGGTGAAGAAAGCAATCATTGATATTTTTTATAAGCTCTTTTGCAGAGTAATCATGCCTCACATCTTGTCCTGTTTAACCATTTAATATTAGAATAGTTGAAATCTCCTGCTAATAAAATGCTATCGTATCTTCCATTAAAGACCATTTTATTAGCATTTTAAATAATTTGATTAAATTTACAATTTTTGATGACATCAGAATTAGATTGTCTATAAATGCAGTTTTAACTTTATCAATTTTTAAACAACACTATATTTATTCTATTTCTGTATCGTTTAGTAAGAATTTGTTTATTTTATATGCAATTATATCAGTTCTGATATAAATAGTCACTCCACTTTGTCTATTTTTCTTTTCTAAATATTTAGTAGTTATCTACTGAAACTATAAACGTTTCTGTAAACCAAGTCTCATTTATCAAAGCAATGTACTTGATTTGTCACTTTGACTTGCTGATTTAAACACAGTGAATAACTTTTTATGCAAATTGGATGTAGCAGTATATACTTAACTTTGGTCTTCATATTTGCATAATTACAGTCTTGATCTTAACAATTTTGTTATTCCTTTTTCCAAATCTAAAATCTACTTTTTTTAAATCATTGTTTAGTTTATTTCTTTTCCCTATTAAGCTTTAGTTAGTGCTCTCTCACTAAGTGTCTAGAGCAATGAATATTCCTGTGAATTTAGAATTTCTCAGATTTTTACATTTTTTTCAATACTTTTTTTCCTCCTTTGACGAAAGTTCTACCAAAATTGATGTACTCTTATTTGCATCTGATTTTTTAAACCTTCTTAAATAAGCTACCTCAATAAACTTCAAAAAAATATTAAATAAGCTACTTTTACATTAGCTCCAATTTTGTGAAGAATATCATCTACAACATTTTTGTCTTCTTTTCCTTCTACACCTTTTGTTTTTAAAATAAGTATGTTTCATTCTCTTTTTTAAACTTGCTTATTTTCAATTATAATTGTTCTAAGTATGTTAGTGTCTAGTTTTTAATAAAATTAAATAAATTACTGAGTAATCTGGGTTCCGTTTTGATTTGCGATGACTTCTCAAGAATCTCCACTCTATTTCTTAAGTTTTGATTTTGTGATTCTAGTTATATAATTCCATTTTGCATTTCTAATAATTTATCATCATAAAACTTTTTAAACGTTTCTACTTTGTTCTTGTTCTTGGTTTCCGAAGTTACAAAAAATTTAAATCAATGATATGTATTGTTTATATCATTAGTTAAAGTTTAAAATTATTGTCAATTAATTTGTCCTTTGAGCTATGGCGTGATAATTCTGTTCTAATTAAAATATCTAATTAAAAATCATAACAACTTCTCCAAAAAAAGATTAAAAAATCAACAGAAAAATTCATACACAAATAATTCAATCAGATATCTTGACTATACATACATCTTGATATACGCTGTTATACAAAGCTATATTTTAAACACGAACCTTGATGAACAAAGCCGCTGCACGGAGAAACGAGTTAATTTAAGAACAACAATTGTACAAGACCCTCTGCACTAAGTCTATTATCTATTAAAGAATATTTTGTTTAAATTAAATCTTATATTTAAATTTTTTTTAGTAGGTATGTATTTTTTATGATAAACTTAAATGTTTGAAACTATTTTTCCATATCTTTCTAATATCTTTTTTCCTTGTTTAAAATTAGCTTAGCGTTTCTTCTTTCAGTGCATTTCTGAAATACTTAAATCATCTAAACAGTCATGGTCAAGTTGTCAACAAAAAAAATAATTTGTGTGGTCAGCAATAGCTTTTGATCACATCACATTCCTGTCCAAGCCTGATTGAATCGCACATATTTTTTCAAAAAAGATTGGCTAGCAATAAATTGTTAGCAGGCTAATCAAAATTTAAAAAACAGCATTACAATTAATTAAATATCACAATTGTAACTAATCATCCTCGATACCTAATCTGAAAGACAAAATTACCACATTACATTGCAGTAACAATATTGCTTACAATGATGAAACTACAATACAGCAATATATCAAGTTCTGAAATCTTCTCAGGGACTTGCCATTTTGTCAGTATTTTTCAAATCACCTTCTGATTCACATTTAGGCTTAGACCTCTCAGCTTTTAACCTCACTTTTAAATCAACAGCTTAGGCATGTTTGTTTTTCTGAAGAAAAAAAAAAGGTCTCTTGTGAAATTCTGACAATTAGCTTTTACTTTTTAAATCGATTGATGATATTTTGATGGTATTTCATTTGATTTTAATGTTTTTTGTCTGCAACTGAAATGGTTAATAAGATTTAATATCATAAAAAAACAATGTTTTAAGCTTCATTGATTTTAGTGAAAGAAAAATCTCTTATTTGTTCATGCATTTAATACACACACTGCCAAAATTTAAGAGAATAAACTAAATCTAGACAACTAACTCCTAACTTATTATGTTTAGTAATAAATTAACATCATTAACATCAATCATAAAAATAATAATTTATACAAATTAAAACATATAAATGATAAAAAGTACACACTGTGTATGCCATTACAAAATGTGTAATGGCAGCTATACGGTTTAATATATAATAATAATTTAATATTAATAATAATACTTAAAATATTATTTATATAGAAAATATTATTAGTTATAAATAGGGAGTGGTAATGTATTGTTTGACATCCATTAATACATAGATGCATCATGTAACGATGCATCAAAAGACTGGATCGTTAAATAATGCATCGAAAGAATAAAAATAAAATATAAAACAGCTAGATTTAAAAATAAAATTTTATTTAGTTATTGTTATTTGCTATTAATCATCTACAATAATGGCAAAGAAATTTTAAGAAAAGTTAAAAAAAAAAATTTTTTCTTCGAGATATTAGTCAAAATAAAAAATTATACCCATCATTAATTTTCTTCATCTGTCTTAGGTTTTCCTTTATGTAAACAAGTTTTTCAACTTAAGATACAGGCAGGTTTGTTCTCCTGTCACCACAGATAATTACAGCTGTGCAAAACACTCGTTCGGAACTGGAGAAAGCTGTTGGAGTTGCCAATGGCAAAGCGGGCAAGTTTTGGATACTTAAAAGATTGGTTCTTCCAGTAACGAAGTATTGCCCATTATTGGCAATTGGTTTTGTAATCAAATAGCTTTCTATCTCCGCTATCAAAGAGGTGCTTCCTTTTGGCTTATTAACCATTTTTCCAATAGTTTGAATTTTCAAACTTTTGCAAGACCTTCTTGAGTATCCAACTGTTGTTTTTTCTTGAGGCTGTGTGTGTGTCTGTATTATTGTATCTTCTGTTTCATCAATGAGGGGTTGTGATGTGTTGGTTGATGTGTTGTTTCCTTCAGAAAAAGTAAATAGATTTTCTAATGTATTGATAATCTTAAAATTAATAGATTGTCTAACTTATTATTAATCGAAAAATGTTTTTCCTATACGAAGGGTAAAGGCATCGTAAGGAACGTAATCGTAAATCGAAAAATAACTAATTTAAGTAGCTATACACCATTTTATAATTTTTCTTTATATAACACATCGTTAATCATTCCGGTACATTTTTGTTTGCATCGTGTTTGATGCATTGAACTACTAATCGTTTTCGATCGAACACAATGAATTGTTCAATGCATCGAACACGATGTATCGGTACATCATTAATTGATACATTGCCGTTCCCTAGCTATAAAGGATAATGTTATTACTTATATAGGTAAAAGGCACATTTAACTCTAACACCTCCTCACCTTCTCCTTTTAATCAAATTACTTTTTTATTAGATGATTCTTCTCTATTCTTTTTTTCCACTGGCACTTTTGATTGATTTTGTTCAAAATGTTTATATTTAGTATGTTACAGTTACATACAATATATAATGCCAGTTTTTCCAATTCAGTTTAAACACCAATTTTTTGAAAAATAAAATCTGAAATTTTTTAACATTTTTTTAGGTTTCAACCAATGTTTACAGAACTTATTACAAACAAGTCAGAACAATTACATGTCCTAAGAACTGTCAGAGAATTTTGGGGAAGAAATCCATTAGTAAGTATTTTTTTTTATCACCCACTTTATTTGAGTGAAAAAAATGTTAGCAAAAAATGAAAAGAAAAGAGAAAATTTATTAAATTAAATAAAATTTTCAAAATTTTCAAAAACTGAAGTGAATTAAAAAGTTTTTTTTTTTTATATTTCGAATAAATTCCATGTTTTGCATTTGTAATTTTTACAATAATTATATTAGTATCAGCATGTCTGATATTAATTTCCGTTTTTTTAATATCAGAGTAGCTGATGGTATTATATATAGTATCAGTTGTTTGTGGAGATATATTGTGGAGATATATTTTTTTTGTAGTTGTAAATATACCTTTTTTTATTTAAATTTTGTTCATTCTCTTACCTAATTTAATTAATTATTTTGCTGTTGTATTGTCTTTTTTCTATTATTATTATTATTATTATTATTATTATTATTATTATTATTATTATTATTATTATTGTTACAGTAAGTTCCCAGTACGTCAAACACCAGTCAACTCGAACTTTTATTATCTCTAACTGTTTCATTTGTTCCCTCAAAATTGTCTAATTGATTGCTATTAAAATTCTCTGATTAAGTCAAACCTCGGATAACTCAAACTTTGTTAAGTCGAACCCTTTTTTCGTCCCCTTACAGCAAATTTCTTTGGATTTAACTTTATATATGGGAATTAAAGAATATTATAAACACTGAAGAGACAATTTTTTTTCTTAAAGTAGGAAGTAGTTTAGTTCAGAATTTTCTTTCAAAAAAAAATAAATGGGGAAAGGGTTTTAATAAGCTCTTTATGTATGCTGAAAAGGTGCATATGTTAAATTTTTTTTGCTCATAACTCAATTTTTTTGAATGAGTTATTTTTCTATCATTTACTAAAAACTAAGAAATGATCAGCTTTGAATAGATAAGTATAGTCAGTGTGGAAAAGACCTGTATTTACGGATCCAGGTAGCTAGAATAAGGAAATAAGGAAAAAGTATAGAAAAAGTCTGTGTGGAATAGACCTACAAAGACCCTTATTTTTACGGGGTCCATTCTGATTTTTAAGTTTTTTAATAATTCAATAAATCAAATATTTTTAAGTGGAAGTTTTAATTTTGAAAAGTTTAAAAATTTTTGTTTAAGTTTTCTTCAGATAATATATAACTCAATTAGTTTGACACACTATATATCCAAATGATCTGAGTTCACTATTCTATATTAGGGCATGGATTATATCAAAGTCCACTGAGTACGCTATATACCAAAATGCACTAAACATACTATATACAAAAATGCAAATACACTACACATCAAAATGATGATAGTAGTAATTATTTTTAATGTTTTAATTTTCATCATTGTAGATGGTTCTTATTGTCATTGATAAAATGGTAAAACTTCAATATATTCAGTGCAGCACAGTTATTAATTGGATTTTTTCAAAAGAAATGGAAAATGAATTCATGAGGTTTTTAAATAATAGTTATATAATAATTTTGAATTAATTTAAATTTGTTTCATAATAACATTTAATAAATTTAAATTTTTTTTAAAGATATACAACCTGGGAGCTGATACACAATACTTTAAAAAAAATGATGAAACATAAATCAAAGGTGATTATTTTTCAAAAGTTTTTTTTTCAAATTTACTTCTTAACTAAACTTTAAAAAAGTTTTTTAATACCAGGTAAAAAAAGATCTAGAAGATGCACATGAACGTTTGGATGTACTAATTGATAAAGCTAAACGAGAGGTTTTTATTAAAAAAATATATTTAATAATATTTTATTATGTCATAAAAGTGTATTGATTATAAAATTGATGCTAACAGCCATATTTTTCCAGAATTATTGGTTATTTTGTAATAAAAAATTATTGATAAAATTTCAAATACCATATTTTTGCATATAATTCTATTTCTTTCAAAGGTTTACTTAGGCCTAGTAATCTGTGCACCACTTACACTTAGTAATTAGAATTATTACACCACAAGTATAGTTGTATTTTTAAATTTAATTAGGAGCAAAAGCATGGAGAATCCGAGGATGATGAAGCATATAATACTTCTCCTTTGGAAATAGAACGTCGACAGGAAGAAATCGAAGAATTAACACAAAAAGTTGAGACTGCTAAGAAAGATCAGAAAGAGCTATTTTTAATAGTTTTTCAAGTATGAAATATTTTGGTGGAATTTCTTTTTAAATTATTTTGTTTTTGTAACTTTTTTGTCTGAATTCTTAGCGGTTTACAATGATCATCACAGAACATGTCGCTGAATGTGAGCGAGAAGGCAGGAAAATTGTGAATTCTTGGTATAGGTATACTTTACAAAGATTGCAAGAAATATTTCTCATGGTACGCATATTTTATGTTTTGTTTTTGTAATTAAAATTAATTCAAAATAATAAGAAAATCTTGTTTGCAAAGAACAATAAAATAATCGTAATGCACGTGGTTTGTATTTACAAACAGTAAAATTTATAAATTGATGGAAAGTGTTCAAAATCTACCAAAGTTGACAAAAGTTCCTAAAGTCTTAAGAGCCATTATCTGTAGAAATCAGATAATTTTAAAGCAGTAAATACTGATATGTCTCCAATTCTGTTTATTTTTCTTCACATATTTTTTCTTTTAAAACCTGGAAGATGAAAAATATGATTAATTCTAATCTTATTCAAACAAATATAAGTTTTATTTAAGCAAATTATATTTTAAATGTTTTCATTTTCTTCTTAAAAAGGTATACATTTCGAGAAAAAAAAAATTTTTTTTTTAAGTGCATATATTATTCTAATTATATAATAATTAGAATAATTAATAAAATAATAATTAAATAAATGTTTTGTAAAAACTAGTTGCTGTTCTTTTTCTTTGATACTTTAATTGCAATCAAAATTTAAAATGATAAATTATTAAATGTATATTACTTTACAACGAAAAGTAGATGTTTTCTAAGTTAGCTTGTCTTTTGAGTTGTATATAATATATTTCTAGCTTTTGCTTGAACTACAATGTAAAATATTTAAAAGATAAAGAAGAAAATCTTTTTTAGATTAAGAAATTTTATAGTGTATTATTTTTGTAGAGTGTTTTAAAGAAACAAAGATATGTAATATATTATAATAGTTATTATATATATTATATTATAAAAGTTATAATAAATATAAACAAAACATCTTTTGATCTACTGATGTTTTTTCCATTCAAACAGTGCTAGTTCGTTTACAAAACTCAAAACTTTTGGGTGAGGTCCGTCATACTGTAATTTACCAGTTTTTTTTTTTCGATTTAATTTCCTTTTTCAGGGTTCATTTTTGCAATACATCTAAATAATAATTAGATCAGATTAATAAATCATTATTTACAGTAAAAAAAAAAGAAAAGAAAAAAATGTTGAAAATATTTAAAATTTATATGTAGAGCAAGCATGTAGAGCGTACAGTTGCAGATAATCAGGATCAGGGGCGGCACCAGCATTTTTTGGTCTTTGAGCTAATTTCCAGATAAGGAACAAACTTCAAACATTTATATGTTTATACTTATGTCAAATAAGGGTGCTTTGCAAAAAATGATGTGATGATTGGAGCTTGGAAATAAAAAAGCTCCAGAATTTTGCCCCTCCCCCTGCCCCAAACCTAAAAGCAAGTTGATGAAATATTTTTTGTACTATTTTCAACTAAACTTATATTCATCGATAAATTTTAAGTTTCATAGTATTATCTCTCAACATTCAAAAATTATGACCATATAAAATTTGCAATCCCCTAAAATTGAGGGGGGTTTAAACTTTATATGGTCATTATTTTTGAACGCTAAAATATTTTACTATAAAATTTAAAATTTAAATTTCATAGTAAAATATTTTAGGCCAAAATTTTGGTTCTTTTTTGTTCTCAAGCTCCAATCATCGCAATTTTTTGCTGAGCATCCTTATTTGATAAAAGTATAAACATATAAATGTTTGGAGTTTGCATTATGTCTGGAAGTTAGCTATCTCAAAGACCAAAAAATGCTGTCGCCGCCCCTGATCAGGATGCAGTGATATAGAAGAAAGTGTAGGTTAAAAGTAGATAAAGTTAGCAGCATTTTTGTAGAGTAAATCCATGATTTTAGCTGGCAGTTTTTGCATGGAACTTTGAAAGCATCTATCTAATTGTCTAGCATAACACTGGAAGATCCAGATGTAGGTACATTTTAAATTCAAGGTTGGATTGAAACCAAAACCGAAGGATGAACCTAAGAAAAATATTTAATAGTAGAATTTCATTTTAAAAGTTACAATCAAAATTAATCAATATGATATAAATTATATAATTATAAACATATAATTAAAAAATTATTAACAGTTGAAGACCTCGGTGCAATTACGATTTAACTCCATTTTTACAAATTGTTCAGGAGAAAGAAAAAACTGATTAACTTTAAAATTTTACTCTCAACTTTTTACATAAGTTATTAGTAGTTAAGTATAAAATGTATGTTTATTGTAAATTTTGTTTTTGTATTATCAATACTAACGACAATATAAAAAAAATAAACTCATCGAGTTACCCTGTTTTTGCACCAAGCAAATAAAATTAAGTTTGTTACTATCAAGATCCGACAAAACAAGACTAGAAATAACAATAATACCCCAAATAAATTTCATAAGTGCTATATTTATTCATTTACTATGTTAAATTTCCTAAAAAATGTATTAATTAGGCTTTAGCTGTTTTCTTGTGAATGATAATTTTTAATCCAATAAAAGATTTCCAGAAATGACAAATAACAAACAAGCATATTTTCTAAATTACATACTGTATTTCATTATTTAAATGTTATATCACAATAAAAAAAATATTTTAGTCTGTGAAGCTATCCTCAAAAAGTGGACCATCTTGTTCTGCACCTTGGTACTTTAACGTGTCATAAAACCACATACAGTTCGGTGGAACATATTTAGCTGCAAGTTCTTTTACTTGTAAATACTTTGGGCGCTTTAATGGTATTGGACCGGAATACAGTTGAATGTCATTATTTGGTAAAGTCAGACAGGCTCCACATTTTTGAAGAACAAAATCTTCTTTCAAAAAACCACTGGCCAAACTGCTACATTGTACATAATTTTGTGAGTAATTCATCATACGGTAAGATAAGATTGAAAACTTTTCTTTACGTTTATTTAAGATCTTTTTTTTGAACAAACCAGAAAAATGGCTAATAAAGTTCAAGAACATTTCTCGGGTTACTGGTACAACAGTAAATTTGCGACAAGTATTTTTTACTAAAGAAACCCCTTCTTCTGGTAAAATTATTCTTTCTCTCTTTCTCTTTTCTTTTTCAATCAACCCAAAACTACGGTCACAAGGTAAGAAGCTGTGTCCTGGTTCAGGATATCGATAAATTATATTGAACAAATTTTTAGTATATTTTTAGTATGTATGATTTTTATTTTGCGAACTACAGTTGTCAGAATACAAGTAGAGCTTTTTGACTGAAGCAGCAAGGAAATTTTGAATAAAAAAATGCAGACAGCTTACAAAATCATTTTGTCCTTTTTTGCCAACTGTTTCATCATACATGAAGAAATAAGACTTTTCAGATCTGGCTGCGTATATACAAAAATTGTATTCCCAAAGCTGGCGTTTGAAAAAAACATCACCATTTACCAAGTGAGGCAGGGGCATATTTTGCTGATAATCAAATGTTAATAACTCTACTTCTTTATTACTTGTCTTTACTTCAGCAATATCTACTTTCATTTGTGTGTAGAGTAGCTGCAATAAGTTTATCCAATCGCTCACATGTCTGGCAGGTATCAGATCGAGGCTTTCCAAATGAATAGTTAAACCGTGTTATGAAGTGACGATAAAAATAATCTTACGTAACTATTGGCTTAATAAAATCATGTTTATTTTCCAAACTGTTGTAAATAGCAGGCTCGTATATTTGCAGATACAGTTTGTGCATTTTTACAATATTTAAATCAGGAGACAAATATCATTTATGTTGGTTGTTAGTTCTGCTGTAATCAAATGTTCGTTTTGGAAAAGAGTTGATGTGATCATCAATTTGGTATACAATGTCTTCAGGTATCATGTTGGGACGGTTTCTGTGTTTTCCACGCTTATCTCTTGGAGCAGGAATATTTTCTTGTAAACAATACGTTCAACCCTATTTCCTCTTACACCATATATTGCACAAAAGGCTATTTTATATACCTTCTTTGCTTCTTTTCTTATTTTTATTGTATATACACAAGAACATGAACGTTTTGGGCCGTTACCAGAGTTAGGCCTACGTCTTTCAACTGATTTTACTTGAATTTGTCCTCCAATAAAAACATCCTGCTTTTCTTCATCTCCAATGCTGTTAAAAGTTTCTAAAAGCTGCAACTTTATAATATGTGATATTTTATCAAAACATTTTGCCCTACAGTCGCAAGGGTCTCCAGTTTTTCTCTCCTGCTTAAAAGTTTTTTTACTATTTTTGAACCCTATGTAAGTCTTTCCTTCGGCTTTCCTTTTCTAAGCAATATTTTGTTTCCAAGCATTGCTATTTTTGATGCGTTTTCTTGTAAGTTTTATTTTATTTACTTCAGAGTCACTTTCAGAAGTACTAAGGTTGAAATATCGGCACTTGCTTTAAAAACAGTTACTTACACTAGTCATAGTGCTGTTGAGGACAAAATTTGTTTCATTAACCGAATTGTCAAATATACTGCTGTCACTTGCAATACAAATAGCCATATTATTTCTTCTATTAAGTAATGTACATTAGGTACTGTAATTTACAATTAGATTTATACCATACTGTAATAAAGTATAAGACTTAAATAAACACTAGAAATAATTCAACCAAACTTGCATGTCTTTCAAAATCACAATAAAACTCGAAATTAACAAACAAGCGTAGAAAACAGAAACTTATGTTCAATTTCAAGTTTTCTTGATTACCCTTGTTACGTATAATGTTTTACATAATTTATGTAAATTTTATTATATATATATATATATATATATATATATATATATATATATATATATATATATATATATATATATATATATATATATATATATATATATATATATATAATATATATATATATATATATATATATCATATTATTTCTTCTATTAAGTAATGTACATTAGGTACTGTAATTTACAATTAGATTTATACCATACTGTAATAAAGTATAAGACTTAAATAAACACTAGAAATAATTCAACCAAACTTGCATGTCTTTCAAAATCACAATAAAACTCGAAATTAACAAACAAGCGTAGAAAACAGAAACTTATGTTCAATTTCAAGTTTTCTTGATTACCCTTGTTACGTATAATGTTTTACATAATTTATGTAAATTTTATTATATATATATATATATATATATATATATATATATATATATATATATATATATATATATATATATATATATATATATATTAGTTTATATATAAATATTAGGGGAAGGGGGGTCTGAACTTTTTTTACAAATGTTAACAAGGGAAGGGGGAGGTCAATTAAAGTTGATGTGAACAATTTTTTTTTTTTTTTAATTTCTGAAAATTAGTTTCCTATATTAAATAGGGTTTATATGGTATAAAAACCTTTTTTTGTGTAATAAATTTTTTAAAGTTGTTATAAATAGATTTAGTCCATATCTATTTATAACAGCGTCTTTAATCTAAATTAAACTTTAATTTTAAGATAATATTTTGCGAACGCGCTTCTTTGAAATCATATAGCACTTTAGTTTCAATTAAAAATCTAATATAAATATATTAAAATCTCTTATAAATATATTAAAATTTTACAGTATAATCGGTTCTGACACAAAAAATACTAGAATTTCGATTAAGAAAGAGCACTAATTAAGAAAGAGCACTAAAAAATACTAGAATTTCGATTAAGGAAGAGCATAATTAAGATCAAAACAAATTATATTATTAAACTATGATGTTCATTTCACCTAAAAAGCGTATTTATTTAAAATCTTTTTTAAGTTTGGACAAGCGATCGTGATTTTAAGAAGATTTTTTTTTTAAAAAAAAGAATTTTCGGTTTTAGTTTTTTTGCTACAAACATTTATATTTTATGATACCGCAAAATTTATCCTTTTAATTTTTTTCGTCGTTTCATAAGTCACAGACCTGATCATTTAACGGAAATATGTCGTAGTCAACAAAATATCATACAGACGCTATAATATTTTAAAAGTGCACCGAGGGCTACTGTTGGTAAAAAAAAATTAGGACTTTTATCTTAAAGGAATTATCATTTTTTGAACCCAGAGTACCAAGTTATAATGGTGGCAAAGACTCTGGGATTAAAAACAGTTAGTTCCAAGTCATTAAATTTCATTAGTTTTTTTTCTTATAGCATATCATAAGTCAATCAATATGTTTAGAACTTCTAGAAACCAGAGACCAGGAAAAATCTGAGATATTAAGTCGGAGTCCTTTTGTGACTCCGCATTCCGTAAACTACTGTTTTTAGGGTGGGGTGAAAATTACTTTTTTTTTCAAAAAAAGTAATTTTCTCCGGTTACACCACAAGGTTTGCTCTATATTATAAAAAAACATTAGATTTTAATGGGTCCTATCTGACCTTTGAATATTTAACGGGTCCTTAATAACCGCAAAAGATTTTTTCAAAAGGTATATTAAACTGGTACTCAAAAGAAGTGAAATTTTATAAAAATATGTTTGAAATGTAATTTAAATAAACCGTAAAAAAAAACTTTAAAAACGATAGTTTTTATAATAAGCAATAATTACTATTTTTAAAAAGTTTCGCCTCTTTTGAGCACCAGGTTGACATTGACACGACTTGAAAAAAATTTTTAGCCGTCTAACTGGTTAGGATATTTTTTTCAAAAACGTGTTTTTCACGACTGATTTTTTATGGTGCCAATGCAACCACGTGCAATTAAATTTTTTTAAATGAAATTCTAGACCCACACCTATCTGGTGTAAATAAATCCATGTGGCTATGTTTGCTTAAATAGTTACGGCCACTTACAACTATACAATTTTTGTACTTTAAAACTATGGTTTTGAGACAATAAAATTTATTGAGTTTTCCTTTGCGTTTTTTTTTAAATAAAACTTTTGACTGGCTCATCACAAACTGGTTGAAAAAAATATTCGAACTAATAATATACAGGACATTGCTTTTTAAAGTACGAAATAAAGCAAAATAAGAAAATTAACTAGAATTCTTTGATTTATAAAGTATACCATCGTCGAGCGACAAATATTTAGAACAAAACACTTTATTATTGCACCTATTATACAAAGAACATAAAAACGTTCAATATTCTTACAGACAATGGCTATCCATGGGCACAAGAGGTGTTTTAGGCGTTTAAAAAACGTAATAATACGTATTAATACGTTTTTTAGACGTCTGAAACACCTCTTGTGCCCACTAGGCTTCGCTAAATAATATTAATACCAGGCAATTACCTATAAAATATTATATTACCTATAATATAATATATATTACTTGTAATACCTATAAAAAATTATTTTCAAACTTTAATAATGACGTCTAAAGACCACATTTCCATTTTATGTTGTGTTTAGTATCATTTTATAATATTGTGTTTAGTATCATGCTGAAATCGATCAATACTCAGATAAAATGGAGAAATTAATTTTTACGCCAGACATCGCTCCTCACATTCTTGAAGTATTTAGGCGTTACAAGTCTCTACGTTCTTGAATTATTTATTGACTGTACACCAGTGGAGTCAGAGAATAAAAAATGGATTTTAGCTTCAATAAAAAGCAATGAAATTGACTTAGCTTTTTAAAGAAGTATCTGCAGAAAGAAAAGATCTGTAACTAATAGTAAAATGTATATGAATAAATCTCATCGATAAATTTTTTTTTATTTTTATCTAACAGTAATTAATGTTATTTCGAGCGAGTTTGAGCGTGAACTTATTAATGTTCATTCGAGCGTGTTTGACACAATTCTCTTGGCTGCCATTACAACCAAAGTAATAGCGAGAAAGAGTTTTTTTTTATAAGAAAAGTCAACGAAGGTATATGCAAATATCTAACTTACGCTAACTTCAAATTATGTTAATTCAAATTAATTATATTAAAACATATATCAAATTTTTTAGTTTTACTTTCACTTAAAAACTGTATTGCGGCAACATCTCTTTAAGATTTTATCTGTAGCATTTATTTCCGTTTGATAAAGTCTTTATTATGCTATATAGTTCTAAAACTTGAGCTGGACAATATGCCTTTGCGTGGCCGAGTGGTTATAACGCTGGGCTCCTAATGCAGAAATTCTAGATTCGATTCCTGTCACCGGCGGGTTTTTTTTTTTTTTTTTTTCTTTACCTTTTTTGATTTTTTATAAAATTACGTAACGCAAAATTTCACAATAAACAAAACAAAAAAATATCAAAAGTTTTCCCTCGCATAATCTTTATTTTAAATAAATAATCGAAATAAGAAATCAAGTGAAATGAAAATCGCCGCGTAAAAGAGCCTTATACTTCTGTTCTTATAATATTTTTTGCGTTGCCTAATTTTTTTTTTTTTTTTTTTGTTCTTTATTACATTATAAACAACATTCCGTTATAAATATACAAATTAAAAACTAAAATATAAAAGTTACAAGAAAATAACAAAACAAAAAATCGTAAATAAGAAATAAAAGAACGCGGGGACTCGTAGAAGACCGTAAGGTCTAGTCGTCGAGAACCGCTAAAATGAACGTGATACAAAAAATTAAAAATATTTAGAAAACCCGTTATAAATATAAAGATCAGTTATATAAATACTATATAAGTTAATAAACATATAAATTGTCGTATATATTGATACATATTTTTGGTAAATATATAAATTATAAAATAATAATTCTTTGATAAGTGGAGGTAAAATGGGAAAACTATTAAAAATTATTAAAAGTAAATCGATAGATCGCAAATTGTAAAAATTAATTCTTTTAACTTTCGTTTAAAAGAGTTGTAGTTACATTGTTGGATAAAATCTTGAGAAAAGTTTTTTAAGACAATTTTGTTCCATAAGAATGGTCCACGAGAAGTAATGCAGAATTTGCTCAAGTTAGTTTGAAAAAATGACTGCTTAATAAAATTGTTATTGCGTAAATAGTATTTATTTTTATCTTTTGACATATACAAATCATGGAAAGAAACTGGTGAAGAATTAGTTTTACATTTGAACATAAAACAAAGAGTATTATAAACATTGAGTTGATAATATTTAAGGCGTTCATTTTTTTTAATAGAGACTTTGCATGAGTTGCAAGGCTTTGCAAGACGTTCACTAAAATGTATCAAACGTGCTGCATGCTTCTGATGACGATAAAGAGGTTCAAGTTTGCTTTTATTGGTGCAAGCCCTTGCAATGTTTGCATAATTTATATGGCTATGAATAAAAGAGAAATATAATTGAGTTAAATTTTTTTTATTTAAAAAGTTTCTTGCTTTATATAAAATATATAAAGTAAGAAACTTTTTAAATAAAAAAATTTAAACTCTATTCCTAGGTGTTTAAATTAGGTGTGTAGGTGTGTAAAAATTCCTAGGTGTTTAAACACCTAGGAATTTTGTAACGTTTACTCTAATTATTTCGATATTATCAATAAAAAAGGATGGCATTTCATAAGGCAGTAGTTTTTTCTTAGAGGGCGGGTGAAAGAGAGTCCAGTTTGTTTTTTGAATATTAAGCAATAATTTATTTAATTTAAACCAGTAAAAAATCTTGTTTAATTCTACATTCATAAGTTGAAACAGAGTAATGATGTTAGTATGAGATAAGAATAAGTTTGTATCGTCTGCAAACATGATTGTTTTTAATCTGGATACTTTATAGAGATCGTTGATATATATAAGAAAAAGAAGAGGTCCGAGAATAGATCCTTAAGGAACACCACAAGTAATTTATGGACGATGCCTAAAAGGGGGTTTTAAAAATATGTTTTTATTTAGAACATAATTGAAAATTTTAATTTTATTTTTAAAATAAACCATATTACTATTATAATAATATTTATAATTTTTGAAAATATTAAAAAGTTAAAAATAACTACTATTAGGTAACGTGTTATTCACGAGTGTATGTTAGCCATTTTACCGAGTACCAGAAATACGTTTTAGACAATCATCAGATGATGTGATTGTTCAATACAAGTCATATAATTGAAAACTATTGAAAATTGTTATGTTTTGTTAATTTGTTAATAAATGTGTAAATAAAAATATCTTTTATTTTACAATGTTATTAAATATTTTTTTGAAACCACCATCCGTAATAATTTGTATTTTCTCTATGTGAACGAAAGTCTATGCAAATATCTAACATGTAAAATTCAAGTTATGTAAATTAAATCAAATTTTACAGATTTATTTTTAAATTGCGGCAATATCTCATTTATTAGTGAGTTTAAGCAAACTCACTAATAAATGAGATTATGCCGAGGCAGCGGTAGAATTTCTCGTTATGCCGAGGCAGCGGTAGAATTTCTCGTAAATAATTAATAAGTCTTAGCATGGAAGTATTATAGATGGAAGTTGCAACGCTATTGGAATTTCTAAAACCATTCGTGAAATCTTTTGTTCATAATACAATAGAAACTCGAAAACAATTTTATTCAAGTTGGATGGCGCTTCTGGAGTATGTAAAATAAGGGTGTGCCGGATCGGAAATTTTGATTTCCGTCCGGAACCAGATTTTCCGGAAATGTTGAAAAATTCTGGCCGGAACGACAATTATATTTATGGAGTTTTTTACCTTCAAGGTTGTAAAGTGAAAGCCTGCACCTCAGCATTTTATATAATATATTTTTATAATCTATAATATGTATATATATATATATATATATATATATATATATATATATATATATATATATATATATATATATATATATATATATATATATATATATATATATATATATATATATATATATATATATATATATATGTATATATATATATATATATATATATATATATATATTTATATATATATATATATATATATATATATATATATATATATACATATATATATACATATATATATATATATATATATATATATATATATATATATATATATATATATATATATATATATATATATATATATATATATATATATATATATATATATATATATATATATATATATAAAACACATTTTTGAAGTGTCCGCCATCTGCGTCGATACATGCTTGAATTCGCTTCTTGACCAACTCAACCGTGCGCCGCAAGTAGGCCAGGCCTTTAACAATTCACGACGAAGATCTTGCAAATTTTTGATTTTCTGGTGAGGCAAATGTTCATCTAAAACGCCCCAAACGAAAAAATCGAGTGGTGATAGATCGGGGCAATTTGGAGGCCACAAATCTTTCCCCAGGTAATCCTTGATTTTCGTGTCCAAGAAAGCTAGCGTGCTTTTGGCTCCGTGGGTAGGCGCCCAGTCTTGTTTGAAGATTATTCCTGGGTTTTTTTTGTTTTCATGGGATAACGACCTTCTTGATAATCTCATCTTGGTAAGTTTTGGCGTTAATCTTAATGCTTTTGTTGATAAAAATCAGCTCCGTTGTGCCGTTTGTCGAGACTCCTCCCCACACCATTAAACTTTTTGGAAACAGCGTCTTTGTTGTAACTTTTCTTCTGCGGCTGTCTTTAGACCTGGTGACAAGAGTTGTCGGTGATTTTGAGAGTTCTTGGCAACTTCAATGGTGAAAACTTTTTCGTCCGACCATAAGACATCCTCAAAACGGCGCACTCGAATAAACTTCTTCAATTCCTGGCACTTTTCGAGGCGTTTTTGTTTCACTTGATCTGTTAGCTGTTGTCCGTTCAAAAGTCAATAGCTTTTGAGTCCAAGATCATAGTGCACAATCGCTTGAAGAGTCAATCGAGCCATTCCAAGATTTTTTGCCATCTTATTAAGTCACGCCGTCATTTCTGGTGATGCGCTTCTTGATTATTCCTCAAGCCTTCCGAGTGTTCACAGTTCTTGGGCGGCCTTCTTTTTTCTTCTCCTGTACGTCACCCGTCTTTCTCCATTGCGCCAGAACTTTGCAGACCAATGGAATTGAGCACTTGAGCCTTGTTGCGATTGTAGCTGCTTTCATTCCTGATCGGCACAAATTTACAATAACACTTTGATGCGGCGAAACTTTCGTCATACCTAAAATTCAAAAATAAACAACGTAGAAATACAGTAGAATAAATTTTAATTCAAAAACAAAATACAGTAGATAATCTGTGAAAGAAAAAACACTGTAATGAACAAAGAAAAGAAATTATACGTACTTATCGGCCACCATA
>NC_061164.1:23328047-23413047 GCF_022113875.1 Hydra vulgaris
TTATATAAAATGCCAATATTTCTTGAGATTTTATTGCTAATATGTTTAACATAATCTCTCCAGGATAAGTTTTCGTCTAATAAAATACCAAGTAATTTATTTGTGAATGAGCACTCAATTTTGATGTTATTTATATATGGCATCGATAAGGATTTTGAAAAATATTGAAACTTTCGTTTAGAAGGGAATAAGGAAAACTTAGTTTTATCAGTGTTTAAAATAGGCTGTTAGCGATAAGCCAGTTTGATATTTGTTCTAGTTCATTACTTGAAATAAAAAGATAATATTACTGTGAGAATAGAATAAAGTGGTGTCGTCTGCAAACATAATAGTAGACATAGTATTTGATGCTTTATATAGATCGTTGACATAGATTAAGAACAGCAGCGGACCTAAGATGGAGCCTTGTGAAACTCCACGTAATATTTTAAGTTTTTTTGTCTGAAAGCCATCATTTAGAGTAATAAACTGCTTTCGATCAGTTAAGTAACTGGTAAACCATTTATGGTATTCGTGGCTTATTCCATAATATTTTAGTTTTTCTAATAAAATCTAATGGTTAACGGTGACAAATGCTTTTAACAAGTCTAGGGATACACCTAAGGTGAATTTGTTTTGAGAAGATGCTCCACTGATAACTTCAACAAGTTGCATAAGTGCATGTTCCGTAGAGTAATTTCATCGTAAAGTAAGATCGAAAACCATATTGGTTATATATCGCTTCTGTAGTGGTCAATCACTCGCGTCTTCAGGTGGCGAGAGGTTTCGCCAATAAAATGTTTAGTATATATATATATATATATATATATATATATATATATATATATATATATATATATATATATATATATATATATGTGTGTGTGTGTGTGTGTATATATATACTAGAATTGGTAACAGGTATAGTGCCCTTAAAAAGACAAAAAAAATTAAATTGCCAATAATTATTCTTAAAAAGCATTTCAAAAAATTGTGCTTATTCAAAAATATAATCAGACCATACAAATTTCAGAAAAAAGTCAAGTTATAGTGCAGAATTTCAAATTTTTTTTCAAATTTTGCTCCAGAAGATTGTTTTTTAGAAAATTTGAGTACATAAAATCACTAATATTTAACATAAAATGAAAAATAAAAATAGTATGATAATACTGATTTCATAACAATTCGACGCATGGGGCATTGTTTTAGCTTTGCATCTTCACAAATGCCATTGTTTGAAATGCATCTTTCCTTGCATCTATAGAACAACTTAGTTTCTTCACTCTTTTTTCTTTCTCTGTCTTCTTTGTCTTGCAATTTTTTTTTCTTTGAATTGTAAATAGATTTTACAAGTTTTAGCATATCTTGACCTTCCGTGGAGCCATGGACTTGAGTTACTCTTGTAGTTTCTTTATGCATACTATTACTATGAGTTGACTTTACTTTTTGGATTGTCAAAAGACCTGTTAATGTCATTAAGATTTATGCTTTTTTCATGTAAGTCTGTGATCATGGCTTGCAATGACAAACATTTTTCTTTCCAGTTTGAAGCTTTTTCTTTCCAATACATTTGACTATCTTTTCGTTTTATTGATATAAGAGAACTTAATTTGCTATTTAGAACTGTAGAAATATCAGTAACGTTAGGTGAAGCAGCTAATAAGCATAATGTTGTCTGTTGTTGAGGTGTTTCTATTATAGAACTGTTTTTTTTAACTTCTTCTGCTAGCATAGAAGCTTATTGAAATTTATCATTTTGCATAAATGCAACATTTAAACTTTCATTAGTAATACCAACCTTCTTTCTTTTGCTTTTTTTATTAATTCTGGCGTGGCCAACTTGTCCCACATACTTGCAAAAGACAACATAAAGGCTTTTCTATTAATTGTTTGATGTTGTTTGAATAGATTTTCTTTTGTATTTGCATAGAGTTCATGAAGTGCCTTGTTAATTTGATCAAGTAGTTATGTTACCTCAATAGTGTCTGGAGGTGAAATAAATAAATGTATTTCTTTCTCTCTAAGAAATCGAAGTAAGGTCTAATGGAAGCGAGAACTGTGACCACTGCTTAGTACACCCAGAGCAAAGTATTTCTTTCTCAATCAAGTGTCGATCAAATAATTTATAAAATGCAAGTAAGGATTTGTGATCTAATAATCTATTCTCGGTTGTTGAAACTAATAAGTTGTTAAATACTTAATAAGTTAATACTTTGAATAGCACTCGGCGGAGCCATCTGACTATTAATTCTTTGAGTACCAAATATGGCAGATGCATTTTTCACCTAATAATAAAATAAGCATAGAAAATGTGAAGTTTTTAGTAATAAAATACACGTGTTGTCTTAAATTTTTAAATTTGTTAACTTTTATAAAATCCACTTTTAGTAATAAGCGTTTATAGTAAATCAGGGTGTTATATAGAATACAAAATATAATATGTATTATTCAGTTAAAAGTAAAGTTTAAAGTTTAAAATGTGTTTTGGTGTTTACCTGATAACGACACCATTGGATTTATTGGAACACATTCACGATTTTGCCGAGTCATTTTTTGACATGTTTCACCACGACCACCATATACTAAACCGCTTGCTGAACCATTAACACCAAAGTTAACAAATTGTGGAGTTTCATTGTGATTAAAAATCCAAGACAAGTCAATTTGCCCGGTCCAATATCCAGATGCTTCTCGATTTTCTTTAATCATGGTGCCACATTCCACCAACTCTTTAGCAAGATCATTTGACAGTGAATAATTAAAATTACTTTTAAAAAATCAAACTGTAACAGACTTCAGAGTTTTAACTCTATATTAGCATTTCTTAGTTATTTGGATGAGTTTGTTTATTCTGGCTTTAAGTGCCAGATACATATGCTATAATTTTTATAACATATTATATTTATTTTTGTGAATTTTAAAGTTGTTTTACCTAAATGAGAGCAGTCCATTTCACGAGTGCAATTCATTGGTCTATTCATTGTGATGACTCCTTGTCTTTTTAAAGAAACATTGACATGTTTGGCGTCCCATCGTCTCCGAAACGACTTACTTAGGCTAAATAGAAAAAATATAAAAAAAGTCAATTCAGTAATGAAGAATTGTATCAATACAAGAAGGATTTCTTACAAACTAGATAATTTTGACCTTTTTTTCAAAAGAGCTTTCCTGCCATTTATAGTCAAAGTAATAAACTTTCTTCCTCCTTTCATCTTTTTGTTAGCACGATTTTGAATTTTTAACACGTCCAAAATGAGGTTTATTAGTTTTTTTCTGTTCATAGCTTGATAAGCACGATTTTTACAGCGTACATGTCTTATAATATAACTATAAAATCTTCTTCTTTAGCTGTTAGAAGCATTAGATATTTTTTTCATTTCCTGTATAAACTAGATTATCTAACCGCTTATCCATCACGATTTTTCTTTTTATTAATGGATGATGCCCTGTTGATATTGCCGCATATCCTCGCTTTTCATTAATTTTGCACCATTCTACAGCTTGGCTTATCTGTTTATTTCTTTCATCTCGGTTAAACTGCTTTACAGCTGCTTCAGATTTATTTCTTGGCTTTTTTATTACAGAATTGGATGTTACTCTTAAGCAAAATTTTGGTTTTATTTTTATTTTATTCTATAATAATAAACATTTTAAACTATTATGTAAAATTAAACTGTAATCTAAAAAAGCAGCAAATAAACCACTTGATTTTAAATTCCCTTTTTTTTTTTTTAAGTTGCACTAAACAAAATAGCTGTTAATAGAAACTTATACTATTATAAGAATTGTTATCAAAGTAAACTTTAGGACATAAAGAGAATTGTTACTATATCAAAGTAAACTTTAGGACATAAAGAGAATTGTTACTATATCAAAGTAAACTTTAGGACATAAAGAGAATTGTTACTATATCCAAGTAAACTTTAAGACATAAAGAGAATTGTTACTATATCAAAGTAAACTTTAGGACATAAAGAGAATTGTTACTATATCCAAGTAAACTTTAAGACATAAAGAGAATTGTTACTATATCAAAGTAAACTTTAGGACATAAAGAGATGAAAAAATTATAAAAATACTGAAATTACTTAAGAAAATGATGTTCTTCATGCTTATTAAGAAATGAAGTATTTAGCTCAAAAAACATGATTTTTCTAATTATTATGAAAAATAATAAAGTAACTATAGATTTCTTTATATTATAAGATGCATATATCAGGCAGATAATACCTTACAAAATATTTCTATGATTGAGTTAGTTGTTAAGGAGATATTATCAAAAATAGAATTGTCTTTTTAAGGGCACCTAGTCAAAAATATACAATTTTCAAGTACAAACAAAATAGTAAAAATAAAATTGAATAATTTTTTCAACCACCAAGAAGAAATTATATTGCTCTAGACAAAATAAAAATTTAAAAGTTAAAAAAAAAAAAAAACTATATCAAATTTTTTAAAGCATATTTAAACTTGTTGTCTTTTTAAGGGTACTACACTAATCGACATATATTGCGGTTTATTACAACATATTGCAATATTATTGCGCGTTCAATTTAAATTGCTATATATTGCTCAATTAATTGTCCAATAAAATATCAATAAAATTATACAAATGTAATGTGTTTGTAAATGTAATTTAGATGCATTTAAATATAAATAATTCTGATGCTTATCTAATTGCCTGTGTCATTTTTTTGTTTTACATAAATTTAATGGGTTTTTAAGCAGTAGCAAGATTGTTGTTAAAATATTACAATATAATTGCAATATAATTGCAATATAGTTGTAATATTATTGCAATATTATTGCAACTAATATTAGGTAATCGATTTTATGATTGTAACTGAAGTTACAAGCATGCTTTCATTGGACTTTATACTGCAGTGTAAGTGCGGCCAGGCAGGTTTCTTCGGCGCACGTTAGACATGGCTTGCATGAGCCCAGCAAACCTGTCTGGCCACACAAGATACCCGTGCAAAAATAACATAGTTATTTATAAGTAAAGACTCATAAAATTTTATTAATGGTGAATATATGTGCAATGAAACGAAATTTTTTTAATAGAAAGTACGAGAGAAGAACTTTACATTTTACGGCTGAGTCTACTTCTTCTGAAGAGGAAATTACTAATAGTAGTTCTCAGTCCGACTGTAGCAATACAGATGATAATGTTAATGATGGTAGTTTTACCCAAGAGACAGAAGAAATTGTATCTATAGTATCTGAGGAAGAAAATCAAATTCTAGTATCTGAGGAAGAATCGAGTGCTTCCATGTTTCAGTTCTTTAGTTCTAATCCATTTGAATGTTCTTTATTGGATTCAATTGTTAACAAAAAGTTTATGTTTTTAACCTTGTTGTATTTAATGATTAGCAATTCATTTACTGAAATCGCATTTGATAGGTTTTTGAAGACTTTGCTGGTATGTTAGATGTAGTTTAAATTGTGTAATGTACTTGTAAATGAATATTGTGAAGCTAATAAAATTTTCAATCAACTTATTCCTTAGCAATAAATGTTGATCTGGCTATTTATCTCTGGCTGCTACCAGAAATGGTGCACATTGCCAATAATTCGTAAAAAAAGTCTGATAAAGTAATGCAGAACGTTCCTAATTATAAAACATTTTACTTGTGAAAATTTTATCCGACTTTTTTTACAAATTATATATTATATAATATTTTACAATTATATATTATATATTTTATATCTATAGTTTTTACAAATTATTTTTTTTACAAATTATTAAATTATAAAAATAATGAAGTATGTCATATTTTTATTTCAACTTGAGGCTGGGGTCTGGCCCAGGCTTAGTTTGGTTGATAAAGCTTAAAAAAATATATTTTTAATTTTTAAATTTTTTTAATAGATTTTTCGCTGTATAAATGACATGCCGTCATCTCATAAAATGATTCGTAGATTTGTTACTAAAAATATATTCTCCTATACTGAACCAACGCATAAATATTATTGTCATAATTGCTGTACAGCTTTAGTTGACACGTGTAAAATAAATACTCATTGTTCATCCCATATCTTTATATTGGATATCATTAGCCAAATGAAACTTGTTTTATTTCTGAATTTGGATGCAATTAAATCATATCAATTGGAAATTATGTCAGGTAAAAGAAAGAGTGATTTTATTTCTAGACCAAATTTTGTTGAAAATATGAAGTCTGCAAATGTTTTACATATTCATTTATTGATGTCAACAGATGGTGGAGAACCATACACAAAAAAAAAGATTACAATGTGGCCATTTCATGCTATTATTTTAGAATTACCATCTTATAAACGATTCCTATTTGAAAATACACTACTTCTTGGTTTATGGTTCTCATTATTAAAACCTAATTGGAATGCTTATTTAAAGGTAATTAAATTATTGATTGTTATTTTTTATTTTAAAAGTAGTTGTCAATGGAATTACCTATAGTAGTCGAATTCACTGTTCCAGCCGTGACAAGAATAAATTGGGCAACGTTACTATATTACTAACTTTTTTTTAGGAGTACATCAATGGAAAACTGTTTGAAACACCCCTTGAAATTAACAATATCCAAGTAGTTATTCATATTGTTTGTTTTGTTTTCGATTTGCCTGCAGTGGCTTCAATCATCAATCATAAGCAGTATAATAGTGAATTTGGATGTCACTATTGCGAACATCCTGGTAGAACAATTGAAAGAAAACATGGTTCCGCTAGAATTTATTCACATTCAGATACAAATTATAATCTTAAAACATCTGAAATGTATGCCATATATGCTAGATTAGCCGAAAAATCAAAAGTATCTGTATTTGGAATTAAAGGCTCAAACATCTTTAGTGACATTTCATTTATTAAAGTGCCAGATATGATACTTATTGATGTGTTACATTTGTTTTACGAAAATTGCTCAAAAAAGCTTTTAGTTTGTTTATTTTCTGTTACCAATAAACACGAATCATTTTTTATTGGTAGTGCAAAATTAAATGCTATGGAAATCTTACTTGCTGATCAAAAAATGCCACATAACATGCCCAAGCCATTAACTATTAAATCATTCACACATTGGAAAGGCCATGACTTTAAAAACTTTATTTTATACTTAGCAGTTCCATATTTTTTACCATATTTGAATCCTGACTGCATGATGATGATTTATTCTCTAGTAATTGGTATGCGTTTGTGTAGCAGTGAAATATGTTTAGATAAGGTGTTGCTTATTAGTCAGCTGTTTAACTTTTATCAAAAATCATTGTCTGAGTTGCTTCCTTTATATATGAATACTATAAATGTTCATTTGCTTGGTCATGTTAGCGATATTATTAAAATGCATGGAAGTGTTACAAATTACTCAATGTTTTGTTTTGAAGCTCGGCTAAGTAATTATAAAAAAATGATGAAGGGAACACATGGTCATCCACAACAGATTGTACAAAAATTTCTTGACTTCAAAACAGCTTCTTGTTTTTTGCAAACAACAGATCATCCTAAAAAAGTTGAAGTTTGTAAAGCATTAAATATTGGCATTATTGAACAAGAAGAATTGCAGTTGTTAAATCCGGGCAGATTGTTGAAACATGGTATTGTTTACCATTCAAAAGGTTATGGCAAACATAACAGCTACACTTGTCAATTTGGACATAATAAGTTTGGTATCATATTAGATTTTCCTTTAGTTGACAATGTAATACATGTTCAGTTACAACTATTGAATGTGAAGTGTAAGTTAGTTTCTACTTTTGGTGATATGATTGGAAATTTGGAAATTAACTTTGATGATGACTTTTTTTTTATTGTTGAACAAACAAAAAACATTGTTGTTATTTCAGCTGACACTTTAGTCTGCAAATGTATATTAATTAAAAGTAAATTAGATACAAAAGATGTATTAATTTTGACACCATTGAAAGAACTTTTCGAATATGCTTAGGGTGGCTAAATGTAAATTTTGTAATTAATAAATATGCTTCACATCATGCATGTGTGTTTTTTTATACTAACAAACATTTTTGTTTTTAATATTTTGATAATTTGATTTAAAATAATTTGATAATTTGATTGAATTTTTTTACAGGTTTATATTTTATTAAATAATGACTTACCCTGATAGAAATAGAACAAAGAAATTAGATTTTGTAGACACTCAAAAGCTTTCTACGTTTGTTCTTTTATGGTACAAGGATTGTGAAAAAGATGAGCGGCATACCTCTCCCATATCACTTTCAAATACACTTTTTAAGCATTATTCATCCGTTGAATGCCTTGAATTTCAAGTGGTAAGTGTGTTAAAAAAAACTGACAGCATTTACCATACATAATATAATTAAAGTCCACCCTTAAATTTTATCCCCCCTTCCTATAATTGACAAAGAAGATAAATTTTGTTTTGTTTTTTTACATACCAGCTATTAGCTGAATATATCAGCTATCAGCTATTAGCTGAATATATAGAAGCCCACCTTAAAATAGAAGCAAGTATTTTAGATGCCCACGAATAAGATAAAAATGTTTTTTTTGTTTTTTTACATAGCTGAATATATAGAAGCCCACCCTAAAATGGAAGAAGTATTTTAGATGCCCACTTTTTAGGGATGTTGAAAAATGGAAGCCCCTGCTTTTATTATACTATTTATGGTGTGTTGATAATTAAATTTAATGTTTTATACTTATTAGAAAAATGTAGTGCATGTTTCTATTGCAAATATACAACACGCAGCTGTCATCATCTATAAGGGGTCTATTACCCAATGCTGTAAATTTGAAACATTGCTAGATAACTTCATGGACGATTTTGGTGATGAAAATCCTAGCACTGATGAAGTAAGCAAGTTTGCCCTCAATTATATTAAAGGCAATACTGACGGAAAAAGAAAACATTCTGATGGAGACCAATCCTCAGGTAACTTATGTAATATAAATATGTGACAATGACAAGACAATATTATAGTAATTTTATTTAAAATTTACTCTTCTGTGTAGTGGTGAACTGGACCATGGTGCCGGAGTGCAATAGCACCCTGGGTCAAAAAAAAGGAGGTTACCTTTGTTACCAGACAGAGTTTAGTTATTATGTCTGCTACACAAGTAGCAGACATAAAATAATTAATTAAACATTTTTGCTAAATAATAAAAAATGACACAAAATTCACACAAAAATTATCAACACAAGTTAAAGTTGCACTATCCGATGGTAGGTGGGGATCTATTGGATCCACTAGTAACCTAGCCCCTAGTACACCCATGATTATATGTTTGTAACCACAACTTGTTTATGTTTTTTTTTATAGATTCAGAGAATATTGCACCGGTCTCAGAACATACAGGCCTAAACGGACCTAAATATAAATCGACTCCTAAATCAAAGGTGCTGAAAAAAAAACATGTAAATGAAGTGTTGAATGAAAATTCAGGTAATTTTAATAATATTACAATTTTGTTTATGTAATTTCTTGAACATATTTTTATTGTCTTTTTCATTTATAGAATCAGAGTCCTTTGCATCATTTTATAACAGTCAAAAAGGATCTAAAAAAAGTGAAGCACAGATTATGGCTTTGGAAAAGCGGAAGCTTGACATGCTACTTGACAATGTTGATGCTCCCAGAGCATTGATGCTTCCAATAATTAGTGATGTTCCTAAAACAAAACACTGTGGTTCACCGAAGTTAAGCAAACTATCTTGTTTAGAAGGTTAGTTACAGTCCTATAGTATGAATACTGTGTTTGCCTAAGTTCTACCATATTGTACTTGTACATAGAAGTGCTATATATTTTTTTTAACATTAGCAATTTTGATTGAACAAAAGAAACTTCTTTTTGAACAAAAGAAGACCAACAAACTGTTGTCTGAAATTTTGCGCCCAATAGAAAAAGAATCTGTAAATAATGATAATGTAAGTCAATTTAATTTTTGTAATTTAATTAAAAAAAGCTCATCCAATGAGAGCACAACTTGCTAGTATTTACCAAATTGAATAAAAGAAATATTGATTGCTAAAGGAAAGGTACATTTATATACAAAAGGTTGCATAATTTGACCATCCATTGAAAAATGTTTACTAAATCCGAACTTATCTGTATTATACTTTTTAGGCCGTGTATACTGGTTTTGATGCCAAATTTAAATTGCACGACATTCAAAAACGAGAACCATGTAGCTTTGCAAGAAAATTTATTTTGTTGCGATTCGGAAAGGAGTTTACTTGCACGCGTATTTGTGAACCAAACGGACCTACTGCACGCATTCATATGGAGAATGAAGAAATTCAGGAAGTTAAAGGTGCACTTGACAAAGTGTTTACGTCTTACAACTGGCGTGTTGTTCGGGCGAGTATTAATCAATTTTTCCGAGACAATAAAAGTAGTACAAAAGTTTGAAGACTAAACAAATGAGTGACATTTTTCTTGTGGTGTGGGGTTGTCAGCGTTTTTCGCTTATCCCCCCCCCCCCCCATTCTATCTGTAATGTGTTTTGTATGTTTTGTGTGTTAAATAAATACACCATCTTATTTATTCTAAATTTAGTTGTTTATTTAATTTTTAAAATTCGAATTTAGTATGAATTGAAAGTGTACATAAATGTTTCTTTCAAATGTCAACTTTCAGCGCTGCTGCTAGACGATAATAAAATTGCAAAGAGTTTTATTGTCAATATTGCGAGATTATTGCCCAATATAATTGCAATTTTATTGCGAGATTATTGCCCAAGATATTGGCCAATATTATTACAATTTTATTGTCAATATTGCAATATTATTGCCCAATATATTGCCAATCCATTAACAACGTTAGGTTCAAACGTTATATCAACGTTGAATTGACGCGAAAAAACGTTACAATAACGTTGAATTAACGTTGATTTAACGTTTAAAATGAAAGTTTTTTTCAACGTTGATTTATCAACGTTAAATCAACGTTAGGTTCAAACGTTATATCAACGTTGATTCGACGCGAAAAAGCGTTACAACAACGTTGAATTTACGTTGATACAACGTTTAAAATGATAGTGTTTAACGTTGATTTATCAACGTTAAACGACTGTAAAACACTTTTTCACCATCAAAACGTGCTATGTATGTCAAAATGTATATATGTATGTAAACGTGCTATGTGCGTCAAAATATGATCACCATCAAAACGTACTATGCATGTACATTAGTGTTGCTGTACATTATCAAGGTATATTATGGATATTAAATCTATTCATAGTCTATACTTAGACTATTTAGAACTTTTTCAGTTTAGTTTAGTTAAAAAAGCTAGGTATGATTAAAGAAAGAGATAAAACTTGTTTTATTTAAAAATACATATTCAAATATTACATATATTTACATGTAATTGAATAAAATCTACACAAATTTCTTCTCTTTTCCACCACCTTTTTGAAATAAAGCGTAATTTAGAAAGTCAAACAATGTTCCATTAACCGAGGGTTCTTTTGGTCCATTGAATACAATAGAAGAAGCTGTAAATAAAAAAATATATATTAAAAAAATCAAAAAGGGAAGATTTAAAAAATTAATAATGAATGGAAAAGTGTTACATCTTATGAAGGCACATCTTTTTCAACGCCATATAGATTAGTGTTCTTAAAACATATTTTTCCACCTTTGCCCTTCATATCCATAGAGACCATATAACTTTTCGAAAATACTCTGAATTTTAAAAAAATAATATAACTGTTAGTTGGTTATTAATAACTTTTTCAAATATTTAATTTAAATAAAACAACCTTTTAATATATTAAAAATAAATTGGTAGTCAAAATATAAAACATTTCTAGCATTTAAAAATAATTTTCGGGGTGGCCACATAAAATTTTTATAAGAAATTTTATGTGGCCATTTATTAATGGTTTAACGTCCATGTTTATACACTTATGGGGCTGGGACAGGGATCAAATAATGTCATTTATTATGTTAAATGGCATGCATTTTCTAAAGCAATTTTTTACATTTTATGCACTTTAAGGCATTAACCAGATTTGCAGACCGAGAATGGGTATTTTGAACATTATACTTCCATCAAAAATTAAAAAAGAAAGAATTAATGAGGAGCTTTGATCAAATTTTTACCTCTTTAGAGGATAATAGAGGATTTTAAAAGTGGTTTTAAAAAAAAGAGGACTTTAGAGGATTTTAGAGGAGCTGCAGACACCCTGATTATAAATGAGGTAAGAGTCCAATACTGTTTTTGATTACCTCAGCATAATTTTGTGTATTTTAGAAGACGTTCCACCAATTAACTAATTAATTTATCTGTAAAAAACATGAAGTAAATCTAATATTATGCTTGTGGAGATATATTATATTGTGGAGAACCATCCAAACCACACAAATGGAAAATTTGCATCCAAGTTTCCACTTGTGTGCAAATCTTGCATCCACTTGTCAACATTCTCATTATCACATTTTTCTTTTGTAGTTGTGAATTTAAAATTTTCACAATACTGTTTGCTTTCTTTTAGAATTGAAATAGTTATACAAATAGTTATATATTTTGTATCAACAAAATAACTCTTTTTACCACATTATTAAAAAAATAAAAATTGTAATATATAGATGTAATACCTGAAGAGAATTTAGTTTTTATTTGTATAAACTTAAGCCAATTCTTCTCTGCATTTTAGTGCAGTCAATGCTTTGGTACCTGGAAGCCGACAAACAATTTTATCACTAATTCAATTAGATGGAATTACTTCTTCTTGTAAATCTTAATTCCAAACAGCTCCTTTCCGCATATTCGATTTTGAAAAAATTACATGAACTAATATAAAATGAAGAAACTGTAATATAAGTGTACTAACAGGCCTAATTAAACTAGCTAAATTTGAACATTTTATAACCATGATACTTGCTAAACAATAATATTAGTAGACATTATAAGCAAAGATAAGATTTTCTTTATTTTATAAATTTATAATATTTTAAACTCATTTTTATTAATTTATTTATTACTCTATTATTCAGCAGAGTTCTGAATATATTTTGTTCAAATAACTTAAGGCTCAATAACAAAGACAAATAATGAAAGAATACTAGGTTGCTAAAACATAAACATCTACATAAGATAATTATGGAATTTTGAAAAAAAATAGAAATACAAAAAAACAAAAATACTCATTATTAATATAAAATATAATAGTATAATTTAAGGTATATTATAATATATGACACAATAATATCGACTTTTAATTAAAATATAAAAACAACAAAAATTAAAAAAGGAAATATTTTGATAAATAATATATTATCATTCAAACAATTTTCAAGATCAAAAAATAACTTGTAACTTATTTTTTTACTTATCTTTATCTAATAAACATTACTTATTTTTCACTCATCTTTATCTAATAAACATTAATATTAATACCAATTTTAAACATTATTGGAATTTTTTTTTTATCAAAAAATAAAAATATTACATCAGTTACTTTTTGGGCTTTTCTCATTTTACTTAAAACATCAACTCAATTCTAGACTTTTTTCATAATTGAGTTTTAATTTGTAATGTTGAATTAACACTGAAAAAAAAAATATTAGCAGACAAAAAGAAAATATTTCTTTATTGAAATATATGTAAATATTTCAATAAAGAAATTTTAGATTGATTTTAATAAATATAAATTTATATCAATCAATCTAAATTTTTTTCTTTTCCGCCACCTTTTCGAAATGAAGCACATTTTTAAAAGTTAGACAAAATGCCATCAATTAAAGTTTCAGTCGCTCCATCGTATTTAATAGAAGAAGCTGTTAATAAAAAAGAATTAAAAAAAAAAAAAAAAAAAACACAAGGAGAAATTTTTGAATATATAAAAAATGAGAATAAAAAAGTTTTACCTATCTTATAAAGGTATACCTTTCACTACACCATATAAATTAGTGCTCTTAAGCATATTTCCACCTTTCCCCTTCATATTCATGGAGGTCACAAAATTGTTGGAAAATATTCTAAATTTTAATAGATAAGAGAACTGATATTAATTATGCAAGAACTAATATTAATTTTTTTTTTTAATTTAAATTGAACTCATTATCAAACAATTTTTTTGCTAAATAATTTAATCCTTAAAATTCCTGAATAATTAAAAATCATTTCAATTACCTCAGCATTTTAAAGATATTCCATCAATTGCAATTGATTCACCTAAAAAACAACAACAAGTAAAGCAAATATTATTGTTTAAAATTTTAATTATCTTTATACAAAAAATCATCATATTTTTAAAGTGACTGATAAAAATGGATTCAATTAAAATCACTTCATTTGTATTAAAAAATTAATATTAAAGCTTTAATCATACATTATACAAGAGTATTTTGTAATACAATCTAAATAATTGTTGCGATATGTAATTTTTTTATCCGAAATTTAGCTTCTGTAAGCTTTAGAAATTTTTTAAAGAAATTATTGATGAATTTGGAGCTACGGGTACTAATGTTTTTATATTGCTGTAATGTTTGTATTCATTCCCTGTTTCTGTAAGTCAAAATTTTAAGGTGATTCCATAATAAATTTTGTTATATCTAAAATTTAGTGTTAGTCTGAATAATTTACTTTCCAAAATCTGTTTTGCATTGCCTGTCTTATAACATCTTTACTTGGAACAAAAACCATGTGGTTTAAAAGTGAGCTAGAAGCTTTCAACAATGAAGAAAATATTGCATTCGCTAATCCTAAAAATATATTAAACCTGTCAGCAAAATCAGCTGTCAATAATCCAAGTATTAGCATCATTAAAAAGTCATCTTTGCTGCATTACATTTATTTTGGTCCAAGTAGTTAAGGATTTTTTTAAATTTCAAAAAACAGAAGTAAATGTTTTTTTTTAATATCACTTTATCTCTTTTGATTAATGGTGATACTGCACTAACTGATGAAACACATTGACACATGTAAGGCCAGTATAAAAGTCGCAAGATCTAATATTTTTAAAATAAATGTTTGTATACAAGTAAATTGCAATAACACGATTTGTTTGGATTATGTTTATATACAAATTTGTCTGTTTTCATAGTAATAACTGATGTGGTTGAAGTTAATTTTTCATATAAATCTTTATTTTTTTATTTCGTGCTGAAGTTCTTTTTTAAAGTTATCAATTTCCTTTTTTAATTCTTGATGCTCTATTAAAAAACAACGCTTAGCATTAAATTCAACATAATTTAATGGATCATTTTTAAAAAAAGTTGTATTATATTTACATTTAATAATATCAGTCTTTGAGCATTGTAGCCCAAGTTAAACAAAAAATATCAATTTTTAAACGATAATGTTCTTTCAGGAAAATCGTCTGAACATGTTTTCAATCTCTTGAAAATTCTATATGGTATAAGTTCAGTAATTACATTCTTTTTCCATTATAAATCTCTATAACTTTAACCGTTGAAATAATGTTTATGTTTTAAATTCCATTTCTGCGCGCGCATAAATTTTATATCGTATTTTTTGTCAACATTGATTGAAACAATGACGTTGAAATAACGTTAAATAATCAACGTTTAAACTGTAACGTTGATTTAACGTTGAAATAACGTTAAATAATCAACGTTTAAACGGTAACATTGATTTAACGTTGTGAAATAGTTGAACAACATTGAAACAACGCTTCAACCGAATTTCAACGTTGAAACAACTTAATAATGCCGGCTGGGCCGTTATTTTAACGGAAAGTATCCGTTTGTCCATGTATGGATGTATCAAGGCCTTCTAAAGTAGAAGGCCCGCTCATGCGGAATGTGACGTCACGTTAGTAGTCCATTGATATTTGTCTTGTTTAAAAATATTTATTTTTATTAAATTTTTTATATCTCGTTTAATTTAACTTATCTGATTACAAAAAAAAAAAAAAATAATAAATGAAAAAAATTATAATAAAAATTAGATTTATTTTGAAAGTAAATTTTTTTATTTTTACAAAAAAAAACAAAAACAATTATATCAAAAAGACTTTTTGCAATAATTGTATTTGGTAGTGTACATATGGCAAGTCATGCAATATAAAGTATTGAATTTCCACAACTGCATACACTATCATTTATCTTAAGAAACTCTAAACACTTAATTGAAAAAGAAATTAGGATTTGCTTGTGCTTTGACATCAACTAATACTTGGATTCATATTTAGAAGATATCAAAAAAGAAAGAATTAAAAAACTTTTTATTTTAATACATATGTATTTAAATAAAAAGTTTTTTTTAAAAATTGTTAAACTTTTTTTTTTAACAAACTTTTGCTGCAACTAAAAACAGAATTCTGTTTTTAGCTGCAATTATCGATAAAAACATCTTCTTAAAAACATCTTCTTAATCTTGCCTTAAGGCTGAAAATTAAGGCTTTGGCCTTAAAACCGTTGGCCTTGGTCTTGAAAATTTTGAAGCTAATTTAACATTTTGTCTTTCATTAGTGGTCAGGTTAAGAGCATTATTTGTCAAGTTTGAAGCAAATTTAACAATATTATCTTTTTCAATATTGTGCAACTGTCAAATATGTTAAATACATGCATTACATTTAGAATTATCAGTAAAACCAGGATAAAGAAATAATGATCATTGTCAAGTTGTCTCAGCCAGTTATTGGGACTACATTTCAATAGATGTACAATATTAAATAGAAAAACAGTTATCTTGTTGAAACATAAGAATATTGAATAAATGACTTAAAATCACCACTACAAAAGGCAATAAACATGTTTTAATTTATCCGACTAATATCTGAAATTAAAGAAAGAACTTTGTAACCACAATGGTTGAAATGAGAAATCATTTCAACCACTTTTATAATATTTCTTTTAAATAGATAGCAGTCATATTTTTTACTGAAACAACATCTTTGAATAATACTGAGCAACATCTTTGTATGATGATATAAAGAATTTATAAATGTTTGCACTGTGACATGCATTTTAGATAAAAACTAAAAGCCAGAGTATCAGGACTATATCGAGGTTGATAAATCAATAGTATTTTATTTGTTCACATTAAAATACTAAACATTTATGAACATCTGTAGAATTTTTATCACTGTCTTTAATTTGTTCACATAGATTGTTTAAATTACATTGAATTGTTAAAACATAATCTTAACTGGACATAAAACTTTTATTACCAGGAAAAATTTGTGTTAAAATAGTAGATAATTGGTCTTTTTCTCTCAACACATATTACAGAACCATCATCTCCTTTCATTGTATAAACGCAATCAATAAATGTATGAATGAGATATTTACGAATCCATAATTCTTTCATATTTGGATCGGTTGAAAATTTAAAAACACTAACTATTTCACATTTTAATAAAATTGACTAATATCTAATAAATTTATAATAAACTGCATTGAAAATATGACAACTAAATCTTTAATATTTACAACTTAAGTAATTTAGAAACCAATAAAAAATCGAAAAATTTAACATCGGACTACTAAAGTGACGTCACAAGAGTTATGTGCGGGCCTTCTATTTTAGAAGGCTATTTTAGAAGTATCTATCCATTATCTACAGAAATTTTCCGTATTTGTAGCTAAATTTTCAAATACGGAAATTTCCGTTGTATTTATAACTAAAAACAAATGTTGAACTGCCATTAGTTAAGATTTTCAAAAGTTATTTTTATGTACACATTTATCTCCAAAAAGAAGTTCTGAGGTTTCACCTGCAGGGCGAAGAAAGTTCACCAGGAATTTTACTATAAACTGTTCTGTTTTTTTTAATTTTAAAATTGCATGAACTTTATTTGGTCCTTGGATTGCTTGATTCTAAGTGCACTTACATAAACTTAAAATCACTCAAAATTGAACTTAAAATGCACAAGTCTTGTGTCAAGAATCCTACTAAACTTAATCTCGTTCTAAGTTAGAACGAGATTAAGTTTAGTAGGATTAATAGGCCTAAAGTTATTGCTAGAAAGGTATTGTTTGTTTTGTCTATTGTTGTTTAATCATTCTGAATTTATATTTCATATTTTTCTCAAAATTTAAGTGCTTCGTGTAACAGAATAACTTCCAGAAATGAAAATTTGATGTATTCTTAGCTTGTAAAGTATTTAGTAATATAAGTTATTTAGTAATATATATATATATATATATATATATATATATATATATATATATATATATATATATATATATATATATATATATATATATATATATATATATATATATATATATATATATATATATATATATATATATATATCATGGCCTACTTGAATTACACGGCCTGATTTGTTGCATTTTCCGTAAAAAATTAAGAGGCCAGTTTTTTTACGGCTCAAGTATAAAAAACTTCATGTTATGGTTAAGAGTCTTGTTTGCACTATAATTGTTTTATTTTTATTTAATTAAAATGGTTTAATAATAGTTAGATTTTCTTTGAGTACTTACATTATTTTGTGCTGGATTTTCTGTTAACTGATTGCCTGCTTCAGTTTATTCCAACAACACAGAATACTGAAATAGGCTTTCAGATAACTATATCAACGCATACCAACATGCTACTAAAAATAATCTTTCATGTTGCTAAGATTGCCTAAAACTCTCTATTGAACAAAAAAAAGGTTTGTACTTTTGTATTTTTTATAATTGAAATTAAAAGAAGAAATTTTTGTTAGAAATGTTTATTTTGTCATTGTCTTTTTTGGAATTCTTTTACTTGACCTTTTCTCAATGAATATGTAATTTTTTATTATAAAAAATATTGTTAACAATACGAAATTTATATTTGATTCCCCATTTTTGGTGGTTTTTATTTGTAAAATTAAAACTCCTAGATCAAATCTTTAAAATTTGTTTCACAAATTTTTAATTGAAATAGAATGACTGCAATGTTTCATTAGAGAAATAACATAAAATACTAAAAAGATGACAAATAAAATTAGACAGAGATTGAATTGAATATATAGGTTCTTCTCTTTATAAAGTAACGTTTATTGATCATAAGTTTTAAATTAAAATCTTTTTGTTAATTTTTACCATTATTACTTGCTTTAGTATATATATCTGTGCTATCTTCAGAAAGCTGACAGTAGTATTTATGTAGACAACTAAGAAATATTTTGCATAATATTTTTTAAGGATTATCAAAATTCTGATAAATATTTTCTGAGAAAATCTGCCAAAATATTTTTACTAATGCATATTTCTAAAAGACTCACAAAAAGTCTACTACTGGTCATTTAACTATACTTACTAAAACCTAGCTTTAAAGGATCACTTTGTAAATTAAAACTATAAACAAATGTAAAGCCTTCTTTAAGGAAATCATGCATAAGAAATACAATTACTTTTAGTGTTGTAATTAGAGCACAAGAAGTTTGTTTGGTTAATGTAAAGTATTTATCAAATTTTATTTTGATCAAATTTCAGTACAATTTGCAATTTCTCTATAAAGTGTGGGTTTGTTATCACCTTTCAAAGCAACACTGCTGAGTTTGATTGGATGAATTAAGTTTCTGCTTTGAATTAAGTATGATAAATAACTTATAAAACAATGATAAAAATTGTGCTGCGTTATTTCTTTCAGAAAAATAACTCTAAATTACAGCTGCAGTTGTTTCGTCAAATATTTTCAATGTTGACAACTTGTTTGTTGTTTCCAAAATATGTGACTTGATAATTAATTTTTATTGCTTTTTCTTGCCTGTTTAATAATTGATCTTTTAATAAACTTTAAGAAATATATTCCCTGTAATGTAATCAGCAGTAACTTCAACAAGAAGAAAAAAACAAAAACCGAGAATAACAAGTATGTTTTAAACACTCCTTTTCTAAACTAAATGATAAATTAATACTTTTCCATCCCCAGTATATGCTTTATTAAACTACAAAATGCATTAACATTTGTAGAATGGTTATCGGTAACAACAGCTCTTATCTTGAATTCAGATTGGTGCATTGAGGTAATATACTCATCATTTTCTTTGTTCAAACATAAACCAGTTATGTAAACTTTAGATGAGGATTTCAAAACATAAGAATAAATTTTTGAAGCCCTACAATCATAAAAACAAAAAACTTCTTTAAAAACTTTTTTAAAAAGATTATTTTCTCAATCTTCATCAAATCGTTTACCACTTTGGTATTGGGCTGCTTTTTGGAAGTACATCTTACCCACAAGAACCAAATAATCTCTTGATACCAAATTTTTGTCAATGATTTTTCTAATATATTATAATTTTTTAATTTGTAATTTTCACCTCTGCGAAATCATTTAAATAAAGAAATATGTAAAGCATTTATTTGGCAATGAAAAAAATTAGAAATTTATTAACAGCTATTGACTCCAAAACAGTTGGTATGCCTGATATTTCTTGCCTAATGTAAATAAATGGCCTGATTTATTGCATTTTAATTACTGTATGTTTGAGACATCCAGCATAGTAAAGTATTTATATTGGAAAACCTTGTTTTGCAGTGTAAATATTTTGAAGAAAAGTTTATGTTTTCTACTTAACAATTGCAATTATATTAAATACAAAATTACAAACCTTTAAAATTATTTCCAATAGAGAATTGTGAGTAGTTTTAGCAATATGTAAGATTATTTTTAGTAGCATGTTGGTTTGTGTTAATATAGCTATCTGAAAGCCTATTTCAGTATTCTTTGTTATTGGAATAAACTGAAGCAGGCAATCAGTTAACAAAAAATCTAGCTCAAAATAATGTAAGTTCTCAAAGAAAATCTAACTATTATTAAACCATTTGAATAAAATAAAGATAAAACAACTATAGTGCAAACAAGACTCTTAACCATAACAAAAATGAAGTTTTTATACTTGAGCCGTAAAAAAACTGGCCTCTTAATTTTTTACGGAAAATGCAACAAATCAGGCCGTGTAATTTAAGTAGGCCATGATATATATATATATATATATATATATATATATATATATATATATATATATATATATATATATATATATATATATATATATATATATATATATATATATATATATATATATATATATATATATATATATATATATATATATATATATATATATATATATATATATATATTAGGTACGTGAGTAAAAATTTCAAATGGTTTAAATACTATAATGTTATATATCATTAGAAAGAGGATTATTACAGTATTTTAAAGGTGAAAAAATTATCATAATCGAACAATTGGTTCAAAAGTTATGACGGTTTAAGTACCGATTTTTCGATATTAGGATTTGTTGAAGAAACTGTGGTCAAAATAATATTTTTCTTTACTTAAATTGTCATAACTTTGTCAATTCTTATCAAAAAACAAATATCTTAGTGTCAAAAGATAGGTGTAAGAGTGGGCTACTATTTTATGTTAAACTCTAACCACCGGGCGTTTTGGACGGACAGAGGGGGCACCAAACCAACACCATGCCCGTACGAAACTGAACACTTTTTTCAGAAAAAAAGTTTTTTTAAAGACATAAGCAATATAAATATTAAAACAAATTGTTTTAAATTTATACTTAACCATTAAAATACATAAGAGGTGTATCTTAGCAATAGAGGTGGGTGTGGTGGTGTTGGTTTGATACACTCTAGTATCAAAAACGACTTGATTTTATATTTATATCTTTACTGAAATGTGTAAAATTAGTATACAATATAAAATTATGTTATACATGATCTTACGTCTACAACTGGTGTTTCTATTACGGGAGGGCGTATGCCCCCCCCACCCATCCTTAAAAAACATATACAATTACTGTTTTCAAAATTTGAATAATAAATTTAAAAATGAAATTATGAAATTGGAAATAAATTAAAAAATAAATTCATATCAGACAACCATCAAATATGGAAGATGAATGTAAAACTCATAGTAGATATGTTGATGATGTTTTAAAGGGGAAAGAGGCATTGTAATGCCCCTTCCCTCTCTAACCTAATATTATTATTTAATTGGTTATATATTACTAAAAAAATTATACAACTACTATTGTGGGGCTATAATTAAGTCAATTGGCTTTAAAAAACATGTCATCTTTATAACCAAGTATAGCAAATACCTATATTATTGTCTTTCATGTGATTCTCACATTAACAGAACCATACAGTATGGTTAACGAGCTAACCATTTTCTTCGGTTAATAAACAAATTTCCTGTTTCAAAATAAACATTATTTATGAAAGTCACAACACTTGCAACATATTTTTGACAAGTCACAACACTTGCAGTGTTATTAAATTAATTAAATTGTAACTCACTGGAAACAACATCAGCAGCAAGCTGGATCTTTTTCACGCAATAGTCAACAGCTCTAATATCAGTTTTATCATCTTTCCAGTACACTGTAAAAAATGTCACGCCAAATTCTTAAATGTCCCAGCAAAATGTTTAAATTTCACGCCACTTTTAAATCTTTGCACAGAAATGATCTAAGTCGCGCGACATTAAAGTTTACACGCAATTATAAATGTCACGGAGAGTATAATTGTTTAAATGTCACGCCTTACTAATAAATTTCGCGCCACGCGCTAAATGTCGCGTGACTAATAAAACATGAGTGTCCGCAGCGAAAAAAGGAAATATCACATTAATTAATTTTTCGTGGTTCATTCTGTGACTAAAATGTCTAAAATAATTAAAATTTCCTATTTATTAAAGTTTATGCCAGTGGTTTTGGCTGTAGATGATAATTTGTTCACGCTTAAATCTAAAGGTAAAAATTTCTTTGCAACGAGTTTTACTTTTTATTACATTACCATTAATGTTTAAAATATTAGCTAAAAATGCACTCTACATAAATTGTCATAACTTATGAGAGCAAAGTAAGTTGATAATTAATCTGAGATAAGTATTTTCAATGATATATTAGGAATACCTATTCTTTATTTATAATTATTATTCTTAATGCATCATTGAGTATTTCAAGCTCGTTTTACAATGTTATACACTATGATAACGATTATCTTTACACAATGCCATTGTGTACATTGCTATTATTAGCAATTGGACTGCCAATCGATTATTTACAATTATTATTGTTTAAAAAAAACTTTATCAGGCTATTTATGTCAGAGTTTCTGTGTGACCTGGCCATACTAGCTTTTTTTTTTAAATAGAATTTTTAATAATGGTGGTTCGAGAAACAAACAAATACGGAATTAATAGTATATAATAATCAATGTGTATACATATTGATTGTTATATCATATTTAAATTTTTTTTATCTATTGGTATAATTTTGATAGCATCTAAGTCCTGCTTTTTGGTTGTATTTTTGGCTAATCAAATCGAAAGTTGTTTAAGTAATTTTTTCGTATTTCGATCAAAAACGAGGATTTCAACAACAACAGAAAGAAGTTTTTTGCTGCACTAAAATGTTTACTATTATTGCACTAAAAGTAAATGGTTTATTGCAATAAAACCTGAAAAGTTATCTTTTGATTTATATTATTCTAGAATTTGTTCTGACAATTTTATTACAGGTTTAGTTTTTAATTTTTATTTTGTTTTTTATTTTTGTTTAAGATAATCCAAACTACTAATTGTATCACAAATTGTATAAACTAATCAAGCCAACACACAATAGTAATAATTACAATAGATACGTATGCTAATATCTTTAGGTATACATAGTTACAGTTACTAATATGTTTTTACAATTTTAAGATAACAATTTTACTTTCAGTATATATTTTCAAAATTTGTGACAATAGTGTTATCAAAGTTATTTATTAATTTTACTTATTTAAAGTAAAATTATAAAATAAGCTTAAAATACAATTTATAAAATAATATCTATTAGATAATCTAATTGCTATTTTTATACTATTATTGTATTCTATGCCTAAAGATATTGCTATCTAATGTTGTTTAGTTAAACATAGTTTGTAATAAAATTGTCATAGTTTTACCCAATTTATGCATAAAATATATGAAAATAATGTTTTGTTGTAGTGTCCTCAAAGATCAATGTACTGCCAGATGACTTTGATTTGATGTTTTCTGACATGGTCTTAGAAGATGAGATGATAGTTGCTCTTCCTAATCCATGTGAAATCGTTGTCAAGATTATTGGTAAAAATTTACTATAAATTAGTCTAAAATCATTATGTCCGGTTTTTTCTTATTATTTTAAAAGTTTGTTCTAAACTAATAATATTTTTCTTGATGCTTATCTTATGTTTAATATATGATAATTATATTTCGTGTTTTAATATATGATAATTATATTTCAGAATCAGACCCATCATTCCAAAGAGTAACATATGAACCGACATTTCTTGAAATGTTGAACTCTGTTCCAATTTATAGCCGAGAAAGTTCAGGGGATACTCCTGGTACAAGTAAAAGCTCGACACAATCATCGTTCATTTTGCAGCCACAAATTATGAATGTCCCAGCTACTGTCCAGTCTCCACTTTCTCTAGAGATTGGAGTTAAGGTATGTTGCTGTGGATTTATGTCTGAAAATAATGCACGTATGGACAGACATTTAGGTATAAGTTCAATATGTAAAATTGTTTGTAAAATTTGTAATGCCTCATTTAAATCAACAAAAGGAGTATCAAGGCACATTTGCAAAAAAAATGAAAAAGCAGTTTTACCCTTTCCAAAGATAAAAATAGACTCACAAACAACATTTGCAATTAAACTCTGTGGTCAGTTGAGAGTGCCTTCAACAACTGTCAATACAATATTTAGTATTTCCGCCAATATGTTACTTAATATTCGGAAGGTAATTAAAGAAGAGCATTTTCATACTTTTGACAAGTATTTTTCACAAGTGGATATCCTTAGTAATAAATATCAAAGAGAAAAATTGTTAAATGATTTGTTTGACGTTTTGAAAATAAATGAAGTTTTGTTTGCTGGTGGCAAAGGTTATAATTTTTTACTATTTGACATTATTAATTTCCTTTTGCAAATTGATGAGTTTGTACAACTTTTAAGTAGGAAAGATGCTGAAGCAAATTATCGTACAGATTTCTCTACACACAAGCCATTAGAATTTTCTCTTAGCTTATATTGTGACGATATAGAATTAGCTAACCCTATTGGCAAACACAGAAAACTTCATAAACTAACTATTTTCTATGTTCAATTTCATTCCTTGCCATCATATATGCGTTCTACTTTAATATCAGTTTTTCCACTTGCTGTTGTGCCTGTAAAGTTATTTAAGTCTAATAAAAAAGGGGCTTATTTTCAGTACTTAGAAGATTTTATTACTTCCTGTAATCTTTTGATTAATGGTGTTACTTTTAATTCAACGATTGGTTGTGTAAAACTATTTTTAAAATTTGTAATATACTTGGGAGATACATTAGCTTCAAATCATATTTGTGGATTTAAAACCAGCTTTGCACCAAATGTATTTAGATGCTGTCGTACATGTCTCACCACAAATATACAAATATCATCAATTTACAGAGAAGATATGTGTATGTTACGTACTCAAGTAAACCACCAGCAACATATCTTAGATCTCAAGAGTGTGAAAAGTAAAAAATCTAAACTCTATTGGTCAAGATTTTATGGCATAAATTATGAGAGTGCACTTTTACTAATCACCGCTTTTGATATTATTGAAAACGCGCCACACGATCCCATGCACATTTTGCTTGAAGGACTAGTGCCCCATGAACTATGTCTTCTGATGCGATTGCATATTTGTGAAAAACGTATATACTCATTAGCTGCACTTAATAGTTTTATTATCCAGTTTCCTTATTCATACTCTGAAGCCAGAGATAAGCCCAATATTTGTCCAACTACCTTTGATATTTCAGGGTCTCAAACATCTGCTCAAATTTTGATTCTTGCTCGTATCATTCCACTTTTTATTGGACAATACAGCAATTCCAATGATCCTTATTATGTTAATTTTCTTGATCTTTTACAAATTCTTCAACTTACTTTGTCACCAATAACTACGTATAGAACTATTTTGGATTTAGAAACTCTTATTGAAAAGCATAACAAATCATTTACTTTATTGTGGCCAAATAATCTGATACCAAAGCATCATTTTTTACTTCATTTTGTTGGACAAATGCATCGATTTGGTCCACTAAAAAATCAATTTTGTATGACTTTTGAAGCAAAGCACAATAAAATAAAAAGTGTACGATGGCATAACTTTAAAAACATTGCCAAATCAGTTTGTCAATATCTTCGATGGAACACAATTTCAAACTTCCTTGATGATAATGGTCAACTGATACCTTATCCTTTTATGGCAAAGACTCAGCATTTAAAAAAAAGAATTGTAATTGGTTCAATTGTATACCAAGTTGGTGATATTATTTCAACAATTGATGATTCTTATCAACTTTATAAGATCACTGACCTTCAACCTAATTGCGTAAAAGTTTGTATCATGACAATTGACAGCTATATTCCTCACAAACTGGCTTTTCATGTTAGAAGTACTAATACTTTTAAATCAATTGTTTTAGAAAATCTCCAAATTACGTGGCCATTGACAAAATTTACTGTAGATGGCACAACATTAGTTGTGCCTAGGTCAAAACATTGTCTCATAGTTTTTTAATAAATATTTTGAATATGAATATATATTGTTTTTAATTTTTTGCTGTTTTTTTAGAGAAGTTTGTGTTTCATTCATTTATATATAAGCCTATTAATGCATACAGAATATATACTTGCTAAAGTGTTATCTAAGCAATAAAATGTTTATATATATACATATTATTATATATAGTTTTTTAATACTAGCTACCTATCTTTTCAATGGAGTGCAGCAAATATTTAAATGGTTTGGTGCCTTGCCGTAAGCATACTTTAAAAGATGTTTGTAGTGAGTTGGCGCATCACCTTGAAGAGTGTCTTCCAGAGGGAAACCCTTCAATAAGAAAAAGGTTCTATAACCGTGTAACTGTCCTTTTGAAACAGTCATACCCAACCTGTACTTTTGGAGAAGAGGGTGCAGTAAGTTTGAACTTTAATGTTTGTAAATTTTCCATAAAACATCAGTGAAATATTACTCAAAAATAAATTATATACCCAAATATAAATTATAAAAACCAATAAATAGTTCACAACATCATTTTTAAAAGATATTTAATTAAGCAGAACATAAGGTATGGATAATTACTCCAAATAAGGGTAAAATTAAATTCAAATAGATATAGATTCAGTTTTATGCATGTTTCGTGTAACACATCCATGTGTTACACAAAATATGCCACTTTTTTAATTCATCAGATATTATTTCAATTATAAATTTTCTTTTTTAGGGTGGAGTTGTAAAGCGCGTTTCTAATGTAATTCGGAAGCGACGTGAGCGTCGTTTAAAAAGTTTGCTTGATGTAAAAAATGCAAACAGAATGCTAAACATCTCTGGAATAAACGACAGCTCATTTGATGAAGATATACAGGTTATACAGATGAGCCCTTTTTTTAAAAGAAATGTTTTTAATCAGTATATTCTAAATAAAAATTATTATTACCTATTATATACAGGAAGAATTTAATAAGGTTTACTTTAGAGTTATTGCAATTTCTTTGTATGTTAGTTTGCTTTGGTACAAAGAGTTCCTGATATGGATCATATTCGTTGTTTGGTTAGGAATATGAAGTGTTCTCTGCCATATTCAGAACACAAAGAGCACCTGTTCCATCCAGAAATTGTAAGCATGTATATATTTCCCAATGGTCTAAGTAGCACTAATTTAGTAATAATTTTTAAATAAAAAACAATTAAAAAAAAATTGTTATTTATTTAAAAATTATATATATATATATATATATATATATATATATATATATATATATATATATATATATATATATATATATATATATATATATATATATATATATATGTATATATATATATATATATATATGTGCGGTCCTTTATATGTGATCCCATCCCTCCCTTATCGGGAGGGAAGCGATCACATTTAACTTTTATAGGTAATAAGTTTTTTGTTATTTAATTAATAAATTTTTATTTTGCGCATTTTTAACAAAAAGTTATTCCAAATGGGTTAAAAATTTATAGATCATGGACGAATTTGAAAGAATGGGCATTGTTTCCAAAGAAGCTGCATTAGAGAGGCTATTGCAAGTTGTTGAAAAGTTGTATCCAGGTTCAGATATTCCGTCTGCCCTAATACGATTTCATAAGAACACTACCAGAAAAGGAGTGTTGTGTCCAATTGTTATTGCAAGTGTAAGTTTAACATATAGTTGTTTCTTTTTGGATTTTTTAAATTGTTATTTATTTTTGTAATGTTATGTTATTAAAATAGATTTTTGTAATGTTATGTTATTAAAATAGATTTTTATTTTTTAACAAATTTTTAGTCTGAAGATAACGTCTCTTCTCCTGGGCCGCAACTCATTTTAGGAGAGAAAATAACATTTGTTGATAAAGGGAAAGTAATTGCGATTGGTCATCGGCATAATGATTCCCTACACGTGCTTCAATTAATTGCTTATTATTATATTATGGACTTGTCGTACCCAAGATCGTTTGGGGGAGTTTTGGGGCTGTTGCAGCATTACGTCTTGCAAATACCATTTGCTTGTACAAATAAGCTTTGGTTAAAAAAATGCCGAGTCTTGTAAAAGGTTTTGTTGTATTTTGCCACTGTTCAACTCTTCGAATAAAAACATTAAGACAATTTAAAATTAAATATTTATATTTATGTTTGATGATGGTTACTTTTTATACATAAAGTATAATTTTCATTATTTCTTTGGTCTTTTTATTTATTTAATTTAAGTAAAGTGTGCCATTTATTAAATTAGTCACGCGATTTTTAGAGATTTTGTATGGCGTGACATTTATATTTTTTATTTGTCACGGGACATCTAAAACACTATCGTGTCGCATGTCACCGAGCCCGATTTAACGCGCCACATTTAAATTTTTTAAATGTAGCGTGAATAATCGGGCTTGGTGACATGCGAAACGATAGTGTTTTAGATGTCCCGTGACAAATAAGAAATTAAATTGTCACGCCATACTTCTTCTTAAAAAGTCGCGTGACAAATTTTATTATAAATGTCATGCCATATTTAATTGCTAAAAGTCGCGTGACTGATTTAATTATAAATGTCGCGCCAAACTTAATATCTAAAGGTCGCGTGACAGTTTTAACTCTAAATGTCGCGGGTTAAATCGGGCTTCGTGACATGGCAATTTTATTAGACAATTTGGCGTGACATTTTTTACAGTGTAAGAAATGGTGTAAATAAACATATTTTTTTTTTTATTAACTTTTTCTACTCTTTTGCTATATAAAGCACTTTTGCATGTTTTTGGATCGTACCATTCATGTTCTAGTTTCTTCCAAACAGTTCTATCTGACATGACATCTTCTAAATCAAATAGTTGGTCATTGGACAAGCGCTTGCATGAATTAATAATTTCTTTAAAACTCAATTTGGATAGCTCACGCTCTAACTTTCTTTTTTCTTTTTCATCCATTTTATGGCGCTTGATTTTCTGTCTTTGGCAAATCTCATCTCTCACTTTGCATCGATGCAGTTGATTTGTAAATCTGTTTTTATGTGCTACATTAATTGACCATTTAACAATCTTTTTTTCATAAGCTTAAATCTTTTAAAATTTTTTTTTTAAATCAAAACATTTATTTAACAAGGAATACTAACACAGCATACAAATACTTTAAATGATATAGTAACTAAAACAATACAGAAAAAAAAGAGTGACTTAAAAAAATGTAAGTATTAAGTATACAAAAATACAACTAACAAGAAATAATTTTGTTAGACAACAATCTACACAGGCATAATAAAGAACAGTATTAGAAAACTAATATCATTTATATATGTATGTATATATATATATATATATATATATATATATATATATATATATATATATATATATATATATATATATATATATATATATATATATATATATATATATATATATATATATATATATATATATATAGAACATATATTATAATATCATCTATTTAATAACTACTAAGCTATTGAATACAGAAAGTAACTAACTGATGTTGACAACATCAGTTAGTTATAAAAAAATATTTCTTTCACTGTTTTAGATCCCTAAAGTTGTAGTAGATCCCCAAACAACAACTTTGGGCATCTAAAACAGTGAAAGAAATATTTAAGTTATACATAAAGATTTAGATAGTGGCCAGATAATTTAAAAACAGTTTAATAAATTTATATCGAAACAACTTATCCATAAAGATATTTCTTATTAAATAAAAACAACGTTCAATCTTCAAATTAGATATGAATCATCAATAATTTAATTCACATCAAATTCTTATTATGAATATGATATGAAATACTAGATAAAACCTTTATTTTCTTCCTCCATTTCTAAATCAAATATAAAATCCAAGTCTTATTTTAATATTTACTAAAAATCGTTTTATTAAAGTAATTTCTTTTAAATGTACAAATTTTTAACTATATTTTTATTCTAAAATATCTAGGTTTACAATACCAATTTATGACATAAGTCAAATATTGCTAATATGAATACTATATATGTAAAATAAATATAAATAAAAACAATCAATGGACCCCTCTGTCTCCCGCGCCAACATCAGGTAAAATGTAAATTAGGTAACAAAAGTGCAGCAAGAAATAAGGTGACTGCTACAAAATATTTTTCAACGAAAATTGGCAGGTGCATAGATAAATGAATAAATTTAATAAAAAAAATGGATAGAAAAAAAAAAGACTATATCCTGGACATTAAACTCACCACAGAAGTACAACCAAAATTTTGACATCAATAAACTCGTTAATAAGTTAAGTGAGTATAATTAAAAACCAATCGAACTAATGCTTCAACTATTCTTCTTTCTAAAAATAATCTATGTTGATAACGAATACTAAAAAGTTATTCCACAAGGCCTTCCTCAAGCACTCTAACTTTTAAGAGACTACGAAAAACGTGGAACAGAATTTTAGCACAAAATTCGGTTCCGTAAAACGCGATGCTCACGTACCTATATATATGTATATATATATATGTATATATTTATATATGTATATACATATATATATATATATATATATATATATATATATATATATATATATATATATATATATATATATATATATATATATATATATATATATATATATATATATAATATATATATATATATATATATATATATATATATATATATATATATATATATATATATATATATATATATATATATATATGACGGGTCCCTAATATTTTGAAAAAAAAACTTTTTCTAAAGTATGTCAACCTGGTACTCAAAATAAGCAAAATTATATAAAAAATTTAAAAATGAAAATAATTTTTTATAAAAATAATTTTTTCAGGTATAAATGCATAAAAACTATTGTTTTTAAGCTGAAAATGAAAAAAGTCAATATTTTAAGGTTTTTTAAGAATAAGTTTTTTAGGCATGTTTTTTTATGTAAAATGATTATTATTTTTAAAGTTTTTATATAATATCGCTTCTTTTGAGTACCAGGTTGACATACTTTAGAAAAAGTTTTTTTTTCAAAATACTAGGGACCCGTCAAATTTTTGAGGGCCTTGAGCTACCCCTAAAAATAATTTTTGTTCAAAAAAATTTTAAACCTAGTGTTTTTGTATTAGATAAAACACATTTAGGGGGTACCAGCAGGTTTTTCTCAAAAAAGTCGTTTTAAAGCACCACCCTAATATATATATATATATATATATATATATATATATATATATATATATATATATATATATATATATATATATATATATATATATATATATATATATATATATATATATCAATATATATGTGTATATATATATATATTATACTTGTATATATATATATATATTATATATGTATATATATATATATACAAGTATATACATATATATATATATATATATATATATATATATATATATATATATATATATATATATATATATATATATATATATATATATATATATATATATATATATATGTATAATATATATGAATATATATAATTATATACATATGTATATATATATATATATACATATATATAAGTATATACATATATACATAGTAATGCATTCTTTAGCGCTATGATGTCAGACTGATTTTAGGGGCGAGACGATACATAGACTGATTTAGGGAGAACTCCCAAGGGAATTGATAGCACATATAAGGGTTTCAGTTAAGGAAGGATAAATTTATTTTCATTCTTCTTTCTTTTTCAATTTCTTTTTTTAAATAACACGAATGGAAAATAGTTTGCTAACCTTTTTTATATATATATATATATATATATATATATATATATATATATATATATATATATATATATATATATATATATATATATATATATATATATATATATATATATATATATATATATATATATATATATATATATATATATATATATGTACATATATATATATATATATATATATACATATATATATATATATATATATATATACATATAATATATGTATATATATATATATGTATATATATATATATATATACATATATATATATATGTATATATATATTTATATATGTATATATATATATATATATATATATATATATATATATATATATATATATATATATATATATATATATATATATATATATATATATATATATATAGATATATATATATACATATAATATATGTATATATACATATGTATTTAAATAAAAAAACATAGTTTATGCATAAATATATTATATATGTGTGTGAGTTTAAACTATGATTTTTTATATAAATAAAATTTGGGAATGTCTTACTTGTTATCTCAAAATTGCATCAATTTTCTTTCTTATTTAATATTTTAGTGTTTTAGATATTTTATCAGAAAAATTTAATTAAATTGCACAATTACTTATATATTAGTGTTTATAGTTAAACATAATTAAGCAAAAGTTAAAAATATGAAATGTTTTAACAATATTTCAAAATATTTTTTAATCTGCAATGTAAAATAAATCAATGTTTTCTAGATCTGGTAGCAATATATGTGGGATCACACTTTCTATTTTCTGAAACCATCTTCGAGCACTTTAATTGCAGGATATATGATCACCTATGGAATCAGTAAGAGTTAATTCGAAATGAGCAAGTTGTACTGATGTAGGAGTCACTGCATACTCATATGAAAAAAAACATTCATATGTAAAGAAAAGGAGATAAAAATATATTTTCTTTTTATAAAAAAATATTTTTTTGTCATTTAAGTTCTGACAAAGTAATGTGAAAAAAGATATTTTAAAACAGTTTCTAATTAATGCCAAGTAATCCATTAGATTTAACTAATAAGTCTTGAACAATAAATCTTTAATTGATGAAAAATATTACAAGTATCATTTCTTCACAGCAAAATCCTAAATCTTAGTCCACAGTTTAAGACATTTAGCTCTTAAAACAAGAAGTATTTATCTTGTTTTAAGAAATAAATTGGGGGATAGGAAACTTTTTTCTTGTTTTAAGATTTACAGATATATATATAGTATTTATAATTTATAATCTAGTGTTTATAATTTATGAAATATATTTCTTGTTTTAAGAAATAAATTGCTGGACGGGAAATTTATTTCGTAAAACAAGCAATATATTTCTTGTTAAAAGAATTGAATGTCTTAAACAACGGACAAATATTTACAATTTTGCTGTATTCATATTTTCATTTGTATTAAAGCATTTATATTTGTATTGTTAGGTATATGGTTGGCGATAATATGGAAAGTTTAAAAAGTTCAAATATATATATATATATATATATATATATATATATATATATATATATATTATATATATATATATATATATATATATATATATATATATATATATATATATATATATATATATATATTATTAAACTTTTTTAATGCAATATTTTGTGCAAGAATTTATGTCATTAATAATTGCTGAATATATTTATGTCATTAATTTTTTATATCATTTAGAAAAGGAGTTTTTTTTAAAGTAAATTTTGCACTTTTAATGGAAACTTTCGGCAGCAGATCTTCCAGAAATTTTCCGTTATTTTACAGAAAAGCATGGAGGTATAAACACAGATGGTTCAACCGCATTGAAATTCTTCGGGACTATGCTTGTAACCTTTTGTTTCGTAAACAATAAGAAAACAACCTCAAGACTGTACTTAAACGCTTAATCTTTATACGTTGACGCAAATAATATATACGTTTAAATATTTTAAAAATATAGTATTTTGAAGGTTCGCCAATAATATTCAAGAAAAACATTAAAAATGGCGCAATGTAACGGCAAACAACAACTTTTTTATAAACTTTATGTTAAATGAATGGAGTTATCATATACAGCTAATAAAACTTTAAACTTTAGTTACTTAGAAAACAATTTTTTTGATTTTTTAAAAATTGTTTTAGTTGTCTTTTTTATCAAATGTTGTGTTATGACTTGAAGCAAGAAAAGAAGTTTAAACTAACATATGCTTTTAAAATCAAGTGGTTCTATTTAATTACCGAGTTTTAATAAACCTTTTGTAGAATAATTACAATTACTAATGGTTAAAAATTCGCAACAAATCCCTAGAATAATTCATTTATTAATGCTTTAATAAAGATCATTTCAGTGAATTTTGTTGTTTTTTTATCCAGTGAAACTTGTTTTTTTTAATTGTCGGTTAAAAGAATACTGCCGAGACGACTTGAAATTGCTTTGATGTTTGCGGCTCGATGAACTTCCATCTGTTTTATACTTCCATGAGAAAAATCACTTGTTAACGGAAATATCCGTTTAAATACAGAAATATCTGTTATTACGATGATAGATATTTTCCGTAATTTATACGGAAATTTCCTTTAACACTTGATTAATCCGTAAAATAACGGAAACTTTCTGGAAAAAACGCAATATTTTTTTTTAAGTGTGTGTAGTTTGTGATCCTTGATCACAAAGTCAGCTGTTGATACTGTTAAATTATTATAAAAATAAACTATTGGTTGTTTCCATTTATTTGCCAAACCCCTAACCATTATTATAAGAGCCTGATTTAGAAGTTTTCCATTTTTCATATCGTAAACCCCACTGTTAAAAAAATCTCGCGTTTTTTACGGAAGTTTCCCGCGGCAGATTTTCCAGAAAGTTTCTGTTACTTTACTGAAAAATCAAGTGTTAAAGGAAATTTCCGTATAGATTACGGAAAATATCTATCATCGTAATAACAGATATTTCCATATTTAAACGGATATTTCTGTTAACAAGTAACTAATTTTTTCTGTAAAATAACGGAAAATTTCTGGAAAATCTGCTGTCGGAAATTTCCGTAGAAAACGCAAAATTTACTTTACAAAAAACTCATGTTCTAAAATCTATTCCTTAAACGATAAAAAAAAATTTACAAGAAAAAATCAATGACATAAATATATTCAGCAATTATTAATGACATAAATTGTTGCACTAAATATTGCATTAAAAAGTTAAATAAATTTTTATATATATATAAAAATAATATATATAAATATTAAATTTAGAGCAAATACATATAAATATTAAATTTAGAGCTTTTAGAGCAAATAACTGTTATCTTTGTTTCTTTTTGGGTTTTTTCTCGCATTCTCTTGATTATAGTCAAACATATGCCTAAACACAAAATAAAACGTCCAAATATGGTCAGCGCTGTTGAAAACAATTTTTGGAAACATTAGTTCTAAACTTGGTTGTGATTTACAAAAAATTCTTTAACGTCGATTTACTTATCTGAGTTGTTTCTGAGTTGCGCCACTGCTGCTTACAAAAAATTCTTTAACGTCGATTTACTTATCTGAGTTGTTTCTGAATTGCGCCACTGCTGCTCTCCAATAAAATATTTTTTAAAGTTTTATTTAAATCAATCAATTTTAAACTGTTTTCTTTTTAAAAAATTTGAAAAAAAATTAATCTATTCAGGGCTGTCCCGAAGAGATTATAAAAGAGGGGAAGGGGGGGGGTGTTGTGTCTGTGTTTTGCCGACTAAAGCCAAAAATGCAATGCAAGAGTCCCTTCCAAACTGTTTATGGAGCCCACGAAATAAAAGATATTAGAAGATTTAACGAGCTAAGTCGTTTTTATTTTTATTCAACTTAATGTGATAGTTGATTATTTTGTGAGATTTATGGTAAGATTACTATAGGTTATTATATTTATTATTTAGGTGAAGTTTGTCAACGTTCTTCTTGGAGAAAACACTCGTTTTAAAGATCAAGTATTACCAGCTAAAGGGCCATCCATAAAGGACGTCACCATTTTTTAGCCATTTTTTGACCCCTCCCCCCCCCTTTGTCACCGGTTGTCCTTTTTCATTATACCCCCCTTGAAAAGGACGTCATAAAATCCTGAACCCCCCCCCCTCTTATTTTTAACTCCAAAAAAATTTATTTCATCTCGCAATGATGTTTGAATCTGCTGCTACACCTTTGAAAAATAAAATTAAAAATATTCTCATACATTATCTTCTTAAAAACACATGTTTACGTAGTTTTCCATGTTAATTAAACTAAAATAAAAAATCTATAAAGTGACGTCCTTTTCTGACAACCTCCCCCCTCCCCCTCCTTTTTTGTCAACCCCCTCCCCCCCTATTTGGATGACGTCCTTTATGGATGGCCCCCTATTTGGATGACGTCCTTTATGGATGGAAGTCATTTATTATTTTATTATTTGTGATTATAGTTTATGTTAAGTGATTTAAGGTTTAAAAAATTTAAGTTAAGAGATCTTATGTGTAGGAAAATTAAATTAAATTGTATTAAGGTTAAATTAGACAAGAATTGCAATACCCTTTAGCGAAACTTCTTAAGTTTAAATACAGTCGTTCAAAATATTGACCTATATTTTGAATTTTATTTTATTGATTTTTTTTCGCTGTCGACTGATAAGTTTCTTTTAAACAAATTGTTACAAGTATTAAAAAAGCCCATGAAAATTTTAACGTTAAAAACGTTCTATTTAAATAAAACATTCTAAAATTAACTGCATTTCCTTTTGTTGAATTAAATACTTTTTTTTTTTTTTTTTATTCATATATTTGCCGTACATATAACATTTACAAGTTTCGTAAATTAAAAGTAATATTTACAAGTCTCGTGAGTCAAAATATATAGTGAAATTTATAATTAAATAGTACAGGCCGGACTTCAAGAAGATCGTAATGATCTTATCATGAAGCCCTTACAATGTGTTTGATATATTATTATGATTATGTTAAATATAATTATATATTAAGTACAACTATGTTTATATATTCTTTAAATTTAGCTCATAATAAAAAATAAACTCAAAATAAGCTCAGTATAAAATATTAGACATAACTAGCAGCATAATAACTAAACTTGATAAGAAAAAATCAAGTGTTTTTTTTGTGTGTAATAAACAATTTTTGATATATTGTTTGAGAAAGGTAAGAGTCATTTAGATAATACATATAAACGAGTCAGTTCACTTTGTAGTTGATATATATGTATTTTAATTTATAGTCTTAGAAGAATTCTGAGTATCTGTTTAGATTCAGTATCAGATTTTTTAACTTTTTTTTCAAGAAATTTTGATTGCAAATTGAATCTAGATTGCAAATTGATTTATTTTTAGTTACTAGTTTGTTGTATAAATAAGGATCCCGATATGAAATTGAGAACTGGGAAAGTTTTGTTTTTTTGAAAGGTGTAATAAAGTTTCCTTTTTCTCTTGTGTTATATTTATTAACGTTATTTATAAAAAAAGTTATTTAAAAAATGGTTTGGTACTTGACCTAATTTAAATTTTAGCATAAACAATATATTTTGGTAAATAATAATTTGATAAATATTAAGCACATTCATTTCTTTAAATAAGGGTTCAGTGTGTGTAAATTTGTCTTTATGGTAGATTAGTCTAACAGCATGTTTCTGACGTCGATATAAAGTTTTCAATTTGGTTATATGCGTACTTGCCCAAGCTATATTCGCATATATGAGGTAGCTATGTATAAAAGAGAAATATATAAGTTTTAAATTACTTTGCGACAGCATAGGTTTTGCTTTATAAAGTAGACCTATGTTTTTTGATATTTTAGTGTTTAAAGCATTTATGTGACTTTTCCAAGATAAATTTTCATTAATTATAACTCCTTAAAATTTAGTTTCGTGAGTTCTCTCAATTACTATATTTTCTATTTTTAGAGAGGGTAGAATATTTGGTAGTCTGTTTCTTTGTTGGTTTGAGTGAAATAAAGTGTATTTTGTTTTTTCTATGTTTAGGGATAACTTATTTGTTTTAAACCATATATTTAATTTTTGAAGTTCTATGTTTACATTATCATACAGATCCTTGATGTTTGTCGAACAGTAAAATAAATTTGTATCGTCTGCAAACATTATAAATTCAAGTTTGCTAAAAACTTTTGGAAGGTCGTTTATATAGATTAGGAACAAAAGAGGAGCAAGAATCGAACCTTGAGGAACACCACAAGTTAATTTTAATAATTTACTGTGGTAATTATCATCTGTAATAACACACAGTTGTCTGTTATACAGGTAACTTTTAAACTACTGCAGTGTATGGTTTTTTAATCCGTATTTTTCCAACTTTTTTAGTAGGATTTCATGATTTATTGTGTCGAACGCTTTTGACAAGTCTACAAAGACTCCTAATACGAACTTCTTTTCATAGATTGATTCACTAATTCTTTTGACGAGGTCTACGATAGCATGCTCTGTCGAGTGCTGAGTTTGAAAACCATATTGGTTTTCATTCAGGATTTTGTTTGTGATTAGGCATTTATATTAACGATTGTAGATTATTCGTTCGAGCAGTTTTGAAAATACGGGAAGGATTGATATTGGTCTGTAATTATTTAAGGAAGATGTATCTCCGGATTTATAGATAGGAATAATTTTAGCTATTTTTAAATAGTCGGGTACAATTCCTGTAATTATTGAAGAGCTAAATATTTGAAAAATGGGTTTACTTATTTCTGGGAAGACATTCAAAATAATATTGGCTGGGATATTGTCGATACCTGGACCTTTGTTAATTTTTAATGTTTTAATTGCTGTTTCAAGTTCTTCGTATTCTAGTTCTTTAAAAACTAGGGAGCAACGAGAGTCCTCGATGTAATTCTCAAATGAATTGTTTGTAGGTTGAATTTTAGAGGCGAGTTTGGAACCTATACTTGCAAAGTATTTGTTAAATTTTTCAGAGATAATTTTTTTATTATTAAACTCTTTTTCACTTATGAGAACTTTTGGAGGTAGTTGGTTCGAGTTTTTTTTATCTTTACCAATTATTTCTTTTATAATATCCCAGATTTTTTTTATTATCTCCTTTAAATTTTTGTATTTGCTTTGAAAAATATAGTTTTTTGGATTTTAATTTTATTTCTTCAAATAGATTTTTATATTGTTTATACTTGGACAAATTAAAATGGTTTCTATTTTTTAGATATTTTATGTAGAGTTTTTGTTTTTGTTTTGACGATTTTCTTATTCCTTGGGTAATCCATGGAGTGGTTAGGTATTTTGCTTTAATTTCTTTTTCGACCTTTGGAAAATGTTTATTGTAGAGATTTAGGAAAATATTTATAAACTTATTGTAAGCGGAATTTGTGTGTCCGAGGTTACATTCATGATATATTTTTGACCAATTTACTACCGCTAGTGAGTCTTTTAGTTTTTGGGTCGTGAATTTATTTATGCTTCTTTTGATGATTTTTATTTTCAAGTTATTGACACGTGTTGCTTGTTGTGATAGTGAGAAGTAAATTGGGAAGTGGTCAGATATATCCGTTTTAATTATTCCTACTTTTAAGGATGGATCTTGAATTGAATTTGTCAATAGCTGTAATTGAGGTGGGAGTTACCCGGGTGGGTTTGTTTATAATTGGGAAAATGTAATGTTGTATCATATCATCGAAAAAAATTTTGGTATTAGCGTGTTCATGATAGCTTAGGTAATTTATGTTCATGTCACCAATACAGAATAGCTTTTTATGTTCAACATTGCTTGTTGTATATATTTGTTTCATAAAACTTGAAAACATTATAATATATCCATCGGGTGGTCTATAACAAGAGGATATTAAGAGATTTTTTGTAGTATCATTAATGACTTCAACTGTAAAGACCTCACTATTTGAATCAGAAATAGAAAGATCATTTCTAATTTTTGTGTTTAAGTCATTATGGATGTAGGTTATTATTCCACCTCCTTTTTTGTTAGCTTTTCTTTCATAAGAAAAAAGATTATAATTAGGGATTAGGAGGTTTGAATTTGTATAAGAATTTTCGTCAGAACACCAAGTTTCTGTAAGACAAATCATGCTAAAGGAATATTTGCATTCGAAAAGGAAAATTTTTAACTTATCGATATTTGTATTTAAGCTCCTAATGTTTATGTGTTTTTCCGTAAACTCGTCTATATTGTTATGAAGTTCAGCTTTAAAAGTTTTAGTATCAAAGTATGGAGAGTCAGGTCCATTAAAAATAAATAAATCGTCATCGTATAAATCATTCGCAAAGATATTATTTTTAGTTTTAAAAAAGTCAAAACGCAACTTATCGAAATTTTTTGTTATAAAATCATTAGCCATGACGAAAAAAGAATTAAATCAATTTTTTTTTTTAATAGAATTCGATTTGAGTAAAGTTATTTTTGAAAGCGCGTATTTTTAAAATCTCGACTAAAAATGTTATCATACTTTAAAGTAGCGTATTTACCTTCGCTACGTAATCTTTTCACTTCTTCCCAAAGCTTCCTTCGATGTTCGATAGTTTCTTGGGCAAAATCTTCGTTTATGTAAATGCCAGTTCCTTTAAGATGAGTTAATGAGTTGAGTATTTTGTTTTTGTCGTGGAAGTTCAGGAGTTTTAAAACTATTGTTCTTGGTTTATTATCTTTCTTTTGACCAATGCGATATGCTCTTTCTATAACGACTTCCTTTGATATTTTTAATTGATTATTAAAGAATTTTTTTACCTCTTTTTCACAATCATCCCAGCTTTCTCCTGGAGACTCTTATAGTCCATCTATTCTTAGATTATTTCTTCTGGAACGATTTTCCTAGTCTATTGACTTTTTATATAATGTATTTATTTGATTGTCATAATACTTTTTTAAGTGTGAAATGTTTTCTAAAGTTTTATTCTCTTGAAAACTGAGGCTGTCCTTTATTTTGTTCAGGTCTTTTTCGATATTCTTTATTTTCGACTTGTTGTTGTTGTTGTCTTTCTCTATTGTGTCTAGTCTATCAGTTATAATTTTGAGGTTTGCACTCATTATTAAAGTAAATGATTTTTCTTGCTCTTTAAGTAGTCGTTCAGTTTCTTTAAGAATACTTTTTTTGTGTTCCTCGAGTTGTTTTGTGATAATTTTTTTTGATGCTTTTTATTGTAATATCCATTTTTATGTAAATTTTATCGCTAATAAAAAACACGTCTTGTTTCCGCAAAAAAAAGATCAATTTTAAGTTAGGAATTCTCCTTTAAATTTGACTTCAGATTCGTGAAATGTCTGTACTAACAACAAAAAGAAGAATGCGAACTATGAATTCTATAAAGAAAATTTTCGATCAGGCCAATGATTTAATGAAAGACGATAATTATAGTGAAAATTTAACAGAACTAATTAATTTAAGAGAGACGGTAATAATAGATTTGAAAGAATTAAAACTCTAGATGATGAAATTTCGGTTTTAATAGATGACGCGGAGGAGTTACAAATTAACGATGATTAAGCTATTGACTTAACATTAAGTTTCAAAAGAGAAAATTCTAAAATAAACAATTTTTTTAAATAATATTTCTGTTAAATCTAATGATGATGCAAGTTCTACAGTAACATTAAAAACTAATAAAATGGTTAAACTTCCAACCTTAAAAATTAAAGCATTTGATGGCAATTGGGAAATTGGCAACCCTTTTGGGAAAATTTTGACTGTGGGATAAATAAAAATGATGAATTAAGTAACATTCAAAAAATGACAAATTTAAGGAGCTTAATTCACGGACAAGCATATTCCGCAATTAATGGTCTCTCACTTTTAAACGAAAATTATACGATTGCGCTGCATATTTTAAAACAACGATTTTCAAATAAACAATTGACTGTTTCATTTTATATGAAGAAACTTTTAAAACTTGATCGATTAAACAACATAAAAAATGTTAATTCTTTAAGAAAACTTTTAAATACTATTGGGATTCAAATACGTAGTTTAGAGAATATTGGTATTGATTCTTCGATGTATGGGTCTTTACTTGTCCCAATTATACTTGAAAAGCTTCCCGAGGAGCTAAATTTAATTATAAGCCGTAAACTAAATGAAGATGGAACTTGGGATATTAAAGATGAGTTCAATATACTAAAAGCTGAATTAAGAGCGCGTGAACACATCAACTCTTCTGATTTAAATACTTTACCCTTTACTGCTGGTACGTTTCATTCGAGTGACAATTCAAGTAATAAATATGATAAAATAAATTTTAATTATAAACGAAATGATTCTTGTTCACCCGTGTGTGTATTTTGCGAAAATAACCACAAATCCCATCAGTGTAAATTAGTAACTAACATTACGGCTAGAAAAAAGATATTAAGTGATAAAAAATGTTATTTTCGTTGTCTTAGTAATAAACATTTTAATAACAGTTTTTAGTATTTAATTATCTTTATAACCGGAATTATTCTTCAAATTTATCATTTTATCTTCACAAATTTTGCAACACTCATTTTTTGAAAAAAATGGAAGTTACAATGAAAAATATTGAACGACTTATAACAACAAAACTCAAAGAACAAAAAAAATATATTCTCAAAGAAACTGACAAACTTCTAAAAAACCAAGAAGCAACATTTACAAATATTATAAGCTCAAATCTGAAAATTATTACAGATACACACAGAAAGCAGATGTTGCAAAAACGCAACATAAATGTTGATTGCCGCGCAACATTCAATTTTGGCATTTGACTCCCAAACATTAATGTTGACAATTTTCAACATTAAATGTTGCGTAATTTAACGCAACATTTAATGTTGCATTTATTACAACACAAATGTTGAGAAATTTTTACTTTAGGCGACTACTGCGAGAACTGCTTTGTAGACATTTATTTTTTTTACTTTTGCATTCTAAGGACTGCGCGGTTCATACTTTTATCAAATTAACTCAAAATTGAATTTTAAGTAAAAGTATGAATTTAGTAATTGCGCACACGAATAAGGTGTCATTCCATAAGTGTATCCGTGGGATCTTTGGTATTTCGATAGTCTTAATAATATTATTTCAAAGTAATAATGCTCGAGAATTAAATAAAAACCAAAATATAACTAAAAAATTTAATAATTTTTTTCTACTAAAATAAAAAAAGTAATTGTTTTTAGTTCTTTAGTACAAACTTTTAAGTCATTGCTCCCAAGAAGTCTGATAAAGCGGCACTTTTTCCGATCGAAATATTAATCTGCATGAGATGCTCAAGCAGACCATAAACTGGCTTTATTTCGTGTGGATAACTTAAATTAAACACATAAAAACACGTCAACAAAAACTCCATCGCATCACAAAAACAAGCTGCATCACGAAGTTCGATGGCCCGATCATCCAACTTGATATGATAATTTTTATTAAGACGAAAAAGTAGGGGTGGGAGGTTGTCTATGCCTGCCCATAAGTTTTTTTTGTAGAGAAGCAACTGCTTCAGGGACACTCATCTGTTCCTGTATAAATAAATATAAATATAGATTTATAATTTATAAGGCATTTTGAAAATAATTGCGCGACTTTTGAACGATTGAACTGTTTAAAAATTATTTAAACTTGCCTCATTCATATCCACAAACATCTGATTCGACACTACATCCCTCCCGACTCTAGGAGCTTTTAAGCCTCGTTGCTGTGGTGGAATCAATATGTGCGGCAACAGCAACAACGATAACTCAGTCTTTTTGTCTAGAAAAGATAATTAAAGAATTTTTCATTTATGTAGTAATTAGGACAAGTTTAAAAAATCCTAAAAATTGCTTACCTTCATCAAATTCATTAGATTGGTACGCTCTTAAAATTTGTTGCATATTAGAGTAATCTTTAAGATTTTCAGAGTAAACAAGTATCTTTTGACGAAAAGATAGCATATCAACTCGCAGAGAAAGAAATTCGCCTGCAATCGCTGCAAACTCTTTGCTAATCTAAAAATAAAGGAAGAAGAATAACAGTGTCGTTTTTTTTTGTGCAAAAATATTGTCATATTTGCAAAATTTTATGAACAATTTATGAAATTTTATAATCAGTAAAAATTATTTTAAATTTATTCTATTCCATCCATATTTATATTAAACTGTAACAATATCAGGATAACCTAACAATGATTTTGTAGAATATATGTTAACGAAATAATTTTTATTTTGTTTGGCATGTTCCATTCCACTAAGTTGCATATGAAAATATATTTACCTTTTTATTGAATTTTTTATTTATAGACTTTATAGAATTTAAAAAACAAAAGCATACCAACTCGTTTACATCAAACAAACGAGGGAATCTGTTTAAAATACTAGTGGCATCAGGATTGCAAGTATTGATCCAAGCTCGTCTATGCTCTCTAGTGTTATGCATGAGCTGCACTAACTCAGATAGGTTAACCGCCGTTGGTCTACTTTCTCGAAGACGACGCTCATCATCATCAATGTTTGATAAAGGATTAGTAATGGTAACTCTAAAAAATTTAAAAAAGTATTACATACACATTTTGGTAACAAAAAAGTAACGCAAAGATTAACCCTAAAAAAAAAACCTATTTTTTCGCCAAGTCCAATGCTTTTTAATAAATGGGTCTCTGTGACGTTTTTGCCGCACATATTGGGCAAGGTAACCAGTGGCACCCTTTGCACAGAAGATCTCTTCCTTTAAAAAAAAGAAGCTAGATTATGATTAGTCTTACAATTATAAAGCGTTTGAAAATGCACAACTAATTAATGTTTACATATCCATTTGGTGTGGTTTTGGAAAATAGAACCGGAAATTCCATGACAATACTCTTTGCCAAATTTGTCATTTCTTTTGAACTAGGATCATTTTAACTAAATAGAATTGGCAGGCCTTGCGATGAATAAGAACTGCGCGACGCATAAGCACGACGTGATTTTTGACGTCATTAAATTCTTTTTATTTGCTTTTCATATTTATCGACATTAACTGCACCAATTTACTTAATTACCGCAAAACTACTTTAAATCGTTTATGTAGAAATGTTATTATTTAAAAATGTTTTGGAATGTTTCGTTTTTTAAAATGTAAAAACATTTGTTTATTTTCTCGACGTTTGTCACGTTTTGTCTATACTAAACGAATAAAAAACATTATAACTTAAATTTAAAAAAGATTATAAAATATGCTAATATTTGATTTTTTTTTTCTTAAATATGTAATTTAAAGTTTTTCAAATAATTATTTTTTCTTTTTAAAAAGTCAGCGAGTAATAAACTGGAAATTTTAATATTGTACGATTAAAAACTGTGCAATAGCTAATATTTTTTACAAGCGATTTTATATAATATTTATTTATTTTTATTTATTTTCATAAAGCGGTTGATAAGCACAATCACTCGTATTAATAAAAAACTTAAACGAACGTTTTGAATAGATTTTGAATGTTAACAAGGAATTTTATTTCTAGTAAAAAAAAGTATGTTAGAATAAAAATTTTTTAGGAATAAAAGAAATATTTCAGCGAAAAAATTATTCTTAAAAATTATTCGAAAAACTATTGACGTTCTATTTTTCAGCAGCTGTTCTTGAGCACGCTTCGTTGAGTTTCGGTAACTTTTGACATAAAAGCGATCGTTATTATTTAAGTAATTTTTTTGAGTTACTTTTTACAAAAATTTTAATAACTGTACTTTTTTATTGAATCAAGTAGAATACGTTATAATATTAATCCTTTTTTATTTTTTTATTTGCCCTCACCAATTTTTAAAATGTTTCCTCGAAATTACTCTTAAATACTTTAAATATGTCTAACAGTTAATAAATATTTTTAAATCTATGGAATAATTTTAAATCCTAACAAACCCCCGTAAAATAATTATTTAAGTTTAAAATCTAAAACTAAAAGAAAGTATTTTTGTTCAATTTTAATTAAATGTTAGATAATTTTAACTAAATGTTAGCTTAAAAGATTTAAACTTTTTTTTTAATTTTTGATTTTTTTCTACTTGTAAATAATGAGCATATTTAATTTTTTTAAATTCAAACTTTTTCAACTGCGTGCGGTTTTTAAAATACTTTATTAAATGTTAAAATATTCGTAAATTACTTCATTAAAATTCCGCTCAAAAATATCTTTAAATATACTCAAACAAAATTTTTTTTGCTCGACGCAAATAGCCCTAGCTACACGCAAAATCGCTCTTGGACGACGTAAAATTCACATCGCCCGACGCTTTATCGCAAGGCCTGAATTGGGTAAAAAAGTTAAAATGTTATAGCCTGAAAAATTTCAAAACTAAAAAATAAAAATAAAAAAACAAACAAAAAATGATAAAAATATTGCACTATGGCACTCACATTAAACAATTTTTCATCAGGTATTTGCCAAGGACTTTAATCATTAACACACGTTCCGATCTTGTGTAGTAGATGCCTTGTTTCAGATTTTCAACTATTTTAGTTCCTCCCTTAGTATAGTTACATAATAACTCCTCGATAGCATAAACCTGCACAAAACTGTCACTAATGAGCTAGTTTTCTATATAACTATAACAAAAATTCATAAATGCACTTTTTTATACTATTTTGTTACATTACCTGTGACTCTACAATTACAACATCACGGGCAGGTAGTGGTAGCTTTATTGCAGCTGGTGTTGATACAGATATTGGATCTATAGTTAATGAACATTCTGTTGAAGATTGAGAATTTACTATAATAAAATAGATGTATAGACTATAATAAAATAGATGTATATTAGCATAACAAGAGTTATGACTCGGAGGCAAATTTTTAATTGTATAATAGAAAACACCAACATTACTGGTTGATGCATTTCCACAAAGAGGATTTATTGTACCTATACCATCGTAGAATAACTGAATCATGATGGAAAATTTATTATCGTCACTAAATAAGAAATGCTTTTTACAGCATTCTCCATCTTGAAAACAGTCAATTAAATCATTGTCTTTAGTTTTATTACCAAACATCAATTCAACAAATTCTTCACTACTAAATAAGCTACAAAGATTGTTTTCAATTGACACATATTCATAGGTGTCATAGATTAATTTATTGAGTCCATTTTTAACCTCATACCTAGTACCAATTGGAAGTGTTTCAGAATTAACAATAAGAGGATGTTCAGCAAAATATTTATCTTGCTTGTATTTTGTAGAAAGAAATTCAAGAGGATTACGAACCTTGATAAATACTTCTTCAATATTATTTATAACATCTTGGTGAATATTTGGCACACACTTTAACAACTCCTGGACTTGTTCATTTAAGTAATCTGCTAAACAGTCAGTCATGTGACTGAAGGATGGAATGACACATGAAATTATATTATGTGGTAAACCACTGTTTGATCTCAGAGAAGATACTAAAGAAACTGCCTCAGTATGAATGTCTGAAAGTTTGCATCGCTTATTTTGATCTTCTCTTCCATAATTACAATCGTCGTCATTATTGCATAAAGTGTTGCTATTAATGACAGGGACACAAACATCTTTCTCGCAATGTGACTGATTGTGATACTTATCCATGTGTCTTTTGAGGTTCCATAAATTGCGAAATGGCATTCTTAATTCACCAGCGGCTTCATGATTACGTAAATGACAGTGTAGCTCTTTAACTTTAAAAAATAATTCTCTGCATAAATGGCATTGATACATTGAATAAAATTATGCAAGAATTTTTCGATGAAAAAAATAGTTGTTTTACTCCAAACCATGCGCCTCGTGAACTTATTAATTATACAAAATGGCAGTGTACTTCGTTATCTCAACAACTAATGTGGTGTTTTATTTTTCAACGAAATTTACTATTCAAAAACCCGTTTCTCAACATTGATGTTGCATTGTAATCAACATTTTATGTTGAAAATTGAAAGCAACATTTTTTGTTGAGCGGGTATGCAACATATGTTTTCTGTGTGTACATATTTTGCATAAAAGTTCGGTAACTGTAGTGTTCAGCATTGATCGTGAGTATAATTTATAGATTAAGTGAGTATCTGGCAAGAGCCATCCAAATACAATAATGGTGAACGCTAATCTGTCATCCACTACAACTTCATATTTAGGTAACAAATACAAAGGCAACAACTTTTTAAATTTGATATTGTTGTCATTACATGTCATCTCCCATCCACTAAGTTTTAACTTTTGAGTTTTTTTCTGTAAATCAATTAAGTTTGAATAATTTATTCGTTTCTGTGGGACAATATCTTTTACAATACTTATGTGTCTTCTAGGTACCTTTTTTTCTTTTTCATGTGATTTTATAGGTAGGTTAACAGTAGGTAAAGCCTCTAAGCGTAATGCGTAAGCGTAAAAGCGTAAAGCGTAAAAGCGTAAATTTACTTACTGTTTCTGAAATTCAACATATTTCAATAAAGTAAATATAAGTTATCACACAAAAATAAGAACAATACTAAGAACTATACTAAGAAAAAAAGAGAATATGTTATCCACAAATTTAAATAAGGCCACAGATACTTTAGGCTTTATGAAATTTATTTGTTTATTGTACTCAAACTTATCAGAGTTTCCCAAAATAAAATGCTTTTGGAATTAAATAACACAGAGTGTAAAAGCAAATTTAAACAACTCAATATATAAAAGTATCCTTACTTGTCAATTCAATATCTTCTGCTAAAAAATGATTCTCACATATATAAATATTGCCCTTTGAGAGTCTTTTTTTCAAATCTTTGTCAAAGTCTCTATACTGAGTGATAACAGCTAACAATCTTTGTCTCCATTTCTTATAGAAGTCTCCTGTCCTCATAGGAATTCTGAATACGGTGATATCTTTGTGCTTAATAGATCTTGAAACTGTACATCCTGGTAGACAACAATTTGAACCTGGCATTTTGGATTTATCTTTTAGACTTTTTTTAAATATAGAATATAAAGAAACATTTTGAATTGAATAAAGTTTTTAAACCATAGACAATAGAAAGGAACCAATATTATTTTAATAATATTGGTTCCTTTCTATTGTCAGATTTTTATGTTTTTTCTATTGTCAGATTTTTATATTTTAAATATATTAATTTAAAATAAACATAAAAATCTTTATTAATTCATGACTTTAATTATAAAAGTTTTATTTGTTTTGCACTAGATTTGATCACGTGACTTAAAAAAAAGCGAACAATAACATACTATGGTAAACTATGGTTTAATCATAAAAATTAATCATATGAACATTACAAAATGCTTGAAAACATTTTCATTAAATCAACAAAATACATGCTTATATTAGTAAATAAAGTTATTTAATATTCTTGTGTAATTCACATAAAATGTGTAAAAGATAGTCGTCACAAAAGCTTTTGAACTTATTCTCAAATTAAAGTAACTTAAAAAAATTCTTCCTAAAAATAATGGTTTAAAAATATTATAGGAAGACATAAAAAAATAGTTTCAAAGATTTAAATTTATCATAAAAAATAAATGCCTACATAAAAAAAACTTATTTATAATGTTTTTTATTAATTTACACAAACGTTTATGTAAACAATAACTATAATTAATTTTATGGTTTTATTTAAAGCCTTTGCTTAAAATAAAAAACTTTAGAAAAGATCAACGAATAAAAGATATTTATAACGTAACACTTTTTTTATTGCATTCAAATTGTTAAAACATCAATATATATATATATATATATATATATATATATATATATATATATATATATATATATATATATATATATATATATATATATATATATATATATATATAATAAAATAATTTAAATGAAAAAAATACAACCTTTATGATTAAACTAAAAATTTCATGCCATTCGGCAATCATCAGCCATATTATTCATGTAAAAAAAAATTTTTTTTTTCTTTTTTACATGAATAATACGGCTGATGATTGCCGAATGGCATGAAACTTTTAGTTTCATCATAAAGTTGTATTTTTTTCATTTAAATTATTTTATTATAATTTGATCTATTTTTTTAAAAAAAATATTGATCCCTCTTAAACAGACAAGAGTTGTATTTCCAGCAGTATACAACATTTATCAATATATATATATATATATATAATATATATATATATATATATATATATATATATATATATATATATATATATAGGTATGTGACATGAAATTTTTAAATTTACAAAATATTATATTGTTATATATCGTTGAAAAGCACATAAATACAGTATTTCAAAGGTGAAAAAATTATCAAAATCGAACAATTCAAAAAAAAGTTATGAGGTTTTTAGTGACAATTTTTGAATATATGAAATTGTTAAAGAAACTGTGGTCAAAATAATTTTTTTTGTATCGAAAATGGTTATAACTATGCAAATTCTTGTTGAAATTTCTATAATTTGGTATCAAAAGAAAGATGTAAGAGTGGGATACAATTTTATAGTAGCATCTTGCCATAGGGTGTGAGTGGACGGCTAGAGGGGGCCCCGAACTACGACTTTTACCACCAAAAAATTGAATATTTTATTATAAAAAAGTTTCAATACTGAAAATTATTTTATTATAAAAAATTTCAATACTGAAAATTGTCTTTTTTATCAAACAGAAGTTCCAATATTTAGATCCCAGCTCACCACCATATATGAGATGTGTACCTTTGAGTTAGGGGTGGATGTGGTGGTGCTTGTTTAACACGTACTATTAACAAAAATAATTCCTTTTTTAAAAATAATATTACCTCCAATTAAATAAGTAATCTAGAACAAAAAATAAAATTTAAGTTTCACTAACCACTAGTTGTACTTTACAACTAGTGGTTAGTGGTGTATAACTTGAGTCAAGGTGAGGGGCGTACACCAGTGCAGCACCGCCCCTCCCCCAATCTCCTTCCAAATTAAAAAAAAAATACTTTACTACATTACAACTTGTTAGTATGGTATACTTTTACTTGAGAGGTAAGGGCGTGCGCCCGCTTTCGCCTAACCGCGCTCCCCCCCCAATTTTTTTTTTGTCAATTTTTGTCATTTAAAAAAAGAAAAATTTGTTTACATTTTCAAACGTCAAAAATTAGTATAAACAGACATTTTACCACTTTACAAAAAGCAAATATTTATCCAGTTTCACATAGGAAAGAGAAATAGCCCCTCCAATCTAAAATTTTTTTTTTAACTTTAAATTGAAAAATATTGTTAAAAATAAACAAAAATTTTAACACTTTAATTTTTAATACAAAATGTGTAAGAGTATTTAAATTCTTAGACAAAAGGCTGTTTGATTTTTTAACATCTAACCTAAAAAAACATGTAAAATGTTTTAAAAATAAAATATTTAAAATTATGTAATTTAGTGTAAACAAAATACCCATTGTAATTAATTAGTATCTTGGCTTTTAGTAAACAATTTGAAATTCCACTAATGAAACAAAATATTATTCATTTTTTAACGATAGACATTACAAGAAGGTAAGCCAGAGCCGTCTATCAATAATTTGTGCAAGTCACAACACTTCTGTACCAATTTTATAAGTCACAACACTTGCGATACTTTTCAAATGTTAAGACTTTTCAAGTTCTAACATTTGCAGTATCTATTTTGGACTTACCTTTCAATTATGAAAACAATACATATTAACATTAAAAACAAATAATACACATTAACATTAAAAAAAAAAAAATTCTCCTGATACAACATCTGGGGCCAGCTGGAATTTTTTCATGCAAATCACCAGCTTCAGAATCAGATTCATCTTTTTTCCAGTAAGAGATAGTGTAAATTTTGTCATGCAATCTTTTTTTTTACTTTTTCTACTCTACCATCGTATACTTAGATTGTTCAATATCACACCATTCATGATATAGTTTGCTACTAACAATTCTGTCAGACATAACACCATCTAAATCATCCAGTTGCTTTGTAGCAACTGGATGATAATTGTTTATACAAATTCTTAATCTGGCTGAAAGTCATTAACTTAAGTTTTTGTTATAATTTCTTTTTATCTTGTTCATCCAACATTTGATGATTGCATGTCTGTCTCTTATATAGTACAGATCGAATTTGAGCATGTTGTAGAAAATGGACCATTAATTACATTTTCTTACTTAGTAATCTAAACTATCAAGATAATAAATAGTCCTATTCTTTATTCATCTTATTTTGCAAGAAATATAACAAATTGTTGCATTAGAGGATCTTCCTTTACATTCACTTATTCCTTTACATTCAAGAATTATATAAAATTGATATATTAGGGAATCTTCCCTTAGATTCACTAAACATACCAATTAACTCTTCACTATCTATATTGTGAAACCTTGCACTAGCTGTTTCCTGCTTGAGTGTCTCTGTAATGAAAAAGGAGAAGTACCTTTTACATTGTCTAATCAATACATCCTTTACTGCATTAAGACAAGCTGAAGTCATGTTAATAACCTGGTCATCAATGCAGCATTAATATGTTATTGGTTCAAAAACGTTTGAGGAAAGCATTTCCCAAAAAAAATCAGTGCAGCCGGATTAGATTTGCAAACATTAACTGTTTCCAAAATGTTTTTTAGAATCTGAATACCGGTGAGATGATCAAAATTTGCATCCTCAGCTGATACATAAAACTTAGTCATCCATGGACCACTTAGCAGTTTCCCAAATACACCAAGCACAAACATTTTTTTAAAAGTGGTAGCATTACAAAATGCTTCTCGCAGAGCTGCTTGCAAACTGCCAAATTTGAGTGTTTTAGTGATCAGAAAATTTAGAAAATTAGCATAGTGTTTAATAAATATATGACAAGTATTAAAAAGAAAATATGAAGACAGTTTCCTTGATATCTTGGGATGATACACCTAGGTAGTTTTTTGTGGTCTTAAAAAGTAACAAATCCCTTGGGATCGCTTTCACTGTCTTTAAACCTCATCTTATTCATAGCCAAATCAATTTTGACAGCTACATAATCATTGCCAAATAATTCAAATTTTCTGTCTCTAGACACATCAATGCTGAGCGACATTCAGTAGCAATTGTATCAAGAGGGTGCAAATAAAAATTCAATAAATTCAGAGTTTTACCCCAAGTTGCACTAACTTTGCTTATGGTTAGATGGTTAACTGCAACTCTGTCTGATATTGTGATGGAAATATTTTCAATATTCAATTAACAACACTCATCATAATTACGTAAATGAAAATTCGAATAAATAAAAGCTAGATGATCTACTGCCCTACAATGAAATCAATACAATGTAATCAGTACAATGTAATGCCCAAAAATGTAATCATCAGCTTTTCCTCACGGACATTGATCCAGAGCAATAAAAAGGCATTTATCTTTGGACGTAAGGTGGGCTATCAATAATTCTCACTTACTACGTAAGCTGAGAATTATTGATACTCCATTCTGCTGCTTGTAATTCTGATATACTTCTTAATTCATGAGCCATTTGCTCAACAGTACTGTGATGGGGTATGTTATTAATAACCACACTAAAATACTGCGTTATTTTCTCTAACAAAAATGGAATATTACCTGTTAGCACATTTGACAACATACTAAAATTTTTATCCTAATGTTTAAAGAATAACACTTTACAGTTTCAGACATAACAGGAATTATAAAGACATTTTTTTTAAATTCCTTGCTTGAAACAGAAAAACAAAACTACAAAAATTATACAAAAATTTTTAAATACAAATGTCACGATTAAAGACATAAATACCTTACTAGATATGGTAATATCCAAAGATTTTCAAAATCTTTCTGAGATTGTTTTGTTTACAAAAATGAATTTTTTGTTTACAAAAATCAATCTGAGATTGATTGATGAGATTAACAATGATTGTTAAACAAATATCTGCTTTTTATCTAAAAGAATATTAAGAATATAAAAGAATATTATTAGGAATATAAAAGAATATAAAAAAATATTATTTTATCTTAAAGAATATTAAAGAATAAACCATAATATAGTGTATTTATATTATATACATAAATTATGATTGAATAATAAAAATAAAACAATGAAATTATTAAAATAACGACAACAATAATAATGACAGTATTATTATTACTGTTATTGTTATATACATAGTATGTAGATTCCGACTTTCTCCCCCAACCACAACAACACCCATCGCGAATTTGTGAAAACAACATTTAGGTACCAAAACTGCTACACTTTTTAAATTACCTGCTACATATTATTTTTTCTTGAAATTTGGCAGGTGAATAAATAAAGGATGTAAAAAAATGTCTCAGTAGTTTTGCAAAATGTCTCAGCATTCCATCAATACAAATTTCACGTGACAACATCAAGTAAATTTTCAATATCTATAAAGTCAATAAAAAGTAAATCATCCATACATAATTGATTCATAAAAATATAGATCTAAGTCTCTTCTTTTCAAAAATAATCTATGTTGATATACTTTTCTAAAAAGAAACACCACAATAAAACGTTTGTCTGACGCTACCTCAAAAAAAATTCAAAAAACGTGGCACAGAATTTTAGCACAAAATTCGATTCCGTAAAACGGCTATTTCCGCATACCTATCTATATATATGTGTAAAGTCATTTATTGTTGGAAACACTTTTCCACTTGTCGTGATCTAGTTAATCATATGCTTTTTCAACATTCTGAAAATAAATTCATGAATTTAGAGTGTGGTGTTAGTAAATGTAAGTACTTGTATAATACAGCTAATACTTTTAAATGGCACATTTAAAAGTATTAGCTGTATTATACAAGTGAATGTTTCTCTATACAATTGTGTCACACTAAACTTTATTGTAGAGAAAAATTTATACTTCCAAAATCAGTAACAAAGCAAATTTTCGAGCAAATTCAAATATTGTTTAACTTATATCAAAACAGTATTTTTTCAATAATTCGGGCTAAACTTAAACATTGTGGTATTAATTGGAAACTGGATTATGTGTATAAACAAATTCTTGAAGAAGATTCTTTCTACGAGCGTATTTTAAAATCAATATCCACAGACCATCTAATGGAATCATATATGAAGTTAAACCTTGACTATGTTCCTCCAATCAAATATAATATCGCACCAATTGATGATAGATTTATTGTTACGTTAGAAAATAAAAACCAAGATAAAGCTTAATTTCACTATGTTTCTTTATTGGCAACTTTGAAAAATTATTTAAAACGTGAAGATGTTTGGAGTAGTTTTCAGCATAAAAAACAGGCTAGTGATTATCTACATGACTATACAGATTTTTATACAGTTTGGTATGGCAGTCACGTTTAAAAGATTTTTGCTGTGACTCTTTTATTAGACTCTATTTCTATAGTGATGAACTTCAAATATGCAACCCACAAGGAAGTAGAAAAGAGACTCATAAAATAAGTGTTTTTTACTTTATTGTTGGCAATATTGAGAGTAAATATTGGTCATCATTGAACCACATTCATTTAGCATTGATTTCAAAGTATAGTGTAGTTAAAGAACACGGCTACGCACTTATTCTACAACCTTTGTTGAACAATTTGATGATACTTCAAAATGAAGGTATTATTTTAAGACATTATGTTGAAGGTTTAACACACAACCTTAAAGGGTCCATTGTTACATTATCTGGTGATAATTTGTCTACCCATACAATTGGTGGGTTATCTGCATGTTTCTCGTCTGGTCGTATTTGTCGAAATTGCATGGTACCACTTATTAACATTCGAGATATTAAGACTAAAAGTCAATGTAATTTGAGAACTAAAACCAGTCATTATTATCATGTTAACTCTGTGTTAATTGATCCAACTCTGATGTCTGTGTATGGAGTTGAAAAAGAATGCCAATTCTCTATCTTAAATTATTTTTAAACCAATAGACTCCATGCCCCAAGACATATTACATGACATATTGGAAGGACTGATAAGTGTTAATTTTAGCGTTGTTATAAAAGGCCTTTTTAAATCTTGTTAAAAATAAGTTTTTGACAGTCTGTGAGCTCAGAAATATACTAAAAAATTTTAAATATGGGATTACTGAACACTGTGATAAACTATTGCCTTCATATGTTCCACTTAATTTAGTATCCGGTAACAATTATATCAGTGGAAAAGCTGTGGAGAGGTGTTCATTGTTTTATCATCTTCCATTATATATTGGAAAAGTTGTACTGAATGAAAATGAATATTGGGTGCTACATTTGTTATGCAGAAAAATATGCCAAATTATTCTTTCACCAGTTATTGATATAGAGTGAATTTCTGTACTCACACATTGTATTGCTAGACACCATGAGTTATTAGCAAGATTAAACCCAAAATCATTTACACCCAAGATACATTTTCTTGTTTATTATCCACGAATGGTTGCCCAATTTGGTCCTCTTCGATTACTCTGGTGTCTGAGATTCGAAGCAAAACATCAATATTTTAAGCAAGTTGCTCATCGTGTAAAAATTTTTAGAAACATTACATAAATTCTTGCTGAGAGACACCAGATGACTAAGTGTGTTCTTTTATCACCAGCAAATGAATGGATTCAGAGCTTTCCGGTTATTCCTGGTTTACAGCAATTTCTGCCTTATTCAATTTTTCCAACCAGTCTTTGCACAAAAATCAAACAAATGTATGGAATTGAGATAAGTAGTAATCAAAAGAATATACTGTCTGTCAATTGACAGATAGTCTAAGAACTAAATTTAAATCAGAGCGTTCGAAATATTCAAACAATGAGTCTGTTAAAGCTTATAGAAAGTTTGCATCCAAAAGGATACATAGTCAGCTGACTGAGTCTGTTAATGAATCTGTAAAGATAACTAGATGTGAGGTATGGTAATTTATTTATTTTTAAATTATTATTATATATTTTTGATGTCTAAACATCTGTCCAACAACATCTGAAATTTCATTGGTGTCTAATAACATCTGTTTAAATTTCTAATAACATCTGTTAAATTATCAAAGTGTAATAACATCTGTACAGCTACATCTCTGGATTTTACAGATGTAAAAACATCTTTTAAATTATTAAAGTGTAATAACATCTGTACAACCATATATGTAGATTTTAAGATGAAGTTATTTTAGATAAATGATTAAAAATGATAAAATTTTAGATGAAGATAAATTGACTAATAATGCATTTTTTAACCAGATGTAGTTACATACAAGGTTTTTTTCATTTTAATTACATCTGGAATAAAATATTAACTAAATAGGCATTATTTTAACCAGATCTTATTACATATAGAAATTTTTTCAGATGTAAGTACATCTGGAAAATAAATTAACTAATAATGAATTATTTTAACCAGATGTAGTTACAAATAGGAATTAAATCAGATGTAACTACATCTGGAAAAAATTCTTCCAGATGTTATTTGACTTGGAGAAAAATTACCAGAGGTAGTTACGTCTTTCTAAAGATATTTTAGGGGTCGTTAAATTTTCAGATGATATGGGACAGATGTTATTAGAGTAAAAAAAAAAATACAGATGATCTTGGACAAAAGTGTGCAGATGAACCTTTTACCGTTTGAATGGCTCTTTATTGCAATAAATAAATTTAATAGCTATTTACTTTTAAGGTAGTATTTAATGAAAGGTAATATCTAAGTATTTTCTTTACAAAATATTTTAATTTTTCATAATCTGATTTATAAAGTTGCAGGTTGCAAATGACTGTTTAGAAGATCCTTCAAGTGTGGAGCAACATGTAACATTAATGTTAAAGGAGTTCAGTAAACATTATCCTGACACGATAATTATATCTGATAGAATGAGCCGGACCTATGTATCAAGAAGACCTTTTATCAAAACCAACCCTACACAAGTCATATTGCAAAGGTTTCCTTGTTTAGCAATGGAAAATGAGGTTGTTTTTGTGTTTTTCAATAAAAAAAATTATAAACATTTGCTATTTGTTTGTTTATTAACTACTTTTTCATTTTTCGCATTACTTTTGCATAATTCCTAATTACTATTATAATTTTTGCAATTAATATAGTATCATTAAGATAATAAAGCTTTTTCAAAATCGTTCAGACAAAATTCTGGAAATTTGCAAATCAAAGTTGCCTTCAATAAAAAAGCATCACTTTTGGAAACCGTCAATGTTTTATTAAATGGTATTGGCGCACCATCAAATGTTGATATTGAAGGTATATAATTAATATATAATATAATTTTCAAAGTATAGATTATTTTTCATAGTTTTTGCACCAATTATTGTATACATATATATATCAGGTCAGAGAATATCGACTGCATTGCTTCTTTTACCAGTTGTATTTGGTGAAGACATTGATCGCTTCATTTCTTTAAATAAGGTTGTATATCAAGTTTGTAGTCTTTATTATTACTAACGATTTTATTATTAACAATTATTAATTATGCTAGTACTTTTGTTATACATTTTTGAAATTACAGAATCCACAAGTTTCCACTCCATCAATAACCATCAGATGTGCAGGCGAAACAAATGTTTTTAACGTTGATGATGCTGAAATAAGCGTAATGCTCGACGGCATAGTAATCGCAAAATCCAAGACGGTATCAAATGCGGTTACAAGTTTGGTTGCAGCCTACTTGGTCTACGAAATTGTATTTGACACAAAACTTAAAAAAACATTAGATTTTGCAGCAAACCATGTTTGTGGCGTTACTAGTTACATTACAGCACCATTTAGTCAAAGAATTTTGAACAAACTTTTGTAGTAATAAACAATTTGTATAAAAATATAATTTAAAAAAATTAAATTTGTACCTCAATAAACACGATTGAATTAATTAAACTTTCAAGAAATATAGTTTGAGCTATTAATACTTTTAATCGAACATATTTTGACCCGTTGCGCAATTAAATTAAAGCGGCAATATAATTTGACATGATAAGTACGTATAATTCTACCTTAAATCTAGGGTAGATTTAAAATCTTGGGTGGATTTTTATACCCTTGTTAAGGGTATCTTTTACAACCCGAAAAGTTAGGGTATATTTTCTACCCATAGGGTTGGATATACGAAGTACCCGTGAAGGTTGACAATTGTACCCTAAATCAAGGGTAGATTTTAAGTCTTGGGTGGATTATTACACCCTTGTTAAGGGTATATTTTAATACCCGAAAAATAATGGTATATTTTTCTACCCATAGGGTCGGATATACGAAGTACCTTTACGGGTAAAAAAATCTACTTTTTTTTCTTAGTGTGTGTAATAGTTATAAACATCTTAAGGGTCTTAGATTAGCCGATTATAATAATTCTAAAGAAAATTTATCTGTTGATATCTTAATAGGTTAACGATCCCGTAGCGATTAAATCTAAGTTCGGATATTTAATAGGCGGTCCCATGATAGTTAATAGAGATCAAATTGATAATTCGACTGTTTTGTCCTCTCATGTTTTGAAGGTCGCGTCAAATTTTAATAGTGAGCAAATTTTAATAAGGAATGATTTAAATTTATTATGGGATGATTCCAAAATTAGCGAGTGTCATAAGACTGTTTATGCAAAATTTCAGAAAAATATTAAATTTAATAGTAGATTTTAAGAATGAGGTCGAATTGCCATTTAAAGTAGATCATCCGGTGATAGGTGACAATTATAATTTATGTAAGTCGAGATTTTTAGCATTAGAGAAAAAAATTTGCAAGCGATAGAGATTTACAATAGTATTATTAAGGATCAATTATCTAAAGGCATTATTGAAAAAGTCTCTAATTTTAAAAGTAATATTGGTGACGTTCAATATTTACCTCACCGTCCAGTAATACGCAAAGATAAGCTTACTTCAAGAGTACGTATAGTTTTTGATGCAAATGCTCGCACATCCGGTACTTCGTTAAATGAGTGCTTATTTTCAGGACCATCTCTAACAACTTCATTGTATAGTATACTTTTACGTTTTCGTGCGAAGCGAATCGCTTTAATTGCTGACATTGAGAAAGCATTTTTAAACATTACATTAGCTGAAAAGCATCGAGACTTTGTAAGATTTATATGGTATAAAGACTTTTTTGATTTAGACAATAATTTAAAAAATAGTGAATTAAGTGTTTATCGATTGTTTCGAGTTTTGTTTGGCGTAACTTCTTCTCCTTTCTTATTATCTGCGACTTTAATTAATCACGCTGAACGTTAAGCTGTGAACAATTTTGATTTTAGCAAGAAATTAATTCAATCATTACATGTGGATAATTTAAATGCGAGTTTCGATTCTGTATCCAAAGGACTTATGTTTTATAATAAAGCTAAATCATGTTTAAAAGAAGGAAATTTTTGTCTTAGAAAATTCGAGTCAAACTCAAAGGAACTATGCAGTTTAATTAAAGAGGACAATTCAAACCCAAGTAATATTGCTAAAGTTCTTGGTTTAAAGTGGTATAAAACTGAAGATGATTTAATTTTTACCTTTCAGGATTGATTATATTTAGTGAACAATAAACCTACTAAAAGAAGTATTCTTAAATTCATTGTAAGTTTTTATGATCCTTTAGGATTAGTGAATCCTAAAGTAAGATGTAAAATATTATTTCAATCGATTTGTAAGTTAAAGTTAGGGTGGAATTCACTTATAGAGGAAGAGACCTTGATTGAATGGAACGATATTAATTATAATTTGAGTTCTGTACCTTTTATTTATATTCCAAGATGGTATAATAAGTGTGTTAATAACATCCAACATAATAAATTTGAGTTATACGGCTTTTGCGATGCGAGTCTAAAAGCGTACGGGTGTTGCATTTACTTAAGAGGTAGCGCTGAAGGAGTTGCGAATTCTTGTCTAGTTACTTCTAAATCAAGAGTTTCTCCTTTACTTAAGAATACTGTTCTAAATTAGAATTAAGGGCAATGTTATTATAAGCTAATTTGTTTTCAGTTGTATATAAAGAGTTATCGTGTGTTTTAAATATTTTTTTTATTAACTTATTTTCTGATTCCAATATTTGTCTTAATTGGGTAAACAAAGTAAATAAAAAATATGAAGCCTTTCTTCAGAAGCGCCTTGAAAAATTTTGTTTATTGTATGATATTAAGTTTTGGGATTATGTTGAAAGTGAAAGAAATCCCGCGGATTTTATATCTCGTGGTTGTAAATTTAGTACCTTTCAAAATAATGACCTTTGGTTTAAAGGTCGTAGTTTTTTATTCAATAGTTTAATTTCCTGGCCTTCATTTGATTTAAGCAAACAAGGAGATTCTCAGTCTGAAGTTATAACTTTAATTACCTCTGAACATTCTTTAGTAAATTTAGATTTTATGAACATTAACAATTTTAAAACATATGATCGTCTTCTTAAGGTTACAGCTTTAGTTTTGCGTTTTATTAGTATAATTAAAAAAAAATTTAATAATGATTTATCTACACTAACTACTTTTGAATTAAATAATGCAGAAATATTGTGGATTAAGTTCATTCAAAAAGATATATATATAATAGTGAGTCTTATAATCAATTAAAACGAGATTTAGGTTTTTTTAAAGCCGATGAAATAATTCGTTGTCAAGGTCGTCTTATTAACGCACCAATTCCATTTAATTCAAAATTTACTATATATTTACCAAATAAAACTTACTTAACCAATTTAATTATTTTACATTATCATTGTCTTACTAAACATAGTGGTGTTAAAGAAACACTTAATGAATTAAGAACTAAGTTTTGGTTAACAAAAGCTCGCAATTTAATTAAAAATATTGTTAGAAATTGTTACACTTGTAGAAGATTTGACAGTAAACCTTTTAAGTATCCTAATTCTCCTCCTCTACCCCTATCTAGAGTTTGTGATGAATATGCATTTAAATATGTGGGAGTAGATCTTTGCGGACCAATCATGCTTAAGAATATTTATGAAACTAATGTGATGTATAAAGCGTGGATATTTGTTGCTACATGTTGTCGTATACGTTTTCTCTATTTAGATTTGGTTCCCGATTGCACAGCGGAAGCTTGCATTCGTGGTCTTTGTCGTTTTATATACCGCTTTGGCGCACCCTTTCAATTTATCAGCGATAATGGTTCAAATTTTTCTGCTGAAGAAACTCAAATCTTCTCAAGTTCAAACGTATACGATGGTGTTTTAACGTTCCTGCTGCTCCTTGGTGGGAAGGATATTCGAAAGGATGATACGAACTACTAAGAGAGTACTTAAAAAGGTTCTAAAAACATCAAGAGTTAATTATGAAGAAATGCTAACGATTTTGGCTGAAATTGAAGTTGTTGTAAACAACCGGTGGATTACGTTTCTGTACGAAGTACCCGGCGACGAGCCTCTAACACTAAATCATCTCGTGTTTGGACGAAAATTACCTTTAGAATCTGTGAATTTTAATAACATTTTAACTGTTGATCAAAGCGATGATAAGCAGAAGTATTTACACCAAAAAGCGATTTTGGATCATTATTGGCACATGGAAAATACTTGATAAACTTACGAGAAATGCACACAAATGTGACACACCAAAGTTGGGGGTTTAATATGAAAATTGGAGATGTTGTTATCCAAAATATACTTAATTCAAAATATACTTAATTCAAATATACTTAATTCAAGTGAAATTTAAAATATACGTTATCCAAAATATACTTAATTCAAGTGATAGTCAAGTACGTTCTGCTGAAGTACGCGTGATCTCTGGCGACAAACTAGTTATTCTTAGAAAAACTTCAAATAAACTTTACCTCCTAGAAAGGCATGACTTGATTAAAGAACAGTTAATTCAAGTGACATTTATTAACGAGAGAAACATTAAACATTTTAACAATAATTTATTAGTGCCGGCCGCAGTGTTGTGTTAGTTCGCTAACGCAGCAGTCAGTATGCTTCTTTACTTTGTATGTTTAACTGAACGCGTAGCAAGTCTCGCTCTCTTACGCTTCCTTCACCACGAGCTGAACACTTGGCGTGATTCAAGTTTGTAATTGTAAGTAACGAGACGTATCTTTAAGAAATATATATTAAAGTAATCTTATTTATGTGAATTAATGCTAGAGTTCTTTCCAAACTATTTACTGCGAACCGCGAACTGAGAACCGGTAAAATACGAACTTTTTTGCGAACCAAAACATTATATTTTAAAGACCATTATTGTTATGATAAAAGTAATTATAAAAAAAACTCTCCAATTCTTAAATATTTATTTTAAAGCTTTATTTAATAATAAATTTTTTATTTTTTAACTGTAAAACATGCTCGGAGTGTTACTACATCGACTGTTTCATAGCCTGACTCGCTACGGACAGGGCTGGCGCGAGTAGGTGTCACGTGTGTGTGTTGTGGGGTGCCATTACAACTTTTGCCAACAACAACAACAACAAAAAAAATCCTCGTATTTGAAAATTTGCCGACTGCAATGACGACATTGACGTGCTGCTACATCGACTATCTTATAGACTGACTTGCAACGGAGTGCTGGTAAATCGACTGAGGATTTGGTTTGGGCAGGCAGTCTATCAAATAATTTAAAAAAAAATTATACTGTATTTGTCTAGTTTCACTTAATTTCCTTTAATTTATCTTTTTAATTAATTTTTTCGCCTAAAAGTTCTTAAAATATACCGCTAAATGAACTATTTAACGGAAATAAAACATTACATCATTAAAAACTAATAGGACAATGGTTCGCAAAAAAGTTCGCATTTTACCAGTTCGCCGTTTGCGGCTCACAGTTTGCATTTTACTAGTACCTATATTTTGAAATATACCACAATTTTCTTTTTCTTTTTATTATATGAAAGATTTTGTTTCTTCAAAACTCTGCGGCCGCGGCGCAGTGGTTAGAGCGCTTGTTTTCTAAGCAGGAGATCCAGGTTCGAAACGAGCTTTTCGAAACGACATATTTTCGCGACACAATAAGGAAGGTGGCATGAACTTCCATGTTTAATGCTCTTCCGCGGTGCTCTGTGACAAGACTGTCAGGTCTTCTTGGGGCACCTAAATAACAAAACAAAAAAAAGCAAAAAAATATTTTAGGTTTAAAAAGTTCAACTTACATGAAATTTTAACAGTATATTCAGTATACATATAAAAATCATTTGAACAAAAATCTTTAATAATAATTAACCGTGACGGATCCAGGGGGAGATGGGGGTATGCATACAACCCCCAAAATGGTTTGATTCTTTAATGCACATATGAAAATCACAAGAAATTAAAGAGGTAACAAATGCCTTTCCTAGGGATTGTATTTGTTGAACGGGGAGCATATTTTGAAATCCTTTACAGGCAGAGCGCAATCTGATTCGCAATCTGATTCGCATATTTTGGCTTTTGCGTATGGTTTTAATCAAAATAAATGTCAAAAAACGTATTGAATAATAAAAGTGAAATAGAGTAATTGCCAAATAATAATAACAAAAAAATAGTAATATTATGATTTTTTTGTCCAATTTTTTTATCAATTATATTTATTTTTATTTTTTTTGATTTTTCAATTTTGTACAATATAGTACATCTATTTTCTTAAAAATAGAGATTTAAAAAATTATTTTGTTTTCTTTATGGTTTTTGTAACTCTAAAATATAAAAATAACAACGATTGTAACAAACTATAAACCAGATAGTAAAACTTCATTATGCCGTAATTCTCCCACGACAGATTTTTCAAAACAGTTTTAAAATTTACCAAGTAATATCAATAAAAGTATTATTAACTTGGTATAAGTTTTTTCAAATTAAGTTCCCATTAATATTATCTTTTACCAAGAAAAATATTTTTAAAAAATACCTTTTTTTTTTTTCAGAATTTTACACCCATTATATAAATTGTATACATCATTAAAACATTTTAAGTTTGAGAATTGCTTATTGGTTTTAATTTGATAGTGTTACAAATTATATGGGCTAGCCATATAATTTGCAACACTATCAAATTAAAAGCAATTGTAAGCAAAAGCTGATTTAGATTGGCTTTGGTAATGTATAGTAATAAAAGATTACAAAGCATTTTAGCATAATAAGCTATAAGAAAAAAATTATAACCTTATGTCCACAAGTGTGTTTTGATATAGTAAACTGATTACAAAAAGGAACTTTAAGATTTTTTTTTAGAGTTGCTAACCTGGCTATGGTCTAGAAAGTTGTTTTTTATGTACTAATTTAGGAAAGTATTTACTTTTATGAATTGAACAATGTCTCCCACCCGCAACTATAATTACAAAAATTAGCAGACCCTATTATTATTCAAAAAAAAAAAAGTTTTTCAAAATTATGTGATGTAGGTACTCAAATAAAGCGAAATTTTATAAAAATTTCAAAAGTAATAATTTTTTTATATAAAAATTATTATTTTAGATTTTATTGCATAATAACTATAGTTTATTAACTAAATGTGAAAAAGGTGCATTTTTACATGTTTTTTAGTAACAATTTTTTTTGGCAATATGATTTTCATAAAACGATTTTTATTTTTGAATTTTGTATATAAAATAAAATGTCACTTCTTTTGAGTACCAGGTTGGCCTACTTTTGAAAAACTTTTTTTCTCTAAAATATTAGGGTACCGGTAATTTTCCCAATAAAGTTGCGCCTTTAAAGGCGAGTTTCCACTCATCCGTTTTTCTACGGGAACGGGATAGATAATTACGTGAGCATGCGTAATAAAAGATTTTATTTGTCCGAAAGAAAACTGCGCATGCTTACGTGATAATTTTTTCCGTTTCCTTTCCCTTTCCCGTAGAAAAACGGATGAGTGGAAACTCACCTTTAAATCTATCACAATCATTCTTATATTTGATAGTATCAAAATTAATAACTGTTAGCAATGTTTAAAGCCTGTAACAAAAAAAAAAAAAATTTTTTTTGACCCACCCTATTGTACAACTGTATATAAACTTTGTATTTGAGTATGCTTTAAGGCCAAGAACATATTTTGCGAGAAATACATTTATAGATCTTTCCATTTCTTTAAATTAGCAACAGATAAAACCTCCAACACCATGATAAACTTCATTGAAACTTTGAGATTTTTACGAGTGAAATTTCTCTGGTACAAACAGGTTTTTATACCTTTTAAATATTCTAAAGAGTAATAAAATAAAATACATTTTCTATGTTGATAGTAACACAAGACTTGTATTGATAAACTTAGTTTATCATTACTATGAAATTTATTTCAAAATCTGTTGTTTAGATTTTAAATATATTTTTAAATAAAGCGCACTTGCTTCTCTTTCAAAATCAGCGAATCAGATTTCTGCCTATTCTGAGTCTGTATAGGGTTTCAAATTATTATTTATTTATTTATTTATTTTTTTTAACACCTAAGTTACAGGTAAAAAAACAAATTGTATAAAACCAATAGTTTATACTTTCAGTGTAAAAAATTTAAATTTTTCTTAGGATATATTTTCTCCTACGTTATCGTAGCAACGTTTTACCGTTATTTTTTTTTACCTCTATCAAACACTGCACGAAGTTTAGCTCAAGTTGATTGCAAATTTTTATTACTTCGTTGATAAATAGGTTATCTTTAGCAACATCAGATATCTGAGCCAAAATCAGGGAAAAACAAGTTGGATTGTTCAGTAGTCTGAAAACAGATTTAATTTGTTTCGAATGAGGATGGTAGATATGTCATTAATTTTAAAGAAGGGATGCAGGTAGTTTTTGCTGTACTTCGATATACTAAATAGGAATTTTAATGCTGACCTTCCAACAGCGTCTAGTTTATTAAGAAGTGAATTATTATAACAATAAATTTCTAACCCGTATGATAAATTCGGTACAGCCAGTGATTTGAACAAATGTACTATGGTTAATGGTTGACAAAAACAAATACCCGATTTTATAAGAGCTCTGGATATTGATTGAAACTGAATAATACGTTCGTTTACATTTAATGTTTGAAGTGTTACTATATTTTTTGTATTATTTTGATTATCCCATAGGAATCCGAGGTGTTTCAGTTTATTCTTGAGGTGTATGGAAAAGCCGTTTATTTGAATTGAATTTTTTGTAATTGAGCTTTTACCGGATATAATAAACTCGGTTTTTTCAGTGTTTAGTTTGATATATAGGTTTTGGCATTGTGACTGAACTTTATTAACCAATTCTTGTAAACCAGAAAGAGTAGGACTTAGTAGGATTTTATCGTCTGCATAAGCTATAATACCGGTGTACACCCCACTTATCGTTGTTCCAACTTTGCAATCTGAAACAATTTGATTTAATATACTTTGAGTGTATAAATTATTTAAATGTGGTGATAAAATGGATCCTTGTCGCACGCCTTGAGACAAACGGAAATGATTTGATTTATGCCCAAGGGGGTTTTATTTAAAATTATATTATTTTTTAAAGATTTATGCGAGCGGGGGTGCACTTTTCTGTGAAATAATTTTTAAGCACGACGAAGAAGGACATATATTACGGCTTCTCTTCTACTGCAGTTTTCTGTTAAACACGTCCAATTCTTTTTAGGCGTTAAGAGACTGTGTGTGAAATAACAAGTTACTAATTAACTATGATTAAAAGCGTATTTCTTTTACAAGGTCGATCACAAGTTTTTAAAATACTTCGTAGAAAAGGTACCAAGCATTTTACTTTAATATCAAATTTAGGATATCTTGATGATGTTAATGAAAACAGTGGACAAAAAATAATCATTGTCCATATCATTTCTATCAAGTCTGATTAGGAATAATATATGAACAAGGATTGCTATCCGTCAATCTAAGTAAATTTATTTAATTTAGCAGGGTAATACATCTGAAACCTTTCATACTTTTTGAATTCATTGTTTTGAACTAAGTAAACTATATTTATCATACAAATCATATTTATTATATTAATATATACATATATACATTCATATTTATATGATTATAAATTTACACACACTTATTTGATAAATATCAAATTCATTGAAAATTTTGAAAAGATTTTTCCATTTTAAAAAAGAAATTTTATTTTTAAAGGAAAGTCAATAGTTTTTGTTTAAAAGCATTTATTTTGAAAAATATTATATGCTTTTGGTTGATAATATTAGGTACGTGGACTGATTTTTTTAAATACTAGAATATATGTCATTTTAAAATATATCATTTGAAAGCCTTCAAGTTATATATCATTAGAAAGGGATCGTCCATAAATTATGTAAGGCAAAACTAAAAAAAAATAAATAACAGAACTAGAACGAACAGAAAAAAGAGCTCTTTATTAGCTCTTTTATGTGGCAATTTTTATTAAATTTAATAGTTTGTTTTAATTTTTTTTTTTAAATAAGACTCTGCGTGGAAATTTTTTTTGATTTTTGTGAGGTGTAGGTGGTGCATTAGTACCCTCCAAATTGGGAGGAAGTGCTAATCCACCACCTACACCTCACTAAAATATACTTTTTTTCATCAAAAACTTATTTTTTTTTTAATAAAATTAGTAATATTTATATACAACAAGTTGTTATTATTCTATTCCACACACAGCTGTTTCACTCAATATAAAAACGAACCTGACGTCACGAGTTTAACAAAAAAAATCATTTCCGCATAAAAAGTATAAAGTTTCACTAACTTTAAGATAGTAGTATTTTTTTTCTATAAATGCTTTAATTTTCAAATAACAATAATATAAAAGATCTATCTTTCCTTGTTAAATAAATAATTACATTAAACAGAATAAAAATATATAATGTTAAAACATCGTCAATGATTTGTAATCATTTTTCTGTTTTTGGCGATGTTTTCGAAAAACCTGGCTTGGGACAAATAAAATAATCTGACATAGCTACATGCTTGATGGTTGAAATTTGGAACGCTTATCAATGAAAGTCTGTTCTATCTGAATTTTGGTGCCGCTTGCTTATTTTTTGAAGAAAAATTATTTTTAATGCATTTCTATTTTTAATTTAATCACTATTAAATCAAAATCACAATTTTTTTGCAAAGGGCACCAAATTATCGAAATTGCAATCCTTTATAAATATAAACATTATTTTCTTTATATCTATGCCAGATCATATATCTTCAAACTTAGCTGGTTTTTTTTATTTTTTTACATTTTTTCTATTATTTATTTTTTTTACGTTTTTTCTATTATTTATTTTTTTTACATTTTTCTATTATTTATGCGTAAATTTTTGTTTACATTTTGAAACAATCACATGACCTTTAATATTTTACGAGTAAAAAATAGCGGTTTGCTTTACTGACATAAATATTGCCGGTTTCAGTTAAAAATCAGGTTTAAATAATTTTTTTTTAAGTTAAAGTGGTCTTACAATGTGTATATTTAATATTAAATATATAAAATATACTTAAATTTTTTCTTTTATGATAAAAAGTGACAATAAAATACTAAAATTTAGCCAAGCTCATCATTTGGCATGTTTTATTTAAAATCAAATAATATTTTTAATCACTCATTTTTATGTCATGGTAAAACATTTTATTGCTGTTTATATTCGTTTTACAGAGCAAAATTATCTTCAATATTTTAAAAGTTCAAAAAGGTTTTAGTAACACCTATTATTTAAAAAAAAAACAAGAAGCCGTAAAGCTCACAAACTCACAAACAGCCGTGCACATCACTAGCCAATATTACAGGTCTATCTTAAAGTTGGTTGTTTGGTAAGTGGTTGGTGAAATAAATAAAGTTTGAGCTGCTGGTTTCGTGGCTGTTTGACCAGACCAGTTGGTAATAGTAGTGTTAATAAAAATAAATATTTATAAGAATTGATAAAAAAAATAGTAATAATACTTAAATAATACTTCTGGAGACTTTGAGAACCTATATAAAAGTATTTATTTTATAGATAAAATTGAAATTCGCTTCAATATTAAATAATGTAAAATTGCTCACAAAAATTATGGTACTATGTATAATATTATTGTACAAAGTAAGATATCATATGACATATAATTCCTGACTGGTTAATATACTTTAAATCTTTATTTCAAATAGTATGTCACACAAAAAACTATCCCACAAACTATCCACAGCAATGTTGTCCTCAGTAGCTAGTTTTGTATGTGAATTCTATATCTTATACTTCAGGGCTTGAATTAAGTGATCGCGAATTGCAATATCTGTGGTCATTAAATTCTGAGTTTTTTTAAAAACCATAAACACTGTTTTAATGAAACGGTCAGTTATTCATATTGCAAAAATTAATGAAAAAGAAAAACAATAAATTTACTACTGCAAAAATAATAGCTGTCAAAATTTACATATTATTAGTTATTATTTTTTAAATAATAATTGATAATATGTAATTTAAGGATTATAAATAAAAAAAAGTTGCAAGACAAAAATTATTTTTATTAAAGGTCCGAAAATTTTTTGCGGTAATTTAAAAATCAACCAATGAAAAACTATGCTTAAGCTATTTGCGCATTGTATAAAACTTTAGATAAAAAAACAACCAATTAAAAAGTATGCTAAAGCTACTTTGGCATTATATAAAACATTAAAATAGATTTTTATTTAGGGGGAAAGTTTATGGAATTATTTATTTAAAAATTTAAAGGTTTTAAATTACAATTTAATTATTTTATTAAAAAAAAAGTTATAAAGTATATTTTTTTAAAATATGTTATTAGAGTTTTTTTTGTTGTTGTTTTAAAGTAACTATTAAAAAGTTTAAATTAGTTTTTATATATTAACACCTCCGTTTTTTAATTTTATATTCATATCAGCTATAGTGTTACAAGCGTTAAATTTGTAAGAAAATATTGAATGAGATTTAAATAAGATATAAAAGTATTTTATATCTTATTTAACAATTTCTTTTATTTAAAATATTTGATCACTGTTAAAGTCCTTTAGATTGTTGTGATTAGCGCTTGTTTTTTAATATTTATATTGTACTTTATCGTGCTCTATTTTTCTAGTTTTATCTGATGTTTTATAAAATAAATTAAAAATATTAAAGTTTAAATAATAATCTTTAATGATAATAAAAATAATAGTGATGATATGGTTTTACATTAAGATTTTATATCATAATCGGCGTAAATATTTTTTATTAAATGATATCTATTGAGTTTAGTGATCAAAACGTTTTACGGTTTTTAAAAAGCTAAAATTTTAAAGTCCGGAAGCATTTTCAGATATCGTAATCTATCACTTAATTCGAGCCTGTACTTAACAATAAATCATTAAAGTTAATAAAACTAATTATGTAACAAGAAGTAATTAGAAGTTTTTGGTTACTAAACACAAACAATGCATACAAAGTAACTTGGATGAACACTGCACCAAGGTCAAGAACACAAATATATATATTTATTATAAATATATATAAGTTATTAGATATAAAGAAAAGTTTCTAATTAATTTCGCTTAAGTTGCCATTCTTAAAAACTCGTCATTGAATACTAATTAATATTAAAAAGCCCACTCACTAACCATCATCAGCAATATTGTGAAGCAGTTTCGCTTCCTTGTCATAAAGTGTTTTTAACCTTTTTAGTTGATTTCTATTTAGTTAATTTAATTTCTATAGTAATTCAATGATTTAATTATTTTATTTGTTTATCTTACTAAGAAGAATTATTTGAACTTTTCAAACTATGCCAAATATAAAAAAGGTATTAAAAAAATTAACTTTTTTATTTATAAAGTAATTTAGCTTAGATAAAACTAAAACTTGCAAACTTTGTTAAATAAAGAACATTTGTTTTAGTTTTAAACAATCGTAAGATGTTACTTTAGCAATCAAGAGCAATCGCTCCCGTTTTCTGACCAAGCCTGAAACAGGCTTGGTCGGGAAGCGGGAGCGATCGCTCTCGAATACTGACCACGGAAATTATATTTAGTTGCGTAAAACTGGCCAGGTTTTTTTAGTCGTTTTGAGAACATTTAAGTTTATGTACGAAACAAAAAATTTTTGTTTTACGGACATACATGGAAACATAAAAAACTTGAATGTTCTTAAAACATTTTTGAGCGCAAGAATAAAAAGAATATTTGCGAACACTAACAACCCGCCAAATTAACAAACAAACTAATTCTATTGGTTCAAAAAATACGCTGATTAAGCGAAATAAAGTTCTAGAGTATTCTGTTGAAATGTTTTAATTCACGATTTGTTACGTTTTGAGATTTCTAGCATAAATTGTTTTAAAAATATTTATTATTTGTTTACAAAAATAAATGTTTTAAATATATATTAAGTTGTCAAAATTTTAAAAGTTTATTTTAAATCATAGATTTTATCAGTATATTCTTATTTTTTATTTTAAAAGAGATTGTATTCTTTATGTAAATGTAATTTTGTGTATTTGTTTTTTATCATAATGTATCTTTTAAAGCAATTTTCATGATTTAAACAAAGACTTACAAAAATAATTGCGTTTTCAATGAAGTTATAATCGTTAAAGTTAATAAAACTAATTATGTAACAAACATATAAGAAGTTTCTGGTTACTAAACACAAACAACGCATACAAAGTAACTCGAGGATGAACAAGCATCGCGCCTGAGGTCACGACAAAACACAAATATATATAGCAATTAATTAGATTTAAAGAAAAGTTTCTAGATATAGGTTTACTAACTCTAATTATTTTCGCTTAAATTGCCATTCTTAAAACTCGTTATACTTTTTGCTGCTTTAAATACTTATTAAAATTAAAAAGCCCACTCACTAAACATCATCAACGATATTGTGAAGCAGTTTCGCTTCCTGGTCATTAAGTATTTTTAACCTTTTTAGTTGATTTCTATCTTGATAATTTAGTTCCTATAGTAATTCAGTGATTTAATTATTTCATTTGTTTATCTTACTAAGAAGAATCGCTTCAAATATGTTAATTTTTTCAAACTACGCGAAACATAAAATAGGTATTAAAAAAATTAACTTTTTTATTTATAAAATAATTTAGATTAAGTAAAACTAAAACTTTCAAACTTAGTTAAATAAAGAATATTTATTTCCCTTTTAAACAATCGTAAGTTGTTACTTTATATAAAAAACATCGCATAATTTTATTTTTTTTGTAATTGTCTCTCATCGGTCCAATTAATCTTTGTCGCTTTTTTTTTTTTGGTTTTTAAAATGTTCTCAAAACGACTAAAAATCTGGCCAGCTTTTTGCAACTAAATATTATTTACGTGGTCAGCAATCAAGAGCGATCGCTCCCGCTTCCCGACCAAGCCTGCTGAAATATGTTGAAACTAATATTTAAACATTATAAACTTTAGTAACCGCTTTTTTAAACAAAGAACTTAGTTGTAAAATCTATGTTTGTTGTAATTATACCTTTTTTTTTTTTAAGATTTGACATATAATGGAAAATCTTTTTGAACTTCCAGTTGATAAGACTGCAAGGACTTCTAAGGGCACGTGTAAAAAAATAAATTGTTATACCATTGTTTTCATAGCGCTAATAAGCCCTTCCTCTTGTACTTTATAAATAATTTTTCATCACTACACTAGGGCTCAGGGTGTTCCATATAGCAAACATTTTTTTGTGAGCAAAGATTTACAAATATTTATAATCTATCAAATACATAGTTATTAAAATAATTATATATATTTATATATTTTAATAATACAACTAAATAATGGTACAATTATTTAGCCTTTATTATTAAAATGCAGCCGACATTATTTTGTTTACTTGGAAACTCACTAGATAAATTGCCAATTCAAACAAAACCTAAAACAATGTAAAAAAATTAACTGATTTTGCTGGCTTGGTCGGGAAGCGGGTGCGATCGCACTCGATAACTGACCACGGAAATAATATTTAGTTGCGAAAAACCGGCCAGATTTTTTTAGTCATTTTGAGAACATTTAAGTTTTTGTATGTTTCCTTGTTTGTCTGCAAAATAATAAGTTCATTTTATCGTAAATTTTAAAATACTTTGTTTTACGGACTTACATGGAAACATATACAAACTTGAATGTTCTCAAACATCTTAGTACGGAAAAATAAAAAAAGAATGTTCGCGAACACAAAAAACCCGCCAAATCTACGAACAACTTATTCTATTAGTTCAAAAAATACAAACCGAAATTTTTAGAGTATTCAAAAAAATACTAACCAAATGTCCTGATTATTCTGTGGAAATATTGTAAAAAATTGTATTATTTGAGTTTTTGTTACGTTTTTGTTGAGATTTCTAGCATAAATTATTTTAAGAATATACTATCAAACAAACTATTATTTTAATTCTTGGAGCCACATCTACAAAGCTATAAATGTTGTAAACTAACAATATTTGTTTACAATAATAAATGTTTCTAATTTATATTTTTTAACTTGTCAACGTTTTGTAAATATATTATAGATTTTATTAGTATATTCTAATTTTTTATGTATTTAATGTATTTTTATGTATGTAAAGTATTTTTATGTATGTAATGTATTTTTATGTATGTATTTTTTATGTATATAATTTCATGTATGTGTATTTTATTCAAATGTAATCTTTTAAAGCAATATGTGCGATTGATTTTGTAAACAAAAATACTTTCAATAATAACTGTGTTCTTAATGAAATTATTAATAATCGTCAAAGTTAATACAAATAATTTTAACCACTAATCCATTTTCCTCAGTGTACCCAATAACTGATTATTTCTCCTAAGAAAGAAAAGTTTTTAAGTTCTTAGAAATTGGTTAACTAACTTCTATTATTTTTGCTTCAGCTATTCTTACAAACTTGTTATACATAGAGTTACTTTTTTCTGTTTTAAATACTAATTAAAATTATAAAGCTACTTACTAAAACATCATCAGCAGTATTGTGTAATTTAACGTTTTTTAAATTTCTATCTAGCTAATTGAATTTTTACAGTAACTCAATGATTTAATTATTTTATTTGTTTATCTTACTAAGAAATAAGACATAAGTATATAAATAAGAAATAAGGCATAAGTATATAAATAAAAACTAATAATAAGACATAAGTATATAAATAAAAATTATATATACTCTTTGATAAATTGAAGAACATTTGTTTCTTTATAGCTGTTACTTTATATAAAAAATGTCGCTTGATTTTATTAAAAAAATTATAAAAGAGCGATGTTTCAAAAATAATTGCTTTAATACATTTATTTTGCTTAAAGTTTTTTCGCGTTAAAAGCTATTTTTTTTTTAAACTGTCTCTCATCGGTCCAGTTAATCTTACTGCGCTTTTTTGTTTGTTTTTTAAAATGTTCTTAAAACAACTAAAAAATCTGGCCGGTTTCTCGCAACTAAATAATATTTCCGTGGTCAATTATCGAGTGCGATCGCACTCGCTTCCCGACTAAGTCTGGTTTTGAAGAAAAAGGTTTCTTTCTAAAACTATGTTTATAAAACATAAAATACAATAGTTTTTCTATAGGGGAACGTTGCATAAGTTGGGCATGTTTTCAGTGTAATGTATTTTGCTCCCAAAATATTACAAAAAGATATATATTTTTTAAGAATAATGATAATTTTATCTTTCCTCTCAAAAAATATAAATAGTTCATAAAAAAAAAAAAAAAAAACTTTTTACTAAAAATTGCGTTTTCTTTGACACAACCAATTATTTCATCTTAAGAAACCAGTTTCCTAAGATGAGCTTTTTTTTAATATTATTTTTAAATGTTTAAAAAAAGAAATCTAAATACAAATTTTATTTTAATTAGTTCCTTTTTACTTTAATTTCCTCAAGTTTATTTATTTTTTTAGTTCGTTAAATAAATTTAACGAACTAATTTAAGAGAAATTCTTTATTTTGTATTAATAGATAACAATTTACAATCATTAAGTTATTGCATATTATTTAAGGGCGTTTTCCACAAGACAAGATTTTTTTTGTTGATAAGCATGCATATATAAAACTCTTCTGCTAATACTGCTGATCAATTGGCTATAGTAAAAAAAAAAAGTTGATTGTTATGAGCAAAAACCAATCATGTTTAAATAGTATATTACGTAAAGGTAACAGTAAAAAAAAAGCGAAAGCATGTTTTTTTAAAATAACAACAATTACAATGAACAAAAACAACATTAAGCAAAATGCTCAACTTGGTGTTCTCATTTTCTTAAAACTTACCCTGAAAATTGGGAAGCATTAGTAAATTCATCAAATAAAGATGAATTTACTAATGCTCTTGATACCAATAGTTTCACTTCACAAGAAGGTTTATCTTCTTTCAGAGTTAAACTATCAATTTCCTCTTGCAATAACAGTTTTTCCACGGAAGTGTTTCTATGAGAAGTTAGCATTTATTTTCTTAAATATTAATTAAATAAATATTATTAAAAATACAGATATTCAATAAAAAATATTTTTTGTATTAATATATATTTTTTTCAAAAGCATCAATAATGAAAATTTTATCTTGTGGAAAACGACCTTTAATTAGTGCGCACTTGGCAAGTACATAAAATATCATATTGAAATAATAATAAATTCAATAAGCATGTTTGGTATATCTAATAATAATAGAAAGCATGTTTGATATATCTAATAATAATAGAAAGATCAGACAATGGATTAACCTGTTTGTCAGCTATATCAGGTAGAACGCAACTAGTGGAATCAAGAGATAATATTGATGAGAGGTTCTTAGCAAACGAATCAGCTTTGTCTTTAGGTGAGGTGACAAAATCTGAGCCATACCAGAGAGGTGAAATAACACATTTGACCTTGTTATAGATACTGTTAAAGGTTCTCCAAAAATCATGAGAGTCTAATTTTTGAGACGTATTACGAGATTTAGTGACCTGAAAATAGCGGGCTTCGGTGTTAGACAAAACCTTTTTACAATGGTTTCTAGTAAGTAGGTCTTGTAAACTTTGCAAGAGATTAGTTAGTGACCTGGGTTGATATGTGACCAGGACCTGTGCTGGGTTCGATAAAATATAACTGGGGCCAGGGCCCCGGTTATATTTTATCGAACCCAGCACAGGTCCTGGTTATTAAATTAAATGTATACTTAAAATATATGAAGTTATTAAATTAAATGTATACTTAAAATAAATACTATTTTTTATAAAAACTACATTTTGTTAATAATTATGAACAATAATTAAATATCAATAAGATATTATATTTAATTCTAGATTGAGCAAACAGATAAAGAGTTTTTAGAACCAGATTTTTCAGAACTTTCCAAGATTATTGCAAAAGTTTATAATAGAATGGATATAACAAACGTTGTGATTGCTAGTATGAGGCATCACGCAGTTTAAGGAAACTGCAGAAATAGCAATAGCAACACTAATTGATGCTAGAATTATAGCAAAAAATAATACATTGCTAATTATTTATCACAACAAGGTTAAAATGGCACATGAAAAATTAGCATTGGAAATAAGTAAAAAATTTGATAAAGATCTTGAGAATAATGAGGTTTCCTGTATTTTTTTTTTGATGGCAGAAAGATTATACAGAAGTATTAACAGAATTTAATGATCAATATTCCCTTTAAAATAGATATCTACCAGGTAGTAGATATCTATTTCACTTTGTTCCAGATACGAGTAATCAAAGAAAACATGCTAAGATAATTGCAGACCACTTGGTTGACTGGTTGATGGAAAGAAATTTAGGAATGCAATTAAAAGCTATTTGTGGAGACAGCACAAATTTAAATACTTGGAATGAAGGTGGTGTGATGCAATGGGCAGCAACGTATCCAGACCGATTTTGATACCGGTATACCGGTATGGGCCCCCAAATTTCAGCTAAAACTCAATTTAAAACAGTTTTATATTAGCATTTGTTACAATTACATAAATATCAACATTTGAAAAACGACTTTTAAAGTACATTATAAGTGTATTTTAAAAGTCGCATTTAAAATACATTATAAATGTATTTTAAAAGTAATGTATTTTAAAACTTAAAATACATTTTAAATGTATTTTAAGCCAACTGATCTTTTTATATCTCCCCAGAATAAAGCAGAGTTATTTGCAAAGAAATCTTACCCTTATTTGACTCTTGACTATAATGTCCATACTCTTCCTGACAATTGAACAAATTAACCCATTGTTATCCAAATCACTCTGGCTTCCAATGCTAAAGTTAATTATTAATTAAACACTTCTACCGTTTGTGCTCCAAAATAGATTTCCATCATAGTCCAAAAAGTATTCTCCAGAACTCTCTTCAATTATTTCTAAAGTGTTAAATAAGTGGTTCTAATTTTTCAATACTCTATAAAACACTCCAACCTCCCTGACAATCCTACAATTAGCTTTTACTATCTTATTAGTTTCCCATATAAGAGTTTTGAGGTTATTAAATGATTTTTTTTAACTGCAGTAGTAAAGTTATTATTTAAGGCTTACCATGTTCTTTATTCTAAGTAACTTTAAGGGTACCACAAGGTTCTATCTTTGCTCCTGTATTGTCTCTTACCTTCAATAACAATCTTCATCAAATCTAAAGTAGCTCTATTTCCTGATGACTCAACTTAATACTTTTCTCTTGACAAAAAGTCTTCACTTTTTGTCAAGAGATAAGTATTAAGTTGAGTCGTTTTCTTTTAAGCCTAAGGCTTGCAGCGGCTTATGGATTTGAAGTCTGGATTTAAAATCCGCAACTTTTGTTAGACAACAAAACTCATTTATTTACTTCAAAAAATATTACAACATTGTTGGCATTCCTATATTGATAAATAACAATCTTCTTACCCTCAGACAAAATCTAAAAGCACATTGTAAATGTAATTAGACCTGCTTTATCTCCCAAGCTTGAGCCATTCTCCAATTGTTCTAAGGTTGCATTTCTTTTTTTTTTCTACAAATACAATTATGATCAATACTCAAACAAGCTATCATCTCTATTATAACAAAACTTACTCTTGTTTTATATTCAAAAAGTTGCATACTTTTACAGTATCTGTCCCTCCATGGCACAAAAACCTTTATTGATCTAATTTTTTTTCCTTGCACATCAAAAAAACCTTATAACTATTAGCCATCTTCATGTTTTTCTTTTATATTCAACCTATAATCTTCTAAGTCTTCAGTTTACCATTTCCCAGTATTTTTACCTATTCCCTATTTCAAAGTAACTCATAACTTAATAGTGGTTGCCCGCAATCTTGCTGGAAGTAAATAAGAGTTTCAAAATATATAAATTTATGTCAGTATTTAATAAATAGTAAATGTAAGCATAAAATTATAATATATAAAGTATTATAAATTTTTTTCTTACCCCGGCTATCAACCCTTGCTTAATCTTATAGTTTAGCCGGGGCCGTGTGTCTCATTTTCAGGCGGGGCTAGCGCCCTGGTCACTTACTACACTGCCACAACTGTAGTGTGGTGCCCACGATTTGTCCTCATCTCCCATACCAAAATAAGCATCATAGGCAGTAAAGAGCTTTGTACCACTGACAATTTTATGTTAAATTTTTGCTGGACTAATATAGTAACAGCAAACATAGCCGAATGAGTGAAGGCAAAGCTTGCAAGATCTACTAGACATATTCACCACTTCATTTAACAGTTGTAATTAGTTAAACTGAAAATAAACAAAAGAATATAGTTAAATTATTCTCTCAGTAGCATTTGTTAAGAAATTTTATTTATTTAAAAAATGCTTTAAATCAACATAAATAAACAAAAACAATAACATAGGAAGTGATAATTAAATACCTAAAAACTAGAATCAGGAAAAGTAATATTAAAAGTAAGATTGTAAAAAAAAGGCAAAAAATATATACTACGCCACTGACAGTGGCTGGAGAGAAAAACAAATCCACCAAAGAGAAATAAATCCACAAGCCACAGTGGCTCAATGGAGAGATAATCAGCATATATATATATATATATATATATATATATATATATATATATATATATATATATATATATAAAAATCTATATATATATATATATAGACATACACAGTCAAGGCTAGTTAGTCGGATAATGTAGACCCTTTTCACAAGTTAGTCTTTTTTTTTTTTTTATTTGCATTCACTCCCAACAAGGCTGCAAGCAACTACTATTAAGTTGGGAGTTACTAGGAAAAAAAAGAACAGAGTTATAGAGCAAGAAAACGATTGACAGAAGACTTGAAAAGTTGAAGGTTGCATGAGTCAGGAAAACATGAAGATGGGAGAGAGTTCCAAAGGATTGAAGTGCGGGGAAAAAAACTAGATTAATAAAAGTTTTTAGAGTAAGCAGGGACAGATACAGTAAACAAATGAGACTTAGCTGAATGGTGAGTAAAATGAGAATGAATTTTAGTCGATTGAACTAGAGATGATAACTCCTTTGAGCAGTGACCATGATAGTATTTGTAGTAAAGAGAAAGAGATGCAACTTTACGATGATGGGAAAGAGGCTCAAGCTTAGCAGATAGTCCAGGTTTACATTTACAATGCGTTTACAATGCGTTTTTGGACCTTGTCAAGAAGAGAAAGTGAATCGTTAGAAGAACCAGCCCAAATATGACAACAGTATTCCATACAGGGACGAAAAAGAGATTTGTGAGGTAGAGAATGGAATCAGAAGTAAGAAAATGGCGAGCACGATAAAGAAGCAACCTTAGCAGAAGCTAATTTAGCAATCGATTGTATATATGGTTTCCACGAAAGGTCAGTAGTAAGCGATAATTCAAGAAGACATAAAGAGTAGGACTCAGTAAGAGGATTGTCATTCATTAATATAAGAATGTTGACCATATTACGGTAGTTGTTTGCAGTAAACAACTGGTTTTGTTAGAGTTGAAATTCACAAGCCACTGTGAACCCCAATCTATTACTGAAGTGAGATCGGATTCAAGATCAGCTGCTTGTTCTAGGCGATCGAAAAGAGAAGACTTTTTGTAAAGACAGGAGTATGAAGTTGAGTCATCAGCAAAAAGAGCTAGTTTAGATGAAAGGTTGTCAGGAAGATCGTTTATGTAGATAAGAAACAAAATAGGGCCCAGGATGGAACCTTGGGGAACCCCAGAAGTTACTGGAAATAAAGAAGAGTGTTGGCCTTCAAGGATGACTTTAATAAACCGGTTAGAAAGAAATGATTTGATAATCTCAAAAACTTTCCCAGAAACACCATATGAAGCAAGCTTATAAAGAAGACCAGCATGCCAAACTTTGTCGAAAGCTTTAGATATGTCGAGAGCAATAGCCCTAGCCTCACCGCCTCCATCTCATGCACGATAAAATCTTTCAGTTACAGCAGTTAGCAAGTCCGCCGTAGAGTGAGAGGATCGAAAACCGTATTGATTGTCTGACAGTAGTTTGTTTAGTTTAGTCAGTAAATTTAGACAGTCAGTCAGCAAATGTTGTTATGGCAAATTTTTAAAATAGCCCTGCACGCAGTGGCTATTCTAGACCATTTTCAACAGTGCCGACAGTATTTGATATTTCTGCTAAATTGTTCATAACTTTGTAACATAGGGTCATATCTTGCTACGAATTTCTAGTAGTTCAAAAGCAAGAATTCTAAGTATATTAAAATGTGAAGGGTTATTTAGGTTAACCATTCTCTAGGTAAAACATTTTTGCATTCTTTCCACTGCTTTGTTCATTTCAGTGCAGTTTGGCAACCAAACCAGAAGTAATATGCTAAAATTGGTCTTATGTAAGTAGTGTAAACTTTTATGATAACACATGGATTATGACCGGGGATTTGGAGTCCCAAATAGGACTCCAAATTTAAATGATGAAATCACAAAAAGATTTTTTTTCCTAGCTTTTGGTATCCAGGAATTCTAAAAATATAAATAAGTTTATGGACTACTAATAGGAAAAAAATTAAGACTTTTAGGTTAGATAAACAATAATTTATTTATCACTTATTGATAGTTGTAATTTATACCTTTACAAAATGAAGTAGGTGCTATTCTATGAGTAAAACACTTATTACACTTTAACAAGATTTTTGTTTATGTTATGTAAAAACTATTTAACAATGGTCATTTATGTAAAAACGATGTAACAACATTTATTTGTTTATGTTAATTTTTAATGTTTTTACATAATTTTGGTATGCTGATTTTAGTGGTACCATTGGTTTTGCTCTATTATTAAGATTTCCTGAGAAAAAGCATAAAGTATATTTCGGAGTTTTCAAATGTGTGTAATGCATTTATAACTTTATATATATGCTGATTTTTTCTATATATATATATAGGGTCATTCCATGTAAAACTGGGACAGTCATTTCAGTCACCCCTTGGATTTTCTTAAAATTTTTACCAGTGGTAACTATTAAGGAAACATGAAAAAATGCAAAATTTGAGCTCCCAAATCCAAACGGTTCAAAAGTTATGATGTTTTGAAATTTAGCCTAAAACGTTCCTTTTTTTAGGAAGTCCGCCATTATGGATTTTGTAGTTGTACTTTTAATTGAATAATTTAAGATCTAGTGGAAGAATGTGGCTGAAAATCAGTACCTGACCATTTTTGAGGGTGCTGAATTCAAAAATGTAGATAAAATAGTGAAATTTAAATTTTTTGATAGTTATTTTTTCATTTTAAAATGGCCAGTCAAATTTTTTGTTTTGTAACCATGGGTTGCGCTTTCATTAATTCCCGAAGTTGCCCAAGTCTCATGGATTCGATTTTTTTTTCAAATGAAGTAGGTGATCCTAGGCTATCTTTATAAAAAAAATGGTTTTGGGTTCTTAAAGCATAGAAAAGTTATTTCATTTTGAAATTTAGACAAAAAATTTCTTTATTTGGCATCTATTCTCTATTATAGATTTTATAGCGATACTTATTGTGTGAATAATTTAAGATCTAGTAGAGAAATATGACTGCAAATTGGTATTTAACCATTTTTAAAATTAACCCAATTCTTAATATTTAAAAATAATTTTTGAATTTTACTATGTCAACAGTCCTTTTTTTTTCTTTTAACCATAGTTTGCATTTTACTGATTTCTGGAGTTGCCTTATTCTCATTGTGAAATAAGAGATCTTACTCTCATTGTGAAGAGGTTTTATAAAAGTTTAGGTGAAAGTAAATAAAAAATTATATTACTTTGCATAACTTGCATATTTATCTATTTTTTCAAAAGTATACTTAGAAATATAATTTACTATACAACACATTAAACAATTTTTTTTTATTATTATTCTAATAGTTAGATATTATTTCAAAATCTTGGTTGCATGAATCAAATTTAAGGTTACAAGCTCAAATGTTTTGTTAAAAAATAGGAAACTAAAATGCAAACTTTTTTGAAAAATATTACAAACCTGCTTTATTGAAAAAAGCTCAAAAATAAAAATGAAAAGGAATAACCAAATATTACTAAAATTTAAGTTCATATCATTTAAATAATGAAAGTAAAATATTAAATAACTTTCACTGAAAAGATAAAACTTGTTCAAATAAATTTTCATCTTCTTTTGAGATTTGGTACTGACGCCCAGAAGATGTTGAAGGTGTTTTAACAAGACAAATAACATTCATTCTTGGCACCCAGCAATTATCATCCCGATTTGGCCAGTGGTATGACCGACTTGGGTAATGTGGATGCATAAATTTTACCATAAAATCATCATTCTCTTTATCAACTTCATAAACCATACCAAGCCAGTAAAAATTGTCATATTTGCAAAATAGATATTGTGACATCAAAACATTGTCAATTTTAATAATTTCATATTTTTGTTTTTTGAGGAAGTCAAATGTTAGAGAAAAATGATCATAATCGGATACCCTTTTCATTTTTATAATTGAATGAGAAGATGGTATAAATTGATGGAAACTTCTTGTCCCAGGAATAGTGGTTGCTATTAAAAGTCTATCTGTAAGTTTGTTTCTTACTAGCTCCATTTCTTCAGCAGAGACATACACAAACGTAATCCCACTGATTGACTTTTTACAGTATTCAAACATTGCTTGAGAAGACAGTATATGACCTGTGGTTGGACTCTGCAAGCTAGCTGTTGCAACAAGCCTTTTAACAGTGCCACCTATTCCATCACATGGAGATTTACCATGGCTTGTTGCAAAGAAATTCCAGATGCAACAAACAGAAAAATCTTGAGCGTGGTGACATAAATTGTAAAATATTTGCAGTTTTTATACTGCACTGCACAGCCATCAGAAAAATAATGAATTTTTTTAATTGTGGGACAAAGATGAGTTTTAATATGATTAATGGTTTTATGCATAACCTCATTGATAAATCCAACATCATGATTTAAATCATCTGAAATTACACACAAAGAAGATATTTCCAATTTCACTTTATTGTAGTAGATGACAACTGGATGAAGGGAACATTGACTCTTGCTCCAATGGTAACTCTGAATCTCGTCTTGTACTACAAACGTGTAATTCTCTGCAAAATCTGCCAGTACAATAGCCTCATCAATACTAATTGTTTCTTTGAGATGCTTTAAATAGCTAGATTGTGATTTTGCTATAAATGAATGAGAAGTGATATTATCAAGTTTTTCACACAGAAGCTCTATGAATTCATTTAATGGAAGTTTTATTGTTAATAATTCAGTTCTATCTGTCGTTGTCCACTGTTTGAAATCCACTGACTGTTCATTTTCATCACTGTCATATTGCTCTTTTGGATCATCATTTTGTGCGAGATACTGCTGGAAGTAATTTTGGGCATGTTGTATGCCAGGACAACTATTGCATCGGTGAATCATGCAAACTTTAGATTTTCTGCTGCAGACAAATTTTTCAATAATTTCATGGTAAGATGGTTCAAGGCCTATAACACTCAACATTAATTTAACATTTTGGTGTATTGTACACACACAAACAGAATGTGTACCTTTTGGACCAGCAAGGATGCACCATTTAGGTCGAAGACTGCAAAATTTAGAAAATCCAATTTTATGGCCTGGGTACTTTGTCTTATATGCCACATAGAGCTCCTTTAAGTTACACAAAATCAATTTTTTTGACATGTATTTTTTTCCCCCAACACTTACACAGTCTTTTTTACCTGGCATTTGCCTTGAATACTCATCGTCACAGTAAAAAAGCTTTACTAAAAGTTCTATAACATCTTTACTGATTCGATGCCGTTCAACCACATCAGGATATGC
>NC_061164.1:23415547-23418262 GCF_022113875.1 Hydra vulgaris
ATATATATATATATATATATACATATATATGTATATATATATATATATATATATATATATATATATAGTATATATATATATATATATATATATATATATATATATATATATATATATATATATATATATATACTCATATAGTGTAGTCGAAAAAGCGTTTTAATGTAAAAAAAGTCTCTTTCGACTACAATTTTAATTACCTCGTCTCTTAAGCTGTTTTTGATTGTCGTCGAAATGTCAAAGCAATTAAATTAATGCGGAAGTACATTAAATTTTATTGTTTTTTTAAAAAATTTTAAAAAACCGCAATTATAACGACTAGAAAGTTTTTTTTTAATTAGTGGTGTTTTTGTTTTTGTTTTATTAAAAAACATTTTTAAAACATGCGTAAATGTTGCTACATCGACTATCTTATAGCCTGACTCGCAACGGAGTGCTGCTACATCGACTGACAAATAGCCTGACTCGCAACGGAGTGCTGCTACATCAACTGACAAATAGCCTGACTCGCAACGGAGTGCTGCTACATCGACTGACAAATAGCCTGACTCGCAAGGGAATGCTGCTACATCGACTGACAAATAGCCTGACTCGCAAGGGAGTGCTGCTACAACGACTGACAAATAGCCTGACTCGCAAAAGAGTGCTGCTACATCGACTGAGGGTTTGGTTTGGCCAGGCAGTCTATCAATTAAAAAAAAAAATTTAATTTTTAAAACTTTTACTATATATCTACTATATATGCGGTAGTGGTGTAGTGGTAGAGCGCTCGCTTCATAAACGAGTGGTTCCGAGTTTGATCCCCACCACGTCCCTGGTAGTACCGCGCTCAATTCGTTTCTCCGCGCAGCGGCTTTGTTTGTCAAGGTTTGTGTTTCGGAGTTATAGAGTTGAGAGAGGGTTATAGCCAAAAAATAAGTAGCCTCCTCGTCTGTAGTGGCCTTCTCGGCCTTAGGGAGGTGAATTAAAATAAAAAAAAAAAAAAATATATATATCTACTATATATATATAAATATATATATATATATATATATATATATATATATATATATATATATATATATATATATATATATATATATATATATATATATATTAAATATTTAAATGAAAAAATATGGCCTTTTTATGGGACTTCCAGTTTCATGCCATTCGGCAATCATTCAGCCATATATTTACATTTAAATATATGGCTGAATGATTGCCGAATGGCATGAAGTCCCATAAAAAGGTCGTATTTTTTTATTTAAATGTTTGATATATTTTGATCCATTTTATAAATATCGATCACTATTAAACCGACAAAGAGCTGTACCTCAAAGAGATTGAATGATTGTATCATTCTTACTAGAGTATTTTAGCAAAAGTTAGCCTCAGTTCCTCAAAAAAGAGGAAAGTATTATGTGTTTGGTTGATGATAAAATATGATGAGTATAAACTTTCTAATTAAGTTGTTGGAGTTGATAATGTAATTACAATTGACATTAAACTTTAGCGTCAGTGTACCACTCATTGCAACAGGCTTTAGAAAAAAAACAATTTAATTTTAACAGTGGATGTAAACTTAATTATTTAAACCATATAAGAAATGAATGTTCGCGTAGTTTAAAAGTATATTTAAAAATTTATTTGTTTAAAAAGTTTAAACAATGAAATATAGCTAAAACCAGCTACAAAAACAAATGGATAACAACGGAAGAGCAGCAAACTTTACATCAGGTGTGCAAGAGTTCTATTTTAGTTTAATTAACGTTACAAGGCAAACCATTTAACTATGAACTAGACTTTATTGAATTAAATAAAGATATGTTAAAATGAAAAAAAAGATCGAAGAATGAGGTTCTTTATTTTTCGGGATACAAGTAGGTCATTGTCACGGCGGTCTAGTCTGTTTAAATACATGATTGTTGATAAAAAAATTACAAACCTCCATCGTATGTCTACCAAAGAACACGCTCATAACCTAAATGTTCTACATTATATGTTGCCACAGCAATCCTTTATCACAAATGATGACTTTTATAGTTATTTTTCATTTTCAATAGTAAAAACAGCAAACTGGATGAATTATATTCATATATAATGCTTACTTTTTTTTGTTACTTATAAATACCTATAATTATAATGTATATTATTGATAAATTAATCATAAAAAGATTTATACTTTTCTACTTTTTTTCTATTTAATAATAGTATTAATTATATCTATTTTTATTTTTTTTTGCCAAAATAATAACTTTTATTAAAATCGAAGTAAAAAGCTAAATCATGAGAAGGAAAAAAAAAAGATTATGATTTTCAGAATCAGCAGAATCAGAATTCATATATTATATATATATATATATATATTATATATTATATATATATATATATATATATATATATATATATATATATATATATATATATATATATTATATATATATATATATATATATATATATATATATATATATATATATATATATATATATATATATATATATATATATATATATATATATATATATATATATATATATATATATATATATATATATATATATATATAATATATATATATATATATATATATATATATATATATATATATATATATTATATATATATATATATATATATATATATATATATATATATATATAATATATATATATATATATATATATATATATATATATATATATATATATATATATATATATATATATATAT
>NC_061164.1:23419262-23651762 GCF_022113875.1 Hydra vulgaris
CAAAGGAACCCAAGTTTTTTACGACAAAACCCCTTTTTCTAGATAATAACTTATCTAATAATAAAAAATAAGACAATTGCGTCAAAAAAACTGGTTTCCACTGCTTTCTTTTGGAATCTTTTGATTTCTTTTTTATGATTATGTTGGTTTGTTAAAGAATAAGGTCAAAAAAACCTGAGTGAATCAAAGGAACCTAAGTTTTTTACGACAAAACCCTTTTTTTTATATAATAACTTTTCTAAAGTTACAAAAAAAAGACAATTGTCTCAAAAAAACAAGTTTCCACTGCTTTCTTTTGGAATCTTTTGATTTCTTTTATATGATTATGTTGTTTTGTTAAAGAATAAGGTCAAATAAACTTGAGTAAATCAAAGGAAATTAAGTTTTTTACGACAAAACCCCTTTTTCTATATAATAACTTATCTAAAATTAAAAAATAAGACAATTGCGTCAAAAAAACAGGTTTCCACTGCTTTTTTTTGAAATCTTTTGATTTCTTTTTTATGAATATGTTGGTTTGTTAAAGAATAAGGTCAAATAAACCTGAGTAAATCAAAGGGACCTATGTTTTTTACGACAAAACCCCTTTTTCTATATAATAACTTATCTAAAATTAAAAAATAAGACAATTGCGTCAAAAAAACAGGTTTCCACTGCTTTCATTTGGAATCTTTTGATTTCTTTTTTATGATTATGTTGGTTTGTTAAAGAATAACGTCAAATAAACCTGAGTGAATCAAAGTAACCTAAGTTTTTTAAGACAAAACCCCTTTCTCTATATAATAACTTATCAAAAATTAAAAGATAAGACAATTGCGTCAAAAAAACAGGTTTCTATTGCTTTCTTTTGAAATCTTTTGATTTATTTTTTATGATTATGTTGGTTTGTTAAGGAATAAGGTCAAATAAACCTGAGTGAATCAAAGAAACCTAAGTTTTTTACGACAAAACCCCTTTTTCTATATAATAACTTATCTAAAATTTAAAAATAAGACAATTGCGTCAAAAAAACAGAATTCCACTGCCTTCTTTTAAAATCTTTTGATTTTTTTTTTATGAATATGTTGGTTTGTTAAAGAATAAGGTCAAATAAACCTGAGTAAATCAAAGGGACCTATGTTTTTTACGACAAAACCCCTTTTTCTATATAATAACTTATCTGAAATTAAAAATTAGGACAATTGCGTCAAAAAAGCAGGTTTCCACTGCTTTCTGTCGGAATCTTTTGATTTCTTTTTTATGATTATGTTGGTTTGTTAAAGAATAAGGTCAAATAAACCTGAGTGAATCAAAGGAACCTAAGTTTTTTACGACAAAACCCCTTTTTTTAGATAATAACTTATCTAATAATAAAAAATAAAAAAACTGCGTCAAAAAAACAGGATTCCACTGCTTTCTTTTGGAATCTTTTGATTTCTTTTTTATGATTATGTTGGTTTGTTAAAGAATAAGGTCAAATAAACCTGAGTGAATCTAAGGAACTTAAGTTTTTTAAGACAAAACCCCTTTTTCTATATAATAACTTATCTAAAATTAAAAAATAAGACAATTGCGTCAAAAAAACTGGTTTCCACTGCTTTCTTTTGGAATCTTTTGATTTCTTTTTTATGATTATGTTGGTTTGTTAAAGAATAAGGTCAAATAAACCTGAGTGAATCAAAGGAACCTAAGTTTTTTACGACAAAACCCCTTTTTTTAGATAATAACTTATCTAATAATAAAAAATAAAAAAACTGCGTCAAAAAAACAGGATTCCACTGCTTTCTTTTGGAATCTTTTGATTTCTTTTTTATGATTATGTTGGTTTGTTAAAGAATAAGGTCAAATAAACCTGAGTGAATCTAAGGAACTTAAGTTTTTTAAGACAAAACCCCTTTTTCTATATAATAACTTATCTAAAATTAAAAAATAAGACAATTGCGTCAAAAAAACTGGTTTCCACTGCTTTCTTTTGGAATCTTTTGATTTCTTTTTTATGATTATGTTCGTTTGTTAAAGAATAAAGTCAAATAAACCTGAGTGAATCAAAGGAACCCAAGAATTTTACGACAAAACCCCTTTTTCTAGATAATAACTTATCTAATAATAAAAAATAAGACAATTGCGTCAAAAAAACTGGTTTCCACTGCTTTCTTTTGGAATCTTTTGATTTCTTTTTTATGATTATGTTGGTTTGTTAAAGAATAAGGTCAAAAAAACCTGAGTGAATCAAAGGAACCTAAGTTTTTTACGACAAAACCCCTTTTTTTTGTATAATAACTTTTCAAAAATTAAAAAAAAAGACAATTGTCTCAAAAAAACAAGTTTCCACTGCTTTCTTTTGGAATCTTTTGATTTCTTTTATATGATTATGTTGTTTTGTTAAAGAATAAGGTCAAATAAACTTGAGTAAATCAAAGGAAATTAAGTTTTTTACGACAAAACCCCTTTTTCTATATAATAACTTATCTAAAATTTAAAAATAAGACAATTGCGTCAAAAAAACAGGTTTCCACTGCTTTCTTTTGAAATCTTTTGATTTCTTTTTTATGATTATGTTAATTTGTTAAAGAATAAGGTCAAATAAACCTTAATGAATCAAAGGAACCTAAGTATTTACGACAAAACTCCTTTTTCTATATAATAACTTTTCTAAAATTAAAAAAAAAGACATTTGCCTCAAAAAAACGAGTTTCCACTGCTTTCTTTTCGAATCTTTTGCTTTCATTTTTATGATTATGTTGATTTGTTAAAGAATAAGGTCAAATAAACCTGAGTGAATCAAAGGAACCTAAATTTTTACGACAAAACTCCTTTTTCTTTATAATAACTTATCTAAAATTGAAAAACAAGACAAGTGCGTCAAAAAACAAGTTTCCACTGCTTTCTTTTGGTATCTTTTGATTTCTTTTTTATGATTATGTTGCTTTGTTAAAGAATAAGGTCAAATAAACCTGAGTGAATCAAAGGAACCTATGTGTTTTACGACAAAACCCCTTTTTCTATATAATAACTTATCTAAAATTAAAAAATAAGACAATTGCGTCAAAAAAACAGGTTTCCACTGCTTTCTTTTGGAATCTTTTGATTTCTTTTTTATGATTTTGTTGGTTTGTTAAAGAATAACGTCAAATAAACCTGAGTGAATCAAAGTAACCTAAGTTTTTTACGACAAAACCTCTTTATTTATATAATAACTTATCAAAAATTAAATGATAAGACAATTGCGTCAAAAAAAACAGGTTTCCACTGCTTTCTATTGGAATCTTTTGATTTCTTTCTTATGATTATGTTGGTTTGTTAAAGAATAAGGTCAAATAAACCTGAGTGAATCAAAGGAACCTAAGTTTTTTACGACAAAACCCTTTTTACTATATAATAACTTATCTAAAATTAAAAAATATTAAAACTGCGTCAAAAAAAAAAGATTCCAATGCTTTCTTTTGGAATCTTTTGATTTCTTTTTTATGATTATGTTGGTTTGTTAAAGAATAAGGTCAAATAAACCTGAGTGAATCAAAGCAACCTAAGTTTTTTACGACAAAACCCCTTTTTCTATATAATAACTTATCTAAAATTTAAAAATAAGACAATTGCGTCAAAAAAACAGAATTCCACTGCCTTCTTTTAAAATCTTTTAATTTCTTTTTTATGAATATGTTGGTTTGTTAAAGAATAAGGTCAAATAAACCTGAGTGAATCAAAGGAACCTAAGTTTTTTACGACAAAACCCCTTTTTTTGGATAATAACTTATCTAATAATAAAAAATAAGAAAACTGCGTCAAAAAAACAGGATTCCACTGCTTTCTTTTGGAATCTTTTGATTTCTTTTTTATGATTATGTTGGTTTGTTAAAGAATAAGGTCAAATAAACCTGAGTGAATCTAAGGAACTTAAGTTTTTTACGACAAAACCCCTTTTTCTATATAATAACTTATCTAAAATTTAAAAATAAGACAATTGCGTCAAAAAAACTGGTTTCCACTGCTTTCTTTTGGAATCTTTTGATTTCTTTTTTATGATTATGTTGGTTTGTTAAAGAATAAGGTCAAATAAACCTGAGTGAATCAAAGGAACCCAAGTTTTTTACGACAAAACCCCTTTTTCTAGATAATAACTTATCTAATAATAAAAAATAAGACAATTGCGTCAAAAAAACTGGTTTCCACTGCTTTCTTTTGGAATCTTTTGATTTCTTTTTTATGATTATGTTGGTTTGTTAAAGAATAAGGTCAAAAAAACCTGAGTGAATCAAAGGAACCTATGTTTTTTACGACAAAACCCCTTTTTTTATATAATAACTTTTCAAAAATTAAAAAAAAAGACAATTGTCTCAAAAAAACAAGTTTCCACTGCTTTCTTTTGGAATCTTTTGATTTCTTTTATATGATTATGTTGTTTTGTTAAAGAATAAAGTCAAATAAACTTGAGTAAATCAAAGGAAATTAAGTTTTTTACGACAAAACCCCTTTTTCTATATAATAACTTATCTAAAATTAAAAAATAAGACAATTGCGTCAAAAAAACAGGTTTCCACTGCTTTCTTTTGAAATCTTTTGATTTCTTTTTTATGATTATGTTAATTTGTTAAAGAATAAGGTCAAATAAACCTTAATGAATCAAAGGAACCTAAGTATTTACGACAAAACTCCTTTTTCTATATAATAACTTTTCTAAAATTAAAAAAAAAGACAATTGTCTCAAAAAAACGAGTTTCCACTGCTTTCTTTTCGAATCTTTTGCTTTCTTTTTTATGATTATGTTGATTTGTTAAAGAATAAGGTCAAATAAACCTGAGTGAATCAAAGGAACCTAAATTTTTACGACAAAACTCCTTTTTCCCTCTAATAACTTATCTAAAATTGAAAAACAAGACAATTGCGTCAAAAAACAAGTTTCCACTGCTTTCTTTTGGTATCTTTTGATTTCCTTTCTATGATTATGTTGCTTTGTTAAAGAATAAGGTCAAATAAACCCGAGTGAATCAAAGGAACCTAAGTTTTTTACGACAAAACCCTTTTTACTATATAATAACTTATCTAAAATTAAAAAATATGAAAACTGCGTCAAAAAAAAAGGATTCCAATGCTTTCTTTTGGAATCTTTTGATTTCTTTTTTATGATTATGTTGGTTTGTTAAAGAATAAGGTCAAATAAACCTGAGTGAATCAAAGCAACCTAAGTTTTTTACGACAAAACCCCTTTTTCTATATAATAACTTATCTAAAATTTAAAAATAAGACAATTGCGTCAAAAAAACAGAATTCCACTGCCTTCTTTTAAAATCTTTTAATTTCTTTTTTATGAATATGTTGGTTTGTTAAAGAATAAGGTCAAATAAACCTGTGTAAATCAAAGGGACCTATGTTTTTTACGACAAAACCCCTTTTTCTATATAATAACTTATCTAAAATTAAAAATTAAGACAATTGCGTCAAAAAAGCAGGTTTCCACTGCTTTCTGTTGGAAACTTTTGATTTCTTTTTTATGATTATGTTGGTTTGTTAAAGAATAAGGTCAAATAAACCTGAGTGAATCAAAGGAACCTAAGTTTTTTACGACAAAACCCCTTTTTTTAGATAATAACATATCTAATAATAAAAAATAAGAAAACTGCGTCAAAAAAACAGGATTCCACTGCTTTCTTTTGGAATCTTTTGATTTCTTTTTTATGATTATGTTGGTTTGTTAAAGAATAAGGTCAAATAAACCTGAGTGAATCTAAGGAACTTAAGTTTTTTACGACAAAACCCCTTTTTCTATATAATAACTTATCTAAAATTTAAAAATAAGACAATTGCGTCAAAAAAACAGAATTCCACTGCCTTCTTTTAAAATCTTTTGATTTCTTTTTTATGAATATGTTGGTTTGTTAAAGAATAAGGTCAAATAAACCTGAGTAAATCAAAGGGACCAATGTTTTTTACGACAAAACCCCTTTTTCTATATAATAACTTATCTAAAATTAAAATTAAGACAATTGCGTCAAAAAAGCAGGTTTCCACTGCTTTCTGTTGGAATCTTTTGATTTCTTTTTTATGATTATGTTGGTTTGTTAAAGAACAAGGTCAAATTAACCTGAGTGAATCAAAGAAACCTAAGTTTTTTACGACAAAACCCCTTTTTCTAGATAATAACTTATCTAATAATAAAAAATAAGACAATTGCGTCAAAAAAACTGGTTTCCACTGCTTTCTTTTGGAATCTTTTGATTTCTTTTTTATGATTATTTTGGTTTGTTAAAGAATAAGGTCAAATAAACCTGAGTGAATCATAGGAACCTAAGTTTTTACGACAAAATTCCTTTTTTTATGTAATAACTTATCTAAAATTAAAAAATTACACAATTGCGTCAAAAAAACAGGTTTCCACTGCTTTCTTTTGGAATATTTTGATTTTTTTTTTATGATTATGTTAGTTTGTTGAAGAATAAGGTCAAATAAACCTGAGTGTATCAAAGTAATCTAAGTTTTTACGACAAAATTCCTTTTTCTATGTAATAACTTATCTAAAATTAAAAAATAAGACAATTGCGTCAAAAAAACAGGTTTCCACTTATTTCTTTTGGAATCTTTTGATTTCTTTTTTATGATGATGTTGGTTTGTTAAAGAATAAGGTCAAATAAACCTGAGTGAATCAAAGGAACCTAAGTTTTTTACGACAAAGCCCCTTTATCTATATAATAACTTATCTAAAAATGAAAAATAAGACAATTGCCTCAAAAAAACAGGTTTCCACTGCTTTTTTTTGGAATCTTTTAATTTTTTTTTTATGATTATGTTGGTTTGTTAAAGAATAAGGTCAAAAAAACCAGAGTGAATCAAAGGAACCTAAGTTTTTACGACAAAATTCCTTTTTCTATGAAATAACTTATCTAAAATTAAAAAACAAGACAATTGCGTCAACAAAACAAGTTTCCACTGCTTTCTATTGGACTCTTTTGAATTCTTTTTTATAATTATGTTGGTTTGTTAAAGAATAAGGTCAAATAAACCTGAGTGAATCAAAGGAACCTAAGTTTTTTACGACAAAACTCCTTTTTCTATATAATAACTATCTAAAATTGAAAAATAATACAATTGAGTTAAAAAAACAAGTTTCCACTGCTTTCTTTTGGAATCTTTTGATTTCTTTTTTATGATTATGTTGGTTTGTTAAAGAATAAGGTCAAATAAATCTGAGTGAATCAAAGAAAACTAAGTTTTTTACGACAAAGCCCCTTTATCTATATAATAACTTATCTAAAAATGAAAAATAAGACAATTGCCTCAAAAAAACAGGTTTCCACTGCTTTTTTTTGGAATCTTTTAATTTTTTTTTTATGATTATGTTGGTTTGTTAAAGAATAAGGTCAAATAAACCTAAGTGTATCAAAGGAATCTAAGTTTTTACGACAAAATTCCTTTTTCTATGTAATAACTTATCTAAAATTAAAAAATAAGACAATTGCGTCAAAAAAACAGGTTTCCACTTATTTCTTTTGGAATCTTTTGATTTCTTTTTTATGATGATGTTGGTTTGTTAAAGAATAAGGTCAAATAAACCTGAGTGAATCAAAGGAACCTAAGTTTTTTACGACAAAGCCCCTTTATCTATATAATAACTTATCTAAAAATGAAAAATAAGACAATTGCCTCAAAAAAACAGGTTTCCACTGCTTTTTTTTGGAATCTTTTAATTTTTTTTTTATAACTATGTTGGTTTGTTAAAGAATAAGGTCAAAAAAACCAGAGTGAATCAAAGGAACCTAAGTTTTTACGACAAAATTCCTTTTTCTATGAAATAACTTATCTAAAATTAAAAAATAAGACAATTGCGTCAACAAAACAAGTTTCCACTGCTTTCTATTGGACTCTTTTGATTTCTTTTTTATAATTATGTTGGTTTGTTAAAGAATAAGGTCAAATAAACCTGAGTGAATCAAAGGAACCTAAGTTTTTTACGACAAAACTCCTTTTTCTATATAATAACTATCTAAAATTGAAAAATAATACAATTGAGTTAAAAAAACAAGTTTTCACTGCTTTCTTTTGGAATCTTTTGATTTCTTTTTTATGATTATGTTGGTTTGTTAAAGAATAAGGTCAAATAAATCTGAGTGAATCAAAGAAACCTAAGTTTTTTACGACAAAACTATTTATCTATATAATAACTTATCTAAAATTAAAAAACAAGACAATTGCTTCAAAAAAACAGGTTTCCACTGCTTTCTTTTAGAATCTTTTGATTTCTTTTTTATGATTATGTTGGTTTGTTAAAGAATAAGGTCAAATAAACCCGAGTGAATCAAAGAAACCTAAGTTTTTTACGACAAAACCCATTTATCTATATAATAACTTATCTAAAATTAAAAAACAAGACAATTGCTTCAAAAAAACAGGTTTCCACTGCTTTCTTTTAGAATCTTTTGATATCTTTTTTATGATTATGTTGGTTTGTTAAAGAATAAGGTCATATAAACCTGAGTGAATCAAAGCAACCTAAGTTTTTTACGACAAAACCCCTTTTTCTATATAATAACTTATCTAAAATTGAAAAAAAAGACAATTGCGTCAAAAAAACAGGTTTCCACTGCTTTCTTTTGGAATCTTTTGATTTCTTTTTTTTGATTATGTTGGTTTGTTAAAGAATAAGGCCAAATAAACCTATGTGAATCAAAGGAACCTAAGTTTTTTACGACAAAACCCCTTTTTCTATATAATAACTTATCTAAAATTGAAAATTAGACAATTGCGTCAAAAAAACAGGTTTCCAATGCTTTCTTTTGGAATCTTTTGATTTCTTTTTTATGATTATGTTGGTTTGTTAAAGAATAAGGTCAAATAAACCTGAGTGAATCATAGGAACCTAAGTTTTTACGACAAAATTCCTTTTTTTATGTAATAACTTATCTAAAATTAAAAAATTACACAATTGCGTCAAAAAAACAGGTTTCCACTGCTTTCTTTTGGAATATTTTGATTTTTTTTTTATGATTATGTTAGTTTGTTGAAGAATAAGGTCAAATAAACCTGAGTGTATCAAAGGAATCTAAGTTTTTACGACAAAATTCCTTTTTCTATGTAATAACTTATCTAAAATTAAAAAATAAGACAATTGCGTCAAAAAAACAGGTTTCCACTTATTTCTTTTGGAATCTTTTGATTTCTTTTTTATGATGATGTTGGTTTGTTAAAGAATAAGGTCAAATAAACCTGAGTGAATCAAAGGAACCTAAGTTTTTTACGACAAAGCCCCTTTATCTATATAATAACTTATCTAAAAATGAAAAATAAGACAATTGCCTCAAAAAAACAGGTTTCCACTGCTTTTTTTTGGAATCTTTTAATTTTTTTTTTATGATTATGTTGGTTTGTTAAAGAATAAGGTCAAAAAAACCAGAGTGAATTAAAGGAACCTAAGTTTTTACGACAAAATTCCTTTTTCTATGAAATAACTTATCTAAAATTAAAAAATAAGACAATTGCGTCAACAAAACAAGTTTCCACTGCTTTCTATTGGACTCTTTTGATTTCTTTTTTATAATTATGTTGGTTTGTTAAAGAATAAGGTCAAATAAACCTGAGTGAATCAAAGGAACCTAAGTTTTTTACGACAAAACTCCTTTTTCTATATAATAACTATCTAAAATTGAAAAATAATACAATTGAGTTAAAAAAACAAGTTTCCACTGCTTTCTTTTGGAATCTTTTAATTTCTTTTTTATGATTATGTTGGTTTGTTAAAGAATAAGGTCAAATAAATCTGAGTGAATCAAAGAAAACTAAGTTTTTTACGACAAAACTATTTATCTATATAATAACTTATCTAAAATTAAAAAACAAGACAATTGCTTCAAAAAAACAGGTTTCCACTGCTTTCTTTTAGAATCTTTTGATTTGTTTTTTATGATTATGTTGGTTTGTTAAAGAATAAGGTCAAATAAACCCGAGTGAATCAAAGAAACCTAAGTTTTTTACGACAAAACCCATTTATCTATATAATAACTTATCTAAAATTAAAAAACAAGACAATTGCTTCAAAAAAACAGGTTTTCACTGCATTCTTTTAGAATCTTTTGATATCTTTTTTATGATTATGTTGGTTTGTTAGAGAATAAGGTTAAATAAACCTGAGTGAATCAAAGGAACCTAAGTTTTTTACGACAAAACACCTTTTTCTATATAATAACTTATCTAGAATTAAAAAATAAGACAATTGCGTCAAAAAAACAGGTTTCCACTGCTTTCTTTTGAAATCTTTTGATTTCTTTTTTATGATTATGTTGGTTTGTTAAAGAATAAGGTCAAATAAACCTGAGTAAATCAAACGAACCTAAGTTTTTTACGACAAAACCCCTTTTTCTATATAATAACTTATCTAAAAATAAAAAATAAGACAATTGCGTCAAAAAAACAGGTTTCCACTTCTTTCATTTGGAATCTTTTGATTTTTTTTTATGATTATGTTGGTTTGTTAAAGAATAAGGTCAAATAAACCTGAGTGATTCAAAGGAACCTAAGTTTTTTACGACAAAACCCCTTTTTCTATATAATAACTTATATAAAATTGAAAAATAAGACAATTGCTTCAAAAAAACAGATTTCCACTGCTTTCTTTTGGAATCTTTTAATTTCTTTTTTATGATTATGTTGGTTTGTTAAAGAATAAGGTCAAATAAACCTGAGTGAATCAAAGCAACCTAAGTTTTTTACGACAAAACCCCTTTTTCTATATAATAACTTATCTAAATTTAAAAAAAAAGACAATTGCGTCAAAAAAACAGGTTTCCACTGCTTTCTTTATGAATCTTTTGATTTCTTTTTTTTGATTATGTTGGTTTGTTAAAGAATAAGGCTAAATAAACCTGAGTGAATCAAAGGAACCTAAGTTTTTTACGACAAAACCCCTTTTTCTATATAATAACTTATCTAAAATTGAAAATTAGACAATTGCGTCAAAAAAACAGATTTCCACTGCTTTCTTTTGGAATCTTTTGATTTCTTTTATTATGATTATGTTGGTTTGTTAAAGAATTAGGTCAAATAAACCTGAGTGAATCAAAGGAACTTAAGTTTTTTACGACAAAGCCCCTTTTTCTATATAATAACTTATCTAAAATTAAAAAATAAGACAATTGCGTCAAAAAAACAGGTTTCCAATGCTTTCTTTTGGAATCTTTTGATTTCTTTTTTATGATTATGTTGGTTTGTTAAAGAATAAGGTCAAATAAACCTGAGTGAATCATAGGAACCTAAGTTTTTACGACAAAATTCCTTTTTTTATGTAATAACTTATCTAGAATTAAAAAATAAGACAATTGCGTCAAAAAAACAGGTTTCCACTGCTTTCTTTTGAAATCTTTTCATTTCTTTTTTATGATTATGTTGGTTTGTTAAAGAATAAGGTCAAATAAACCTGAGTAAATCAAACGAACCTAAGTTTTTTACGACAAAACCCCTTTTTCTATATAATAACTTATCTAAAAATAAAAAATAAGACAATTGCGTCAAAAAAACAGGTTTCCACTTCTTTCATTTGGAATCTTTTGATTTTTTTTTATGATTATGTTGGTTTGTTAAAGAATAAGGTAAAATGAACCTGAGTAAATCAAAGGAACCTAAGTTTTTTACGACAAAACCCCTTTTTCTATATAATAACTATGTAAAATTGAAAAATAAAACAATTGAGTCAAAAAAACAGGTTTCAACTGCGTTCTTTTGGAATCTTTTGATTTCTTTTTTATGATTATGTTGGTTTGTTAAAGAATAAGGTCAAATAAACCTGAGTGATTCAAAGGAACCTAAGTTTTTTACGACAAAACCCCTTTTTCTATATAATAACTTATATAAAATTAAAAAATAAAACAATTGCTTCAAAAAAACAGGTTTCCACTGCTTTCTTTTGGAATCTTTTAATTTCTTTTTTATGATTATGTTGGTTTGTTAAAGAATAAGGTCAAATAAACCTGAGTGAATCAAAGCAACCTAAGTTTTTAACGACAAAACCCCTTTTTCTATATAATAACTTATCTAAATTTAAAAAAAAAGACAATTGCGTCAAAAAAACAGGTTTCCACTACTTTCTTTTGGAATCTTTTGATTTCTTTTTTTTGATTATGTTGGTTTGTTAAAGAATAAGGCCAAATAAACCTGAGTGAATCAAAGGAACCTAAGTTTTTTACGACAAAACCCCTTTTTCTATATAATAACTTATCTAAAATTGAAAATTAGACAATTGCGTCAAAAAAACAGGTTTCCACTGCTTTCTTTTGGAATCTTTTGATTTCTTTTTTATGATTATGTTGGTTTGTTAAAGAATTAGGTCAAATAAACCTGAGTGAATCATAGGAACCTAAGTTTTTACGACAAAATTCCTTTTTTTATGTAATAACTTATCTAAAATTAAAAAATTACACAATTGCGTCAAAAAAACAGGTTTCCACTGCTTTCTTTTGGAATATTTTGATTTTTTTTTTATGATTATGTTAGTTTGTTGAAGAATAAGGTCAAATAAACCTGAGTGTATCAAAGGAATCTAAATTTTTACGATAAAATTCTTTTTTCTATGTAATAACTTATCTAAAATTAAAAAATAAGACAGTTGCGTCAAAAAAACAGGTTTCCACTTATTTCTTTTGGAATCTTTTTATTTCTTTTTTATGATGATGTTGGTTTGTTAAAGAATAAGGTCAAATAAACCTGAGTGAATCAAAGGAACCCAAGTTTTTTACGACAAAGCCCCTTTATCTATATAATAACTTATCTAAAAATGAAAAATAAGACAATTGCCTCAAAAAAACAGGTTTCCACTGCTTTTTTTTGGAATCTTTTAATTTTTTTTTTATGATTATGTTGGTTTGTTAAAGAATAAGGTCAAAAAAACCAGAGTGAATCAAAGGAACCTAAGTTTTTACGACAAAATTCCTTTTTCTATGTAATAACTTATCTAAAATTAAAAAATAAGACAATTGCGTCAACAAAACAAGTTTCCACTGCTTTCTATTGGACTCTTTTGATTTCTTTTTTATAATTATGTTGGTTTGTTAAAGAATAAGGTCAAATAAACCTGAGTGAATCAAAGGAACCTAAGTTTTTTACGACAAAACTCCTTTTTCTATAAAATAACTATCTAAAATTGAAAAATAATACAATTCAGTTAAAAAAACAAGTTTCCACTGCTTTCTTTTGGAATCTTTTGATTTCTTTTTTATGATTATGTTAATTTGTTAAAGAATAAGGTCAACTAAATCTGAGTGAATCAAAGGAACCTAAGTTTTTTACGACAAAACCCCTTTTTCAATATAATAACTTATCTAAAATTGAAAAATTAGACAATTGCGTCAAAAAAACAGGTTTCCACTGCTTTCTTTTGGAATCTTTTGATTTCTTTTTTATGATTATATTGGTTTGTTAAAGAATAACGTCAAATAAACCTGAGTGAATCAAAGGAACCTAAGTTTTTTACGACAAAACCCCTTTTTCTATATAATACCTTATCTAAAATTAAAAAATAAGACAATTGCGTCAAAAAAACAGGTCTCCACTGCTTTCTTTTGGAATCTTTTGATTTCTTTTTTATGATTATGATGATTTAATAAAGAATTACTCAATAAAAAGAAAAACAACCTAGTTAATTTTATGTTTTTCAGTGAAAGAATGCTAAAAACTCGATAAACTTCTTTACGAAAATCATTTTTTCACTTAAAAACAACAAAAAAACAGGTTTCCACTGCTTTCTTTTGGAATCTTTTAAATTCTTTTTTATGATTATGTTGGTTCGTTAAAGAATAAGGTCAAATAAACCTGAGTGAATCAAAGAAACCTAAGTTTTTTACGACAAAACCCCTTTTTCTATATAATAACTTATCTAAAATTAAAAAATAGGACAATTGCGTCAAAAAAACAGGTTTCCACTGCTTTCTTTTGGAATCTTTTGATTTCTTTTTTATGATTATGTTGGTTTGTTAAAGAATAACGTCAAATAAACCTGAGTGAATCAAAGGAACCTAAGTTTTTTACGACAAAACCCCTTTTTCTATATAATAACTTATCTAAAATTGAAAATTAGACAATTGCGTCAAAAAAACAGGTTTCCACTGCTTTCTTTTGGAATCTTTTGATTTCTTTTTTATGATTATGTTGGTTTGTTAAAGAATTAGGTCAAATAAACCTGAGTGAATCATAGGAACCTAAGTTTTTTACGACAAAATTCCTTTTTTTATGTAATAACTTATCTAAAATTAAAAAATTACACAATTGCGTCAAAAAAACAGGTTTCCACTGCTTTCTTTTGGAATATTTTGATTTTTTTTTTATGATTATGTTAGTTTGTTGAAGAATAAGGTCAAATAAACCTGAGTGTATCAAAGGAATCTAAATTTTTACGATAAAATTCTTTTTTCTATGTAATAACTTATCTAAAATTAAAAAATAAGACAGTTGCGTCAAAAAAACAGGTTTCCACTTATTTCTTTTGGAATCTTTTTATTTCTTTTTTATGATGATGTTGGTTTGTTAAAGAATAAGGTCAAATAAACCTGAGTGAATCAAAGGAACCCAAGTTTTTTACGACAAAGCCCCTTTATCTATATAATAACTTATCTAAAAATGAAAAATAAGACAATTGCCTCAAAAAAACAGGTTTCCACTGCTTTTTTTTGGAATCTTTTAATTTTTTTTTTATGATTATGTTGGTTTGTTAAAGAATAAGGTCAAAAAAACCAGAGTGAATCAAAGGAACCTAAGTTTTTACGACAAAATTCCTTTTTCTATGTAATAACTTATCTAAAATTAAAAAATAAGACAATTGCGTCAACAAAACAAGTTTCCACTGCTTTCTATTGGACTCTTTTGATTTCTTTTTTATAATTATGTTGGTTTGTTAAAGAATAAGGTCAAATAAACCTGAGTGAATCAAAGGAACCTAAGTTTTTTACGACAAAACTCCTTTTTCTATAAAATAACTATCTAAAATTGAAAAATAATACAATTCAGTTAAAAAAACAAGTTTCCACTGCTTTCTTTTGGAATCTTTTGATTTCTTTTTTATGATTATGTTAATTTGTTAAAGAATAAGGTCAACTAAATCTGAGTGAATCAAAGGAACCTAAGTTTTTTACGACAAAACCCCTTTTTCAATATAATAACTTATCTAAAATTGAAAAATTAGACAATTGCGTCAAAAAAACAGGTTTCCACTGCTTTCTTTTGGAATCTTTTGATTTCTTTTTTATGATTATATTGGTTTGTTAAAGAATAACGTCAAATAAACCTGAGTGAATCAAAGGAACCTAAGTTTTTTACGACAAAACCCCTTTTTCTATATAATACCTTATCTAAAATTAAAAAATAAGACAATTGCGTCAAAAAAACAGGTCTCCACTGCTTTCTTTTGGAATCTTTTGATTTCTTTTTTATGATTATGATGATTTAATAAAGAATTACTCAATAAAAAGAAAAACAACCTAGTTAATTTTATGTTTTTCAGTGAAAGAATGCTAAAAACTCGATAAACTTCTTTACGAAAATCATTTTTTCACTTAAAAACAACAAAAAAACAGGTTTCCACTGCTTTCTTTTGGAATCTTTTAAATTCTTTTTTATGATTATGTTGGTTCGTTAAAGAATAAGGTCAAATAAACCTGAGTGAATCAAAGAAACCTAAGTTTTTTACGACAAAACCCCTTTTTCTATATAATAACTTATCTAAAATTAAAAAATAGGACAATTGCGTCAAAAAAACAGGTTTCCACTGCTTTCTTTTGGAATCTTTTGATTTCTTTTTTATGATTATGTTGGTTTGTTAAAGAATAACGTCAAATAAACCTGAGTGAATCAAAGGAACCTAAGTTTTTTACGACAAATCCTCTAGTTTTATATAATAACTTATCTAAAATTATAAAATAAGACAATTGCGTCAACAAAACAAGTTTCCACTGCTTTCTATTGGACTCTTTTGATTTCATTTTTATAATTATGTTGGTTTGTTAAAAAATAAGGTCAAATAAACCTGAGTGAATCAAAGGAACCTAAGTTTTTTACGACAAAACTCCTTTTTCTATATAATAACTATCTAAAATTAAAAAATAATACAATTGAGTTAAAAAAACAGGTTTCCACTGCTTTCTTTTGGAATCTTTTGATTTCTTTTTTATGATTATGTTGGTTTGTTAAAGAATAAGGTCAAATAAACCTGAGTGAATCAAAGGAACCTAAGTTTTTTACGACAAAACCCCTTTTTCTATATAATAACTTATCTAAAATTGAAAAATTAGACAATTGCGTCAAAAAAACAGGTTTCCACTGCTTTCTTTTGGAATCTTTTGATTTTTTTTTTATGATTATGTTGGTTTGTTAAAAAATAAGGTCAAATGAACCTGAGTAAATCAAAGGAACCTAAGTTTTTTACGACAAAACCCCTTTTTCTATATAATAACTATGTAAAATTGAAAAATAAGACAATTGAGTCAAAAAAACAGGTTTCCACTGCTTTCTTTTGGAATCTTTTGATTTCTTTTTTATGATTATGTTGGTTTGTTAAAGAATAAGGTCAAATAAACCTGAGTGAATCAAAGGAACCTAAGTTTTTTACGACAAAACCCCTTTTTCTATATAATAACTTATATAAAATTAAAAAATAAGACAATTGCGTTAAAAAAACAGGTTTCCACTGCTTTCTTTTGGAATCTTTTAATTTCGTTTTTATGATAATGTTGGTTTGTTAAAGAATAAGGTCAAATAAACCTGAGTGAATCAAAGGAACCTAAGTTTTTTACGACAAAACCCTTTTTTCTATAAAATAACTTATCTAAAATTAAAAAATAAGACAATTGCGTCAAAAAAACAGGTTTCCACTGCTTTCTTTTGAAATCTTTTGATTTCCTTTTTATGATTATGTTGGTTTGTTAAAGAATAAGGTCAAAAAAACCTGAGTGAATCAAAGGAACCTAAGTTTTTTACGACAAAACCCCTTTTTCTATATAATAACTTATCTAAAATTAAAAAATAAGACAATTGCGTGAAAAAAACAGGTTTCCACTGCTTTCTTTTGGAATCTTTTGATTTCTTTTTTATGATTATGTTGGTTTGTTAAAGAATAAGGTCAAATAAACCTGAGTGAATCGAAGAAACCTATGTTTTTTACGACAAAACCCCTTTTTCTATATAATAACTTATCTGAAATTAAAAAATAAAACAATTGCGTCAAAAAAACAAATTTCCACTGCTTTCTTTTGGAATCTTTTGATTTCTTTTTTATGATTATATTGTTTCGTTAAAGAATAACGTCAAATAAACCTGAGTGAATCAGAGGAACCTAAGTTTTTTACGACAAAACCCCTTTTTCTATATAATAACTTATCTAAAATTAGAAAATAAGACAATTTCGTCAAAAAAACAGGTTTCCACTGCTTTGTTTTGGAATCTTTTGATTTCTTTTTTATGATTATGTTGGTTTGTTAAAAAATAAGGTCAAATAAACCTGAGTGAATCAAAGGAACTTAAGTTTTTTACGACAAAACCCCTTTTTCTATATAATAACTTATCTAAAATTAAAAAATAAGACAATTGCGTCAAAAAAACAGGTTTCCACTGCTTTCTTTTGGAATCTTTTGATTTCTTTTTTATAATTATGTTGGTTTGTTAAAGAATAAGGTCAACTGAACCTGAGTGAATTAAAAGCACCTAAGTTTTTTACGACAAAACTCTTTTTCTATATAATAACTTATCTAAAATTAAAAAATAAGACAATTGCGTCAAAAAAACAGGTTTCAACTGCTTTCTTTGGGAATCTTTTGATTTCTTTTTTATGATTATGTTGGTTTGTTAAAGAATAAGGTCAAATAAACCTGAGTGCATCAAAGGAACTTAGGTTTTTTACGACAAAACCCCTTTTTCTATATAATAACTTATCTAAAATTAAAAAATAAGACAATTGCGTCAAAAAAACAGGTTTCCAATGCTTTCTTTTGGAATCTTTTGATTTCTTTTTTACGATTATGTTGGTTTGTTAAAGACTAAGGTCAAATAAAACTGAGTGAATCAAAGGAACCTAAGCTTTTTACGACAAAACCCATTTTTCTATATAATAACTTATCTAAAATTAAAAAATAAGAACATTGCGTCAAAAAAACAGGTTTCCACTGCTTTCTTTTGGAATCTTTTGATTTCTTTTTTATGATTAAGTTGTTTTGTTAAAGAATAAGGTCAAATAAACCTGAGTGAATAAAAGGAACCTAAGTTTTTTACGACAAAACCCCTTTTTCTATATAATAACTTATCTAAAATTAAAAAATAAGACAATTGCGTCTAAAAAACAGGTTTCCACTGTTTTCTTTCGGAATCTTTTAATTTCTTTTTTATGATTATGTTGGTTTGTTAAAGAATAAGGTCAAATAAACCTGAGTGAATCAAAGAAACCTAAGTTTTTTACGACAAAACCCCTTTTTCTATATAATAACTTATCTAAATTTAAAAAATAAGACAATTTCGTCAAAAAAACAGGTTTCCACTGCTTTGTTTTGGAATCTTTTGATTTCTTTTTTATGATTATGTTGGTTTTTTAAAAAATAAGGTCAAATAAACCTGAGTGAATCAAAGGAACTTAAGTTTTTTACGACAAAACCCTTTTTTCTATATAATAACTTATCTAAAATTAAAAAATAAGACAATTGCGTCAAAAAAACAGGTTTCCACTGCTTTCTTTTGGAATCTTTTGATTTCTTTTTTATGATTATGTTGGTTTGTTAAAGAAAAAGGTCAAGTAAACCTGATTGAATCAAAGGAACCTAAGTTTTTTACGACAAAACCCCATTTTCTATATAATAACTTATCTAAAATTAAAAAATAAGACATTTGCGTCAAAAACACAGATTTCCACTGCTTTCTTTTGGAATCTTTTGATTTCTTTTTTATGATTATGTTGGTTTGTTAAAGAATAAGGTCAAATAAACCTGAGTGAATCAAAGGAACCTATGTTTTTTACGACAAAACCCCTTTTTCCATATAATAACTTATCTAAAATTAAAAAATAAGACAATTGCGTCAAAAAAACAGGTTTCCACTGCTTTCCTTTGGAATCTTTTAATTTCTTTTTTATGATTATGTTGCTTTGTTAAAGAATAAGGTCAAATAAACCTGAGTGAATCAAAGGAACCTAAGTTTTTTACGACAAAACCCCTTTTTCTATATAATAACTTATCTAAAATTAAAAAATAAGACAATTGCGTCAAAAAAACAGGTTTCCACTGCTTTCTTTTGGAATCTTTTGATTTCTTTTTTATGATTATGTTGGTTTGTTAAAGAATAAGGTCAAATAAACCTGAGTGAATCAAATTAACCTAAGTTTTTAACGTCAAAACCCCTTTTTCTATATAATAACTTGTCTAAAATTAAAAAATAAGACAATTGCGTCAAAAAAACAGGTTTCCACTGCTTTCTTTTGAAATCTTTTAATTTCTTTTTTATAATTATGTTGGTTTGTTAAAGAATAAGGTCAACTGAACCTGATTGAATCAAAAGTACCTAAGTTTTTTACGACAAAACTCTTTTTCTATATAATAACTTATCTAAAATTAAAAAATAAGACAATTGCGTCAAAAAAACAGGTTTTAACTGCTTTCTTTGGGAATCTTTTGATTTCTTTTTTATGATTATGTTGGTTTGTTAAAGAATAAGGTCAAATAAACCTGAGTGCATCAAAGGAACTTAAGTTTTTTACGAAAAAACCCCTTTTTCTATATAATAACTTATCTAAAATTAAAAAATAAGACAATTGCGTCAAAAAAACAGGTTTCCAATGCTTTCTTTTGGAATCTTTTGATTTCTTTTTTACGATTATGTTGGTTTGTTAAAGACTAAGGTCAAATAAAACTGAGTGAATCAAAGGAACCTAAGTTTTTTACGACAAAACCCATTTTTCTATATAATAACTTATCTAAAATTAAAAAATAAGACAATTGCGTCAAAAAAACAGGTTTCCACTGCTTTCTTTTGGAATCTTTTGATTTCTTTTTTATGATTAAGTTGTTTTGTTAAAGAATAAGGTCAAATAAACCTGAGTGAATAAAAGGAACCTAAGTTTTTTACGACAAAACCCCTTTTTCTATATAATAACTTATCTAAAATTAAAAAATAAGACAATTGCGTCTAAAAAACAGGTTTCCACTGTTTTCTTTTGGAATCTTTTAATTTCTTTTTTATGATTATGTTGGTTTGTTAAAGAATAAGGTCAAATAAACCTGAGTGAATCAAAGAAACCTAAGTTTTTTACGACAAAACCCCTTTTTCTATATAATAACTTATCTAAATTTAAAAAATAAGTTAATTGCGTCAAAAAAACAGGTTTCCATTGCTTTCTTTTAGAATCTTTTGATTTCTTTTTTATGATTATGTTGGTTTGTTAAACAATAAGGTCAAATACACCTGAGTGAATCAAAGGAACCTAAGTTTTTTACGACAAAACCTCTTTTTCTATATTATAACTTATCTAAAATTAAAAAATAAGACAATTGCGTCAAAAAAACAGGTTTCCACTGCTTTCTTTTGGAATCTTTTAATTTATTTTTTATGATTATGTTGGTTTGTTATAAAAGAACGTCAAATAAAGCTGCGTGAATCAAAGGAACCTAAGTTTTTTACGACAAAACCCATTTTTCTATATAATAACTTATCTAAAATTAAAAAATAAGACAATTGCGTCAAAAAAACAGGTTTCCACTGCTTTCTTTTGGAATCTTTTGATTTCTTTTTTATGATTAAGTTGTTTTGTTAAAGAATAAGGTCAAATAAACCTGAGTGAATAAAAGGAACCTAAGTTTTTTACGACAAAACCCCTTTTTCTATATAATAACTTATCTAAAATTAAAAAATAAGACAATTGCGTCTAAAAAACAGGTTTCCACTGTTTTCTTTTGGAATCTTTTAATTTCTTTTTTATGATTATGTTGGTTTGTTAAAGAATAAGGTCAAATAAACCTGAGTGAATCAAAGAAACCTAAGTTTTTTACGACAAAACCCCTTTTTCTATATAATAACTTATCTAAATTTAAAAAATAAGTTAATTGCGTCAAAAAAACAGGTTTCCATTGCTTTCTTTTAGAATCTTTTGATTTCTTTTTTATGATTATGTTGGTTTGTTAAACAATAAGGTCAAATACACCTGAGTGAATCAAAGGAACCTAAGTTTTTTACGACAAAACCTCTTTTTCTATATTATAACTTATCTAAAATTAAAAAATAAGACAATTGCGTCAAAAAAACAGGTTTCCACTGCTTTCTTTTGGAATCTTTTGATTTCTTTTTTATAATTATGTTGGTTTGTTAAAGAATAAGGTCAACTGAACCTGAGTGAATTAAAAGCACCTAAGTTTTTTACGACAAAACTCTTTTTCTATATAATAACTTATCTAAAATTAAAAAATAAGACAATTGCGTCAAAAAAACAGGTTTCAACTGCTTTCTTTGGGAATCTTTTGATTTCTTTTTTATGATTATGTTGGTTTGTTAAAGAATAAGGTCAAATAAACCTGAGTGCATCAAAGGAACTTAGGTTTTTTACGACAAAACCCCTTTTTCTATATAATAACTTATCTAAAATTAAAAAATAAGACAATTGCGTCAAAAAAACAGGTTTCCAATGCTTTCTTTTGGAATCTTTTGATTTCTTTTTTACGATTATGTTGGTTTGTTAAAGACTAAGGTCAAATAAAACTGAGTGAATCAAAGGAACCTAAGCTTTTTACGACAAAACCCATTTTTCTATATAATAACTTATCTAAAATTAAAAAATAAGACAATTGCGTCAAAAAAACAGGTTTCCACTGCTTTCTTTTGGAATCTTTTGATTTCTTTTTTAAGATTAAGTTGTTTTGTTAAAGAATAAGGTCAAATAAACCTGAGGGAATAAAAGGAACCTAAGTTTTTTACGACAAAACCCCTTTTTCTATATAATAACTTATCTAAAATTAAAAAATAAGACAATTGCGTCTAAAAAACAGGTTTCCACTGTTTTCTTTCGGAATCTTTTAATTTCTTTTTTATGATTATGTTGGTTTGTTAAAGAATAAGGTCAAATAAACCTGAGTGAATCAAAGAAACCTAAGTTTTTTACGACAAAACCCCTTTTTCTATATAATAACTTATCTAAATTTAAAAAATAAGACAATTTCGTCAAAAAAACAGGTTTCCACTGCTTTGTTTTGGAATCTTTTGATTTCTTTTTTATGATTATGTTGGTTTGTTAAAAAATAAGGTCAAATAAACCTGAGTGAATCAAAGGAACTTAAGTTTTTTACGACAAAACCCTTTTTTCTATATAATAACTTATCTAAAATTAAAAAATAAGACAATTGCGTCAAAAAAACAGGTTTCCACTGCTTTCTTTTGGAATCTTTTGATTTCTTTTTTATGATTATGTTGGTTTGTTAAAGAAAAAGGTCAAGTAAACCTGATTGAATCAAAGGAACCTAAGTTTTTTACGACAAAACCCCATTTTCTATATAATAACTTATCTAAAATTAAAAAATAAGACATTTGCGTCAAAAACACAGATTTCCACTGCTTTCTTTTGGAATCTTTTGATTTCTTTTTTATGATTATGTTGGTTTGTTAAAGAATAAGGTCAAATAAACCTGAGTGAATCAAGGGAACCTATGTTTTTTACGACAAAACCCCTTTTTCCATATAATAACTTATCTAAAATTAAAAAATAAGACAATTGCGTCAAAAAAACAGGTTTCCACTGCTTTCCTTTGGAATCTTTTAATTTCTTTTTTATGATTATGTTGCTTTGTTAAAGAATAAGGTCAAATAAACCTGAGTGAATCAAAGGAACCTAAGTTTTTTACGACAAAACCCCTTTTTCTATATAATAACTTATCTAAAATTAAAAAATAAGACAATTGCGTCAAAAAAACAGGTTTCCACTGCTTTCTTTTGGAATCTTTTGATTTCTTTTTTATGATTATGTTGGTTTGTTAAAGAATAAGGTCAAATAAACCTGAGTGAATCAAATTAACCTAAGTTTTTAACGTCAAAACCCCTTTTTCTATATAATAACTTGTCTAAAATTAAAAAATAAGACAATTGCGTCAAAAAAACAGGTTTCCACTGCTTTCTTTTGAAATCTTTTGATTTCTTTTTTATAATTATGTTGGTTTGTTAAAGAATAAGGTCAACTGAACCTGATTGAATCAAAAGCACCTAAGTTTTTTACGACAAAACTCTTTTTCTATATAATAACTTATCTAAAATTAAAAAATAAGACAATTGCGTCAAAAAAACAGGTTTCAACTGCTTTCTTTGGGAATCTTTTGATTTCTTTTTTATGATTATGTTGGTTTGTTAAAGAATAAGGTCAAATAAACCTGAGTGCATCAAAGGAACTTAAGTTTTTTACGACAAAACCCCTTTTTCTATATAATAACTTATCTAAAATTAAAAAATAAGACAATTGCGTCAAAAAAACAGGTTTCCAATGCTTTCTTTTGGAATCTTTTGATTTCTTTTTTACGATTATGTTGGTTTGTTAAAGACTAAGGTCAAATAAAACTGAGTGAATCAAAGGAACCTAAGTTTTATACGACAAAACCCATTTTTCTATATAATAACTTATCTAAAATTAAAAAATAAGACAATTGCGTCAAAAAAACAGGTTTCCACTGCTTTCTTTTGGAATCTTTTGATTTCTTTTTTATGATTAAGTTGTTTTGTTAAAGAATAAGGTCAAATAAACCTGAGTGAATAAAAGGAACCTAAGTTTTTTACGACAAAACCCCTTTTTCTATATAATAACTTATCTAAAATTAAAAAATAAGACAATTGCGTCTAAAAAACAGGTTTCCACTGTTTTCTTTTGGAATCTTTTAATTTTTTTTTTATGATTATGTTGGTTTGTTAAAGAATAAGGTCAAATAAACCTGAGTGAATCAAAGAAACCTAAGTTTTTTACGACAAAACCCCTTTTTCTATATAATAACTTATCTAAATTTAAAAAATAAGTTAATTGCGTCAAAAAAACAGGTTTCCATTGCTTTCTTTTAGAATCTTTTGATTTCTTTTTTATGATTATGTTGGTTTGTTAAACAATAAGGTCAAATACACCTGAGTGAATCAAAGGAACCTAAGTTTTTTACGACAAAACCTCTTTTTCTATATTATAACTTATCTAAAATTAAAAAATAAGACAATTGCGTCAAAAAAACAGGTTTCCACTGCTTTCTTTTGGAATCTTTTAATTTATTTTTTATGATTATGTTGGTTTGTTATAAAAGAACGTCAAATAAAGCTGCGTGAATCAAAGGAACCTAAGTTTTTTACGACAAAACCCCTTTTTCTATATAATAACTTATCTAAAACTAAAAAATAAGACAATTGCATCAAAAAAATAGGTTTTCACTGCTTTCTTTTAGTATCTTTTGATTTCTTTTTTATGATTATGTTGGTTTGTTAAAGAATAAGGTCAAATAAACCTGAGTTAATTAAAGAAACCTAAGTTTTTACGACAAAACCCCTTTTTCTATATAATAACTTATCTAAAATTGAAAGATAAGACAATTGCGTCAAAAAAACAGGTTTCAACTGCTTTCTTTTGGAATCTTTTGATTTCTTTTTTATGATTATGTTGGTTTGTTAAAAAATACGGTCAAATAAACCTGAGTGAATCAAAGGAACCTAAGTCTTTTACGACAAAACCCCTTTTTCAATATAATAACTTATCTAAAATTTAAAAATAAGACAATTGCGTCAAAAAAACAGAACTCCACTGCTTTCTTTTGGAATCTTTTAATTTCTTTTTTATGATTATGTTGGTTTGTTAAAGAATAAGGTCAAATAAATCTGAGTGAATCAAAGGAACCTAAGTTTTTACGACAAAACTCCTTTTTCTATATAATAACTTATCCAAAATTAAAAAATAAGACAATTGCGTCAAGAAAACAGGTTTCCACTGCTTTCATTTGGAATCTTTTAATTTCTTTTTTATGATTATGTTAATTTGTTAAAGAATAAAGTCAAATAAACCTGAGTGAATCAAAGGAACCTAAGTTTTTACGACAAAACTCCTTTTTCTATATAATAACTTATCTAAAATTGAAAAATAAGACAATTGCGTCAAAAAAACAGGTTTCCACTGCTTTCTTTTGAAATCTTTTGATTTCTTTTTTATGATTATGTTGGTTTGTTAAAGAATAACGTCAATTAAACCTGAGTGAATCAAAGGAACCTAAGTTGTTTACGACAAAACCCCTTTTTCTATATAATAACTTATCTAAAATTAAAAAATAAGACAATTGCGTCAAGAAAACAGGTTTCCACTGCTTTCTTTTGGAATCTTTTAATTTCTTTTTTATGATTATGTTGATTTGTTAAACAATAAGGTCAAATAAATCTGAGTGAATCAAAGGAACCTAAGTTTTTTACGACAAAACCCCTTTTTCTATATAATAACTTATCTAAATTTAAAAAATAAGACAATTGCGTCAAGAAAACAGGTTTCCACTGCTTTCTTTTAGAATCTTTTGATTTCTTTTTTATGATTATGTTGGTTTGTTATACAATAAGGTCAAATAAACCTGAGTGAATCAAAGGAACCTAAGTTTTTTACGACAAAACCCCTATTTCTATATTATAACTTATCTAAAATTAAAAAATAAGACAATTGCGTCAAAAAAACAGGTTTCCACTGCTTTGTTTTGGAATCTTTTAATTTATTTTTTATGATTATGTTGGTTTGTTATAAAAGAACGTCAAATAAAGCTGCGGGAATCAAAGGAACCTAAGTTTTTTACGACAAAACCCCTTTTTCTATATAATAACTTATCTAAAACTAAAAAAGAAGACAATTGCGTCAAAAAAATAGGTTTTCACTGCTTTCTTTTAGTATCTTTTGATTTCTTTTTTATGATTATGTTGGTTTGTTAAAGAATAAGGTCAAATAAACCTTAGTTAATTAAAGAAACCTAAGTTTTTACGACAAAACTCCTTTTTCTATATAATAACTTATCTAAAATTGAAAAATAAGACAATTGCGTCAAAAAAACAGGTTTCCACTGCTTTCTTTTGGAATCTTTTGATTTCTTTTTTATGATTATGTTGGTTTGTTAAAAAATACGGTCAAATAAACCTGAGTGAATCAAAGGAACCTAAGTCTTTTACGACAAAACCCCTTTTTCTATATAATAACTTATCTAAAATTTAAAAATAAGACAATTGCGTCAAAAAAACAGAATTCCACTGCTTTCTTTTGGAATCTTTTAATTTCTTTTTTATGATTATGTTAATTTGTTAAAGAATAAGGTCAAATAAACCTGAGTGAATTAAAGGAACCTAAGTTTTTACGACAAAACACCTTTTTCTATATAATAACTTATCTAAAATTAAAAAATAAGACAATTGCGTCAAGAAAACAGGTTTCCACTGCTTTCTTTTGGAATCTTTTAATTTCTTTTTTATGATTATGTTAATTTGTTAAAGAATAAGGTCAAATAAACCTGAGTGAATCAAAGGAACCTAAGTTTTTTACGACAAAACCCCTCTTTCTATATAATAACTTATCTAAAATTAAAAAATAAGACAATTGCGTCAAGAAAACAGGTTTCCACTGCTTTCTTTTGGAATCTTTTAATTTATTTTTTATGATTATGTTGGTTTGTTATAAAAGAACGTCAAATAAAGCTGCGTGAATCAAAGGAACCTAAGTTTTTTACGACAAAACCCCTTTTTCTATATAATAACTTATCTAAAACTAAAAAATAAGACAATTGCGTCAAAAAAATAGGTTTTCACTGCTTTCTTTTAGTATCTTTTGATTTCTTTTTTATGATTATGTTGGTTTGTTAAAGAATAAGGTCAAATAAACCTGAGTTAATTAAAGAAACCTAAGTTTTTACGACAAAACCCCTTTTTCTATATAATAACTTATCTAAAATTGAAAAATAAGACAATTTCGTCAAAAAAACAGGTTTCAACTGCTTTCTTTTGGAATCTTTTGATTTCTTTTTTATGATTATGTTGGTTTGTTAAAAAATACGGTCAAATAAACCTGAGTGAATCAAAGGAACCTAAGTCTTTTACGACAAAACCACTTTTTCAATATAATAACTTATCTAAAATTTAAAAATAAGACAATTGCGTCAAAAAAACAGAATTCCACTGCTTTCTTTTGGAATCTTTTAATTTCTTTTTTATGATTATGTTGATTTGTTAAAGAATAAGGTCAAATAAATCTGAGTGAATCAAAGGAACCTAAGTTTTTACGACAAAACTCCTTTTTCTATATAATAACTTATCCAAAATTAAAAAATAAGACAATTGCGTCAAGAAAACAGGTTTCCACTGCTTTCTTTTGGAATCTTTTAATTTCTTTTTTATGATTATGTTAATTTGTTAAAGAATAAGGTCAAATAAACCTGAGTGAATCAAAGGAACCTAAGTTTTTACGACAAAACTTCTTTTTCTATATAATAACTTATCTAAAATTGAAAAATAAGACAATTGCGTCAAAAAAACAGGTTTCCACTGCTTTCTTTTGGAATCTTTTGATTTCTTTTTTATGATTATGTTGGTTTGTTAAAAAATAAGGTCAAATAAACCTGAGTGAAACAAAGGAACGTAAGTGTTTTACGACAAAACCCCTTCTTCTATATAATAACTTATCTAAAATTAAAAAATAAGACAATTGCGTCAAAAAAACAGGTTTTCACTGCTTTCTTTTGGAATCTTTTGATTTCTTTTTTATGATTATGTTGGTTTGTTAAAAAATAAGGTCAAATAAACCTGAGTGAATCAAAGGTACCTAAGTTTTTTACGACAAAACTCCTTTTTCTATATAATAACTTATCTAAAATTAAAAAATAAGACAATTGCGTCAAGAAAACAGGTTTCCACTGCTTTCTTTTGGAATCTTTTAATTTCTTTTTTATGATTATGTTAATTTGTTAAAGAATAAGGTCAAATAAACCTGAGTGAATCAAAGGAACCTAAGTTTTTTACGACAAAACCCCTTTTTCTATATAATAACTTATCTAAAATTAAAAAATAACACAATTGAGTCAAAAAAACAGGTTTCCACTGCTTTCTTTTGGAATCTTTTAATTTCTTTTTTATGATTATGTTGGTTTGTTAAAGAATAAGGTCAAATAAACCTGAGTGAATCAAAGGAATCTAAGTTTTTACGACAAAACTCCTTTTTCTATATAATAACTTATCTAAAATTGAAAAATAAGACAATTGCGTCAAAAAAACAGGTTTCCACTGCTTTCTTTTGGAATCTTTTAATTTATTTTTTATGATTATGTTGGTTTGTTATAAAAGAACGTCAAATAAAGCTGATTGAATCAAAGGAACCTAAGTTTTTTACGACAAAACCCCTTTTTCTATATAATAACTTATCTAAAACTAAAAAATAAGACAATTGCGTCAAAAAAATAGGTTTTCACTGCTTTCTTTTAGTATCTTTTGATTTCTTTTTTATGATTATGTTGGTTTGTTAAAGAATAAGGTCAAATAAACCTTAGTTAATTAAAGAAACCTAAGTTTTTACGACAAAACTCCTTTTTCTATATAATAACTTATCTAAAATTGAAAAATAAGACAATTGCGTCAAAAAAACAGGTTTCCACTGCTTTCTTTTGGAATCTTTTGATTTCTTTTTTATGATTATGTTGGTTTGTAAAAAAATACGGTCAAATAAAACTGAGTGAATCAAAGGAACCTAAGTCTTTTACGACAAAACCCCTTTTTCTATATAATAACTTATCTAAAATTTAAAAATATGACAATTGCGTCAAAAAAACAGAATTCCACTGCTTTCTTTTGGAATCTTTTAATTTCTTTTTTATGATTATGTTAATTTGTTTAGGAATAAGGTTAAATAAATCTGAGTGAATCAAAGGAACCTAAGTTTTTACGACAAAACTCCTTTTTCTATATAATAACTTATCTAAAATTGAAAAATAAGACAATTGCGTCAAAAAAACAGGTTTCCACTGCTTTCTTTTGGAATCTTTTGATTTCTTTTTTATGATTATGTTGGTTTGTTAAAAAATAAGGTCAAATAAACCTGAGTGAAACAAAGGAACGTAAGTGTTTTACGACAAAACCCCTTCTTCTATATAATAACTTATCTAAAATTAAAAAATAAGACAATTGCGTCAAAAAAACAGGTTTTCACTGCTTTCTTTTGGAATCTTTTGATTTCTTTTTTATGATTATGTTGGTTTGTTAAAAAATAAGGTCAAATAAACCTGAGTGAATCAAAGGAACCTAAGTTTTTTACGACAAAACTCCTTTTTCTATATAATAACTTATCTAAAATTAAAAAATAAGACAATTGCGTCAAGAAAACAGGTTTCCACTGCTTTCTTTTGGAATCTTTTAATTTCTTTTTTATGATTATGTTAATTTGTTAAAGAATAAGGTCAAATAAACCTGAGTGAATCAAAGGAACCTAAGTTTTTTACGACAAAACCCCTTTTTCTATATAATAACTTATCTAAAATTAAAAAATAAGACAATTGAGTCAAAAAAACAGGTTTCCACTGCTTTCTTTTGGAATCTTTTAATTTCTTTTTTATGATTATGTTGGTTTGTTAAAGAATAAGGTCAAATAAACCTGAGTGAATCAAAGGAATCTAAGTTTTTACGACAAAACTCCTTTTTCTATATAATAACTTATCTAAAATTGAAAAATAAGACAATTGCGTCAAAAAAACAGGTTTCCACTGCTTTCTTTTGGAATCTTTTAATTTATTTTTTATGATTATGTTGGTTTGTTATAAAAGAACGTCAAATAAAGCTGATTGAATCAAAGGAACCTAAGTTTTTTACGACAAAACCCCTTTTTCTATATAATAACTTATCTAAAACTAAAAAATAAGACAATTGCGTCAAAAAAATAGGTTTTCACTGCTTTCTTTTAGTATCTTTTGATTTCTTTTTTATGATTATGTTGGTTTGTTAAAGAATAAGGTCAAATAAACCTTAGTTAATTAAAGAAACCTAAGTTTTTACGACAAAACTCCTTTTTCTATATAATAACTTATCTAAAATTGAAAAATAAGATAATTGCGTCAAAAAAACAGGTTTCCACTGCTTTCTTTTGGAATCTTTTGTTTTCTTTTTTATGATTATGTTGGTTTGTTAAAAAATACGGTCAAATAAAACTGAGTGAATCAAAGGAACCTAAGTCTTTTACGACAAAACCCCTTTTTCTATATAATAACTTATCTAAAATTTAAAAATAAGACAATTGCGTCAAAAAAACAGAATTCCACTGCTTTCTTTTGGAATCTTTTAATTTCTTTTTTATGATTATGTTAATTTGTTAAAGAATAAGGTCAAATAAACCTGAGTGAATTAAAGGAACCTAAGTTTTTACGACAAAACTCCTTTTTCTATATAATAACTTATCTAAAATTAAAAAATAAGACAATTGCGTCAAGAAAACAGGTTTCCACTGCTTTCTTTTGGAATCTTTTAATTTCTTTTTTATGATTATGTTAATTTGTTAAAGAATAAGGTCAAATAAACCTGAGTGAATCAAAGGAACCTAAGTTTTTACGACAAAACTCCTTTTTCTATATAATAACTTATCTAAAATTAAAAAATAAGACAATTGCGTCAAGAAAACAGGTTTCCACTGCTTTCTTTTGGAATCTTTTGATTTTTTTTTTATGATTATGTTGGTTTGTTAAAAAATAAGGTCAAATAAACCTGAGTGAAACAAAGGAACCTAAGTGTTTTACGACAAAACCCCTTTTTCTATATAATAACTTATCTAAAATTAAAAAATAAGACAATTGCGTCAAAAAAACAGGTTTTCACTGCTTTCTTTTGGAATCTTTTGATTTCTTTTTTATGATTATGTTGGTTTGTTAAAAAATAAGGTCAAATAAACCTGAGTGAATCAAAGGAACCTAAGTTTTTTACGACAAAACCCCTTTTTCTATATAATAACTTATCTAAAATTAAAAAATAAGACAATTGCGTAAAGAAAACAGGTTTCCACTGCTTTCTTTTGGAATCTTTTAATTTCTTTTTTATGATTATGTTAATTTGTTAAAGAATAAGGTCAAATAAACCTGAGTGAATCAAAGGAACCATAGTTTTTTACGACAAAACCCCTTTTTCTATATAATAACTTATCTAAAATTAAAAAATATGACAATTGCGTCAAAAAAACAGGTTTCCACTGCTTTCTTTTGGAATCTTTTAATTTCTTTTTTATGATTATGTTAATTTGTTAAAGAACAAGGTCAAATAAACCTGAGTGAATCAAAGGAACCTAAGTTTTTACGACAAAACTTCTTTTTCTATATAATAACTTATCTAAAATTGAAAAATTAGACAATTGCGTCAAAAAAACAGGTTTCCACTGCTTTCTTTTGGAATCTTTTGATTTCTTTTTTATGATTATGTTGGTTTGTTAAAAAATAAAGTCAAATGAACCTGAGTAAATCAAAGGAACCTAAGTTTTTTACGACAAAACCCCTTTTTCTATATAATAACTTATCTAAAATTAAAAAATAAGACAATTGCGTCAAAAAAACAGGTTTCCACTGCTTTCTTTTGGAATCTTTTAATTTCTTTTTTATGATTATGTTGGTTTGTTAAAAAATAAGGTCAACTAAACCTGAGTGAATCAAAAGCACCTAAGTTTTTTACGACAAAACCCATTTTCTATATAATAACTTATCTAAAATTAAAAAATAAGACAATTGCGTCAAAAAAACAGGTTTCAACTGCTTTCTTTGGGAATCTTTTGATTTCTTTTTTATGATTATGTTGGTTTGTTAGAGAATAAGGTCAAATAAACCTGAGTGCATCAAAGGAACTTAAGTTTTTTACGACAAAACCCCTTTTTCTATATAATAACTTATCTAAAATTAAAAAATAAGACAATTGCGTCAAAAAAACAGGTTTCCAATGCTTTCTTTTGGAATCTTTTGATTTCTTTTTTAAGATTATGTTGGTTTGTTAAAGACTAAGGTCAAATAAACCTGAGTGAATCAAAGGAACCTAAGTTTTTTACGACAAAACCCCTTTTTCTATATAATAACTTATCTAAAATTAAAAAATAAGACAATTGCGTCAAAAAAACAGGTTTCCACTGCTTTCTTTTAGAATCTTTTGATTTCTTTTTTGTGATTATGTTGGTTTGTTAAACAATAAGGTCAAATAAACCTGAGTGAATCAAAGGAACCTAAGTTTTTTACGACAAAACCCCTCTTTCTATATAATAACTTATCTAAAATTAAACAATAAGACAATTGCGTCAAGAAAACAGTTTTCCACTGCTTTCTTTTGGAATCTTTTAATTTATTTTTTATGATTATGTTGGTTTGTTATAAACGAACGTCAAATAAAGCTGCGTGAATCAAAGGAACCTAAGTTTTTTACGACAAAACCCCTTTTTCTATATAATAACTTATCTAAAACTAAAAAATAAGACAATTGCGTCAAAAAAATAGGTTTTCACTGCTTTCTTTTAATATCTTTTGATTTCTTTTTTATGATTATGTTGGTTTGTTAAAGAATAAGGTCAAATAAACCTGAGTTAATTAAAGAAACTTAAGTTTTTACGACAAAACTCCTTTTTCTATATAATAACTTATCTAAAATTGAAAAATAAGACAATTGCGTCAAAAAAACAGGTTTCCACTGCTTTCTTTTGGAATCTTTTGATTTCTTTTTTATGATTATGTTGGTTTGTTAAAAAATACGGTCAAATAAACCTGAGTGAATCAAAGGAACCTAAGTCTTTTACGACAAAACCCCTTTTTCTATATAATAACTTATCTAAAATTAAAAAATAAGACAATTGCGTCAAAAAAACAGAGTTCCACTGCTTTCTTTTGGAATCTTTTAATTTCTTTTTTATGATTATGTTAATTTGTTAAAGAATAAGGTCAAATAAACCTGAGTGAATTAAAGGAACCTAAGTTTTTACGACAAAACTCCTTTTTCTATATAATAACTTATCTAAAATTAAAAAATAAGACAATTGCGTCAAAAAAACAGGTTTCCACTGCTTTCTTTTGGAATCTTTTGATTTCTTTTTTATGATTATGTTGGTTTGTTAAACAATAAGGTCAAATAAACCTGAGTGAATCAAAGGAACCTAAGTTTTTTACGACAAAACCCCTCTTTCTATATAATAACTTATCTAAAATTAAAAAATAGGACAATTGCGTCAAGAAAACAGGTTTCCACTGCTTTCTTTTGGAATCTTTTGATTTCTTTTTTATGATTATGTTGGTTTGTTAAACAATAAGGTCAAATAAACCTGAGTGAATCAAAGGAACCTAAGTTTTTTACGACAAAACCCCTTTTTCTATATTATAACTTATCTAAAATTAAAAAATAAGACAATTGCGTCAAAAAAACAGGTTTCCACTGCTTTCTTTTGGAATCTTTTAATTTATTTTTTATGATTATGTTGGTTTGTTATAAAAGAACGTCAAATAAAGCTGCGTGAATCAAAGGAACCTAAGTTTTTTACGACAAAACCCCTTTTTCTATATAATAACTTATCTAAAACTAAAAAATAAGACAATTGAGTCAAAAAAATAGGTTTTCACTGCTTTCTTTTAGTATCTTTTGATTTCTTTTTTATGATTATGTTGGTTTGTTAAAGAATAAGGTCAAATAAACCTAAGATAATTAAAGAAACTTAAGTTTTTACGACAAAACTCCTTTTTCTATATAATAACTTATCTAAAATTAAAAATAAGACAATTGCGTCAAAAAAACAGGTTTCCACTGCTTTCTTTTGGAATCTTTTGATTTCTTTTTTATGATTATGTTGGTTTGTTAAAAAATACGGTCAAATAAACCTGAGTGAATCAAAGGAACCTAAGCCTTTTACGACAAAACCCCTTTTTCTATATAATAACTAATCTAAAATTAAAAAATAAGACAATTGCGTCAAAAAAACAGAATTCCACTACTTTCTTTTGGAATCTTTTAATTTCTTTTTTATGAATATGTTAATTTGTTAAAGAATAAGGTCAAATAAACCTGAGTGAATTAAAGGAACCTAAGTTTTTACGACAAAACTCCTTTTTTTATATAATAACTTATCTAAAATTAAAAAATAAGACAATTGCGTCAAGAAAACAGGTTTCCACTGCTTTCTTTTGGAATCTTTTAATTTCTTTTTTATGAATATGTTAATTTGTTAAAGAATAAGGTCAAATAAACCTGAGTGAATCAAAGGAACCTAAGTTTTTACGACAAAACTCCTTTTTCTATATAATAACTTATCTAAAATTTAAAAATAAGACAATTGCGTCAAAAAAACAGAATTCCACTGCTTTCTTTTGGAATCTTTTAATTTCTTTTTTATGATTATGTTAATTTGTTAAAGAATAAGGTCAAATAAACCTGAGTGAATCAAAGGAACCTAAGTTTTTACGACAAAACTCATTTTTCTATATAATAACTTATCTTAAACTAAAAAATAAGACAATTGCGTCAAAAAAATAGGTTTTCACTGCTTTCTTTTAGTATCTTTTAATTTCTTTTTTATTATTATGTTGGTTTGTTAAAGAATAAAGTCAAATAAACCTGAGTTAATTAAAGAAACCTAAGTTTTTACGACAAAACTCCTTTTTCTATATAATAACTTATCTAAAATTGAAAAATAAGACAATTGCGTCAAAAAAACAGGTTTCCACTGCTTTCTTTTGGAATCTTTTGATTTCTTTTTTATGATTATGTTGGTTTGTTAAAAAATACGGTCAAATAAACCTGAGTGAATCAAAGGAACCAAAGTCTTTTACGACAAAACCCCTTTTTCTATATAATAACTTATCTAAAATTTAAAATTAAGACAATTGCGTCAAAAAAACAGCATTCCACTGCTTTCTTTTAAAATCTTTTAATTTCTTTTTTATGATTATGTTAATTTGTTAAAGAATAAGGTCGAATAAACCTGAGTGAATTAAAGGAACCTAAGTTTTTACGACAAAACTCCTTTTTCTATATAATAACTTATCTAAAATTAAAAAATAAGACAATTGCGTCAAGAAAACAGGTTTCCACTGCTTTCTTTTGGAATCTTTTAATTTCTTTTTTATGATTATGTTAATTTGTTAAAGAATAAGGTCAAATAAACCTGAGTGAATCAAAGGAACCTAAGTTTTTACGACAAAACTCCTTTTTCTATATAATAACTTATCTAAAATTGAAAAATAAGACAATTGCGTCAAAAAAACAGGTTTCCACTGCATTCTTTTGGAATCTTTTGATTTCTTTTTTATGATTATGTTGGTTTGTTAAAAAATAAGGTCAAATAAACCTAAGTAAATCAAAGGAACCTAAGTCTTTTACGACAAAACCGTTTTTTCTATATAATAACTTATCTAAAATTAAAAAATAAGACAATTGCGTCAAAAAAACAGGTTTTCACTGCTTTCTTTTGGAATCTTTTGATTTCTTTTTTATGATTATGTTGGTTTGTTAAAAAATAAGGTCAAATAAACTTGAGTGAAACAAAGGAACCTAAGTGTTTTACGACAAAACCCCTTTTTCTATATAATAACTTATCTAAAATTAAAAAATAAGACAATTGCGTCAAAAAAACAGAATTTCACTGCTTTCTTTTGGAATCTTTTGATTTCTTTTTTATGATTATGTTGGTTTGTTAAAAAATAAGGTCAAATAAACCTGAGTGAATCAAAGGAACCTAAGTTTTTTACGACAAAACCCCTTTTTCTATATAATAACTTATCTAAAATTAAAAAATAAGACAATTGCGTCAAAAAAACAGGTTTCCACTGCTTTCTTTTGGAATCTTTTGATTTCTTTTTTATGATTATGTTGGTTTGTTAAAGAATAAGGTCAAATAAACCTGATTGAATCAAAGGAACCTAAGTTTTTTACGTCAAAACCCCTTTTTCTATATAATAACTTATCTAAAATTAAAAAATAAGACAATTGCGTCAAAAAAACAGGTTTCCACTGCTTTCTTTTGGAATCTTTTGATTTCTTTTTTATAATTATGTTGGTTTGTTAAAGAATAAGGTCAACTAAACCTGAGTGAATCAAAAGCACCTAAGTTTTTTACGACAAAACCGTTTTTCTATATAATAACTTATCTAAAATTAAAAAATAAGACAATTGCGTCAAAAAAACAGGTTTCAACTGCTTTCTTTGGGAATCTTTTGATTTCTTTTTTATGATTATGTTGTTTTGTTAAAGAATAACGTCAAATAAACCTGAGTGAATAAAAGGAACCTAAGTTTTTTACCACAAAACCCCTTTTTCTATATAATAACTTATCTAAAATTAAAAAATAAGAAAATTGCGTCAAAAAAACAGGTTTCCACTGCTTTCTTTTCGAATCTTTTGACTTCTCATTTATGATTATGTTGGTTTGTTAAAGAATAAGGTCAAATAAACCTGAGTGAATCAAAGGAACGTTAGTTTTTTACTACAAAACCCCTTTTTCTATATAATAACTTATCTAAAATTAAAAAATAAGACAATTGCGTCTAAAAAACAGGTTTCCACTGCTTTCTTTTGGAATCTTTTAATTTCTTTTTTATAATTATGTTGGTTTGTTAAAGAATAAGGTCAAATAAACCTGAGTGAATCAAAGGAACCTAAGTTTTTTACGACAAAACCCCTTTTTCTATATAATAACTTATCTAAAATTAAAAAATAAGACAATTGCGTCAAAAAAACAGGTTTCCACTGCTTTCTTTTGGAATCTTTTGATTTCTTTTTTATGATTATGTTGGTTTGTTAAAGAATAAGGTCAAATAAAGCTGAGTGCATCAAAGGAACTTAAGTTTTTTACGACAAAACCCCTTTTTCTATATAATAACTTATCTAAAATTAAAAAATAAGACAATTGCGTCAAAAAAACAGGTTTCCACTGCTTTCTTTTGGAATCTTTTGATTTCTTTTTTATGATTATGTTGTTTTGTTAAAGAATAAGGTCAAATAAACCTGAGTGAATAAAAGGAACCTAAGTTTTTTACGACAAAACCCCTTTTTCTATATAATAACTTATCTAAAATTAAAAAATATGAAAATTGCGTCAAAAAAACAGGTTTCCACTGCTTTCTTTTCGAATCTTTTGATTTCTTTTTTATGATTATGTTGGTTTGTTAAAGAATAAGGTCAAATAAACCTGAGTGAATCAAAGGAACCTTAGTTTTTTATTACAAAACCCCTTTTTCTATATAATAACCTATCTAAAATTAAAAATTAAGACAATTGCGTCAAAAAAACAGGTTTCCACTGCTTTCTTTTGGAATCTTTTGATTTCTTTTTTATGATTATGTTGTTTTGTTAAAGAATAAGGTCAAATAAACCTGAGTGAATAAAAGGAACCTAAGTTTTTTACCACAAAACCCCTTTTTCTATATAATAACTTATCTAAAATTAAAAAATAAGAAAATTGCGTCAAAAAAACAGGTTTCCACTGCTTTCTTTTCGAATCTTTTGATTTCTTATTTATGATTATGTTGGTTTGTTAAAAAATAAGGTCAAATAAACCTGAGTGAATCAAAGGAACGTTAGTTTTTTACTACAAAACCCCTTTTTCTATATAATAACTTATCTAAAATTAAAAAATAAGACAATTGCGTCTAAAAAACAGGTTTCCACTGCTTTCTTTTGGAATCTTTTAATTTCTTTTTTATGATTATGTTGGTTTGTTAAAGAATAAGGTCAAATAAACCTGAGTAAATCAAAGGAACTTAAGTTTTTTACGACAAAACCCCTTTTTCTATATAATAACTTATCTAAAATTAAAAAATAAGACAATTGCGTCAAAAAAACAGGTTTCCACTGCTTTCTTTTGTAATCTTTTGATTTCTTTTTTATGATTATGTTGGTTTGTTAAAGAATAAGGTCAAATAAACCTGATTGAATCAAAGGGTTTTTTACCTCAAAACCCCTTTTTCTATATAATAACTTATCTAAAATTAAAAAATAAGACAATTGCGTCAAAAAAACAGGTTTCCACTGCTTTCTTTTGGAATCTTTTGATTTCTTTTTTATAATTATGTTGGTTTGTTAAAGAATAAGGTCAACTAAACCTGAGTGAATCAAAAGCACCTAAGTTTTTTACGACAAAACCCTTTTTCTATATAATAACTTATCTAAAATTAAAAAATAAGACAATTGCGTCAAAAAAACAGGTTTCAACTGCTTTCTTTGGGAATCTTTTGATTTCTTTTTTATGATTTTGTTGGTTTGTTAAAGAATAAGGTCAAATAAAGCTGAGTGCATCAAAGGAACCTAAGTTTTTTACGACAAAACCCCTTTTTCTATATAATAACTTATCTAAAATTAAAAAATAAGACAATTGCGTCAAAAAAAACAGGTTTCCAATGCTTTCTTTTGGAATCTTTTGATTTCTTTTTTACGATTATGTTGGTTTGTTAAAGACTAAGGTCAAATAAACCTGAGTGAATCAAAGGAACCTAAGTTTTTTACGACAAAACCCCTTTTTCTATATAATAACTTATCTAAAATTAAAAAATAAGACAATTGCATCAAAAAAACAGGTTTCCACTGCTTTCTTTTGGAATCTTTTGATTTCTTTTTTATGATTATGTTGTTTTGTTAAAGAATAAGGTCAAATAAACCTGAGTGAATAAAAGGAACCTAAGTTTTTTACGACAAAACCCCTTTTTCTATATAATAACTTATCTAAAATTAAAAAATAAGAAAATTGCGTCAAAAAAACAGGTTTCCACTGCTTTCTTTTCGAATCTTTTGATTTCTTTTTTATGATTATGTTGGTTTGTTAAAGAATAAGGTCAAATAAACCTGAGTGAATCAAAGGAACCTAAGTTTTTTACTACAAAACCCCTTTTTCTATATAATAACTTATCTAAAATTAAAAAATAAGACAATTGCGTCAAAAAAACAGGTTTCCACTGCTTTCTTTTGGAATCTTTTGATTTCTTTTTTATGATTATGTTGGTTTGTTAAAGAATAAGGTCAAATAAAGCTGAGTGAATCAAAGGAACCTAAGTTTTTTACGACAAAACCCCTTTTTCTATATAATAACTTATCTAAAATTAAAAAATAAGACAATTGCGTCAAAAAAACAGGTTTCCACTGCTTTCTTTTGGAATCTTTTGATTTCTTTTTTATGATTATGTTGTTTTGTTAAAGAATAAGGTCAAATAAACCTGAGTGAATAAAAGGAACCTAAGTTTTTTACGACAAAACCCCTTTTTCTATATAATAACTTATCTAAAATTAAAAAATAAGAAAATTGCGTCAAAAAAACAGGTTTCCACTGCTTTCTTTTCGAATCTTTTGATTTCTTTTTTATGATTATGTTGGTTTGTTAAAGAATAAGGTCAAATAAACCTGAGTGAATCAAAGGAACCTTAGTTTTTTATTACAAAACCCCTTTTTCTATATAAGAACCTATCTAAAATTAAAAATTAAGACAATTGCGTCAAAAAAACAGGTTTCCACTGCTTTCTTTTGGAATCTTTTGATTTCTTTTTTATGATTATGTTGTTTTGTTATAGAATAAGGTCAAATAAACCTGAGTGAATAAAAGGAACCTAAGTTTTTTACCACAAAACCCCTTTTTCTATATAATAACTTATCTAAAATTAAAAAATAAGAAAATTGCGTCAAAAAAACAGGTTTCCACTGCTTTCTTTTCGAATCTTTTGATTTCTTATTTATGATTATGTTGGTTTGTTAAAAAATAAGGTCAAATAAACCTGAGTGAATCAAAGGAACCTTAGTTTTTTACGACAAAACCCCTTTTTCTATATAATAACTTATCTAAAATTAAAAAATAAGACAATTGCGTCTAAAAAACAGGTTTCCACTGCTTTCTTTTGGAATCTTTTAATTTCTTTTTTATGATTATGTTGGTTTGTTAAAGAATAAGGTCAAATAAACCTGAGTAAATCAAAGGAACCTAAGTTTTTTACGACAAAACCCCTTTTTCTATATAATAACTTATCTAAAATTAAAAAATAAGACAATTGCGTCAAAAAAACAGGTTTCCACTGCTTTCTTTTGTAATCTTTTGATTTCTTTTTTATGATTATGTTGGTTTGTTAAAGAATAAGGTCAAATAAACCTGATTGAATCAAAGGAACCTAAGTTTTTTACGTCAAAACCCCTTTTTCTATATAATAACTTATCTAAAATTAAAAAATAAGACAATTGCGTCAAAAAAACAGGTTTCCACTGCTTTCTTTTGGAATCTTTTGATTTCTTTTTTATAATTATGTTGGTTTGTTAAAGAATAAGGTCAACTAAACCTGAGTGAATCAAAAGCACCTAAGTTTTTTACGACAAAACCCTTTTTCTATATAATAACTTATCTAAAATTAAAAAATAAGACAATTGCGTCAAAAAAACAGGTTTCAACTGCTTTCTTTGGGAATCTTTTGATTTCTTTTTTATGATTTTGTTGGTTTGTTAAAGAATAAGGTCAAATAAAGCTGAGTGCATCAAAGGAACTTAAGTTTTTTACGACAAAACCCCTTTTTCTATATAATAACTTATCTAAAATTAAAAAATAAGACAATTGCGTCAAAAAAACAGGTTTCCAATGCTTTCTTTTGGAATCTTTTGATTTCATTTTTACGATTATGTTGGTTTGTTAAAGACTAAGGTCAAATAAACCTGAGTGAATCAAAGGAACCTAAGTTTTTTACGACAAAACCCCTTTTTCTATATAATAACTTATCTAAAATTAAAAAATAAGACAATTGCGTCAAAAAGCAGGTTTCCACTGCTTTCTTTTGGAATCTTTTGATTTCTTTTTTATGATTATGTTGTTTTGTTAAAGAATAAGGTCAAATAAACCTGAGTGAATAAAAGGAACCTAAGTTTTTTACGACAAAACCCCTTTTTCTATATAATAACTTATCTAAAATTAAAAAATAAGAAAATTGCGTCAAAAAAACAGGTTTCCACTGCTTTCTTTTCGAATCTTTTGATTTCTTTTTTATGATTATGTTGGTTTGTTAAAGAATAAGGTCAAATAAACCTGAGTGAATCAAAGGAACCTTAGTTTTTTATTACAAAACCCCTTTTTCTATATAATAACTTATCTAAAATTAAAAAATAAGACAATTGCGTCAAAAAAACAGGTTTCCACTGCTTTCTTTTGGAATCTTTTGATTTCTTTTTTATGATTATGTTGTTTTGTTAAAGAATAAGGTCAAATAAACCTGAGTGAATAAAAGGAACCTAAGTTTTTTACGACAAAACCCCTTTTTCTATATAATAACTTATCTAAAATTAAAAAATAAGAAAATTGCGTCAAAAAAACAGGTTTCCACTGCTTTCTTTTCGAATCTTTTGATTTCTTTTTTATGATTATGTTGGTTTGTTAAAGAATAAGGTCAAATAAAGCTGAGTGCATCAAAGGAACTTAAGTTTTTTACGACAAAACCCCTTTTTCTATATAATAACTTATCTAAAATTAAAAAATAAGACAATTGCGTCAAAAAAACAGGTTTCCAATGCTTTCTTTTGGAATCTTTTGATTTCTTTTTTACGATTATGTTGGTTTGTTAAAGACTAAGGTCAAATAAACCTGAGTGAATCAAAGGAACCTAAGTTTTTTACGACAAAACCCTTTTTTCTATATAATAACTTATCTAAAATTAAAAAATAAGACAATTGCGTCAAAAAAACAGGTTTCCACTGCTTTCTTTTGGAATCTTTTGATTTCTTTTTTATGATTATGTTGTTTTGTTAAAGAATAAGGTCAAATAAACCTGAGTGAATAAAAGGAACCTAAGTTTTTTACGACAAAACCCCTTTTTCTATATAATAACTTATCTAAAATTAAAAAATAAGAAAATTGCGTCAAAAAAACAGGTTTCCACTGCTTTCTTTTCAAATCTTTTGATTTCTTTTTTATGATTTTGTTGGTTTGTTAAAGAATAAGGTCAAATAAACCTGAGTGAAACAAAGGAACCTTAGTTTTTTATTACAAAACCCCTTTTTCTATATAATAACTTATCTGAAATTAAAAAATAAGACAATTGCGTCTAAAAAACAGAATTCCACTGCTTTCTTTTAAAATCTTTTAATTTCTTTTTTATGATTATGTTAATTTGTTAAAGAATAAGGTCAAATAAACCTGAGTGAATCAAAGGAACCTAAGTTTTTACGACAAAACTCCTTTTTCTATATAATAACTTATCTAAAATTAAAAAATAAGACAATTGCGTCAAGAAAACAGGTTTCCACTGCTTTCTTTTGGAATCTTTTGATTTCTTTTTTATGATTATGTTGGTTTGTTAAAAAATAAGGTCAAATAAACCTGAGTGAAACAAAGGAACCTAAGTGTTTTACGACAAAACCCCTTTTATCTATATAATAACTTTTCTAAAATTGAAAAATAAGACAATTGCGTCAAAAAAACAGGTTTCCACTGCTTTCTTTTGAAATCTTTTGATTTCTTTTTTATGATTATGTTGGTTTGTTAAAGAATAAGGTCAAATAAACCTGAGTTACTTAAAGGAACCTAAGTTTTTACGACAAAACCCCTTTTTCTATATAATAACTTTTCTAAAATTGAAAAATAAGACAATTGCGTCAAAAAAACAGGTTTCCACTGCTTTCTTTTGAAATCTTTTGATTTCTTTTTTATGATTATGTTGGTTTGTTAAAAAATACGGTCAAATAAACCTGAGTGAATCAAAGGAACCTAAGTCTTTTACGACAAAACCCCTTTTTCTATATAATAACTTATCTAAAATTAAAAAATAAGACAATTGCGTCAAAAAAAACAGAATTCCACTGCTTTCTTTTGGAATCTTTTAATTTCTTTTTTATGATTATGTTAGTTTGTTAAAGAATAAGGTCAAATAAACCTGAGTGAATCAAAGGAACCTAAGTTTTTACGACAAAACCCCTTTTTCTATATAATAACTTATCTAAAATTAAAAAATAAGACAATTGCGTCAAAAAAACAGGTTTCCACTGCTTTCTTTTGGAATCTTTTGATTTCTTTTTTATGATTATGTTGGTTTGTTAAAGAATAACGTCAAATAAACCTGAGTGAATCAAAGGAACCTAAGTCTTTTACGACAAAACCCCTTTTTCTATATAATAACTTATCTAAAATTAAAAAATAAGACAATTGCGTCAGAAAACAGGTTTCCACTGCTTTCATTTGGAATCTTTTAATTTCTTTTTTATGATTATGTTAATTTGTTAAAGAATAAGGTCAAATAAACCTGAGTGAATCAAAGGAACCTAAGTTTTTTACGACAAAACCTCTTTTTCTATATAATAACTTATCTAAAATTAAAAAATAAGACAATTGCGTCAAAAAAACAGGTTTCCACTGCTTTCTATTGAAATCTTTTGATTTCTTTTTTATGATTATGTTAATTTGTTAAAGAATAAGGTCAAATAAACCTGAGTGAATCAAAGGAACCTAAGTTTTTACGACAAAACCCCTTTTTCTATATAATAACTAATCTAAAATTGAAAAATAAGACAATTGCGTCAAAAAAACAGGTTTCCACTGCTTTCTTTGGGAATTTTTTGATTTCTTTTTTATGATTATGTTGGTTTGTTAAAAAATAAGGTCAAATAAACCTGAGTGAATCAAAGGAACCTATGTTTTTTACGACAAAACCCCTTTTCCTATATAATAACTTATCTAAAATTAAAAAATAAGACAATTGCGTCAAGAAAACAGGTTTCCACTGCTTTCTTTTGGAATCTTTTGATTTCATTTTTATGATTATGTTAATTTGTTAAAGAATAAGGTCAAATAAACCTGAGTGAGTCAAAGGAACCTAAGTTTTTTACGCAAAACCCCTTTTTCTATATAATAACTTATCTAAAATTAAAAAATAAGACAATTGCGTCAAAAAAACAGGTTTCCACTGCTTTCTTTTGGAATCTTTTGATTTCTTTTTGACGATTATGTTGGTTTGTTAAAGAATAAGGTCAAATAAATCTGAGTGAATCAAAGGAACCTAAGTTTTTTACGACAAAACCTCTTTTTCTATATAATAACTTATCTAAAATTAAAAAATAAGACAATTGCGTCAAAAAAACAGGTTTCCACTGCTTTCTTTTGGAATCTTTTGATTTCTTTTTTATGATTATGTTGGTTTGTTAAAAAATAAGGTCAAATAAACCTGAGTGAATCAAATGAACCTAAGTTTTTTACGACAAAACCATTTTTCTATATAATAACTTATCTAAAATTAAAAAATAAGACAATTGCGTCAAAAAAACAGGTTTCCACTGCTTTCTTTTAAAATCTTTTGATTTCTTTTTTATGATTATGTTGGTTTGTTAAAGAATAAGGTCAAATAAACCTGAGTGAAACAAAGGAACCTAAGTGTTTTACGACAAAACCCCTTTTTCTATATAATAACTTTTCTAAAATTGAAAAATAAGACAATTGCGTCAAAAAAACAGGTTTCCACTGCTTTCTTTTGGAATCTTTTAATTTCTTTTTTATGATTATGTTGGTTTGTTAAAGAATAAGGTCAAATAAACCTGAGTTAATCAAAGGAACCTAAGTTTTTTACGACAAAACTCCTTTTTCTATATAATAACTTATCTAAAATTGAAAAATAAGACAATTGCGTCAAAAAAACAGGTTTCCACTGCTTTCTTTTGGAATCTTTTGATTTCTTTTTTATGATTATGTTGGTTTGTTAAAAAATAAGGTCAAATAAACCTGAGTGAATCAAAGGAACCTAAGTCTTTTACGACAAAACCCCTTTTTCTATATAATAACTTATCTAAAGTTAAAAAATAAGACAATTGCGTCAAAAAAACAGGTTTGCACTGCTTTCTTTTGGAATCTTTTAATTTCTTTTTTATGATTATGTTAGTTTGTTAAAGAATAAGGTCAAATAAACCTGAGTGAATCAAAGGAACCTAAGTTTTTTACGACAAAACTCATTTTTCTATATAATAACTTATCTAAAATTGAAAAATAAGACAATTGCGTCAAAAAAACAGGTTTCCACTGCTTTCTTTGGGAATCTTTTGATTTCTTTTTTATGATTATGTTGGTTTGTTAATGAATAAGGTCAAATAAACCTGAGTGAATCAAAAGAACCTAAGTCTTTTACGACAAAACCCCTTTTTCTATATAATAACTTATCTAAAATTAAAAAATAAGACAATTGCGTCAAGAAAACAGGTTTCCACTGCTTTCTTTTGGAATCTTTTAATTTCTTTTTTATGATTATGTTAATTTGTTAAAGAATAAGGTCAAATAAACCTGAGTGAATCAAAAGAACCTAAGTCTTTTACGACAAAAATCCTTTTTCTATATAATAACTTATCTAAAATTAAAAAATAAGACAATTGCGTCAGAAAACAGGTTTCCACTGCTTTCTTTTGGAATCTTTTAATTTCTTTTTTATGATTATGTTAATTTGTTAAAGAATAAGGTCAAATAAACCTGAGTGAATCAAAGGAACCTAAGTTTTTTACGACAAAACCTCTTTTTCTATATAATAACTTATCTAAAATTAAAAAATAAGACAATTGCGTCAAAAAAACAGGTTTCCACTGCTTTCTATTGGAATCTTTTAATTTCTTTTTTATGATTATGTTAATTTGTTAAAGAATAAGGTCAAATAAACCTGAGTGAATCAAAGGAACCTAAGTTTTTACGACAAAACTCCTTTTTCTATATAATAACTTATCTAAAATTGAAAAATAAGACAATTGCGTCAAAAAAACAGGTTTCCACTGCTTTCTTTGGGAATTTTTTGATTTCTTTTTTATGATTATGTTGGTTTGTTAAAAAATAAGGTCAAATAAACCTGAGTTAATAAAAGGAACCTATGTTTTTTACGACAAAACCCCTTTTCCTATATAATAACTTATCTAAAATTAAAAAATAAGACAATTGCGTCAAGAAAACAGGTTTCCACTGCTTTCTTTTGGAATCTTTTAATTTCATTTTTATGATTATGTTAATTTGTTAAAGAATAAGGTCAAATAAACCTGAGTGAGTCAAAGGAACCTAAGTTTTTTACGCAAAACCCCTTTTTCTATATAATAACTTATCTAAAATTAAAAAATAAGACAATTGCGTCAAAAAAACAGGTTTCCACTGCTTTCTTTTGGAATCTTTTGATTTCTTTTTGACGATTATGTTGGTTTGTTAAAGAATAAGGTCAAATAAATCTGAGTGAATCAAAGGAACCTAAGTTTTTTACGACAAAACCTCTTTTTCTATATAATAACTTATCTAAAATTAAAAAATAAGACAATTGCGTCAAAAAAACAGGTTTCCACTGCTTTCTTTTGGAATCTTTTGATTTCTTTTTTATGATTATGTTGGTTTGTTAAAAAATAAGGTCAAATAAACCTGAGTGAATCAAATGAACCTAAGTTTTTTACGACAAAACCATTTTTCTATATAATAACTTATCTAAAATTAAAAAGTAAGACATTTGCGTCAAAAAAACAGGTTTCCACTGCTTTCTTTTAAAATCTTTTGATTTCTTTTTTATGATTATGTTGGTTTGTTAAAGAATAAGGTCAAATAAACCTGAGTGAATCAAAGGAACCTAAGTGTTTTACGACAAAACCCCTTTTTCTATATAATAACTTTTCTAAAATTAAAAAATAAGACAATTGCGTCAAAAAAACAGGTTTCCACTGCTTTCTTTTGGAATCTTTTAATTTCTTTTTTATGATTATGTTGGTTTGTTAAAGAATAAGGTCAAATAAACCTGAGTTAATCAAAGGAACCTAAGTTTTTTACGACAAAACTCCTTTTTCTATATAATAACTTATCTAAAATTGAAAAATAAGACAATTGCGTCAAAAAAACAGGTTTCCACTGCTTTCTTTTGGAATCTTTTGATTTCTTTTTTATGATTATGTTGGTTTGTTAAAAAATAAGGTCAAATAAACCTGAGTGAATCAAAGGAACCTAAGTCTTTTACGACAAAACCCCTTTTTCTATATAATAACTTATCTAAAGTTAAAAAATAAGACAATTGCGTCAAAAAAACAGGTTTGCACTGCTTTCTTTTGGAATCTTTTAATTTCTTTTTTATGATTATGTTGGTTTGTTAAAGAATAAGGTCAAATAAACCTGAGTGAATCAAAGGAACCTAAGTTTTTACGACAAAACCCCTTTTTCTATATAATAACTTATCTAAAATTGAAAAATAAGACAATTGCGTCAAAAAAACAGGTTTCCACTGCTTTCTTTGGGAATCTTTTGATTTCTTTTTTATGATTATGTTGGTTTGTTAATGAATAAGGTCAAATAAACCTGAGTGAATCAAAAGAACCTAAGTTTTTTACGACAAAACCCCTTTTTCTATATAATAACTTATCTAAAATTAAAAAATAAGACAATTGCGTCAAGAAAACAGGTTTCCACTGCTTTCTTTTGGAATCTTTTAATTTCTTTTTTATGATTATGTTAATTTGTTAAAGAATAAGGTCAAATAAACCTGAGTGAATCAAAGGAACCTAAGTTTTTACGACAAAACTCCTTTTTCTATATAATAACTTATCTAAAATTGAAAAAAAAGACAATTGCGTCAAAAAAACAGGTTTCCACTGCTTTCTTTTGGAATCTTTTGATTTCTTTTTTATGATTATGTTGGTTTGTTAAAGAATAAAGTCAAATAAACCTGAGTGAATCAAAGGAACCTAAGTTTTTTACGACAAATCCCCTTTTTCTATATAATAACTTATCTAAAATTAAAAAATAAGACAATTGCGTCAAAAAAACAGGTTTTTACTGCTTTCTATTGGAATCTTTTAATTTCTTTTTTATGATTATGTTAATTTGTTAAAGAATAAGGTCAAATAAACCTGAGTGAATCAAAGGAACCTAAGTTTTTACGACAAAACTCCTTTTTCTATATAATAACTTATCTAAAATTGAAAAATAAGACAATTGCGTCAAAAAAACAGGTTTCCACTGCTTTCTTTTGGAATCTTTTGATTTCTTTTTTATGATTATGTTGGTTTGTTAAAGAATAACGTCAAATAAACCTGAGTGAATCAAAGGAAACCTAAGTTTTTTACGACAAAACCCCTTTTTCTATATAATAACTTATCTAAAACTGAAAAATAAGACAATTGCGTCAAAAAAACAGGTTTCCACTGCTTTCTTTTGAAATCTTTTGATTTCTTTTTTATGATAATGTTGGTTTGTTAAAGAATAAGGTCAAATAAACCTGAGTGAATCAAAGGAACCTAAGTCTTTTACGACAAAACCCCTTTTTCTATATAATAACTTATCTAAAATTAAAAAATAAGACAATTGCGTCAAAAATGCAGGTTTCCACTGCTTTCTTTGGGAATTTTTTGATTTCTTTTTTATGATTATGTTGGTTTGTTAAAAAATAAGGTCAAATAAACCTGAGTGAATCAAAGGAACCTATGTTTTTTACGACAAAACCCCTTTTCCTATATAATAACTTATCTAAAATTAAAAAATAAGACAATTGCGTCAAGAAAACAGGTTTCCACTGCTTTCTTTTGGAATCTTTTGATTTCTTTTTTATGATTATGTTAATTTGTTAAAGAATAAGGTCAAATAAACCTGAGTGAGTCAAAGGAACCTAAGTTTTTTACGCAAAACCCCTTTTTCTATATAATAACTTATCTAAAATTAAAAAATAAGACAATTGCGTCAAAAAAACAGGTTTCCACTGCATTCTTTTGGAATCTTTTGATTTCTTTTTGACGAATATGTTGGTTTGTTAAAGAATAAGGTCAAATAAATCTGAGTGAATCAAAGGAACCTAAGTTTTTTACGACAAAACCTCTTTTTCTATATAATAACTTATCTAAAATTAAAAAATAAGACAATTGCGTCAAAAAAACAGGTTTCCACTGCTTTCTTTTGGAATCTTTTGATTTCTTTTTTATGATTATGTTGGTTTGTTAAAAAATAAGGTCAAATAAACCTGAGTGAATCAAATGAACCTAAGTTTTTTACGACAAAACCATTTTTCTATATAATAACTTATCTAAAATTAAAAAATAAGACAATTGCGTCAAAAAAACAGGTTTCCACTGCTTTCTTTTGAAATCTTTTGATTTCTTTTTTATGATTATGTTGGTTTGTTAAAGAATAAGGTCAAATAAACCTGAGTGAATCAAAAAAACCTAAGTTTTTTACGACAAAACCCCTTTTTCCATATAATAACTTATCTAAAGTTAAAAAATAAGACAATTGCGTCAAAAAAACAGGTTTCCACTGCTTTCTTTTGGAATCTTTTGATTTCTTTTTTATGATTATGTTGGTTTGTTAAAGAATAAGGTCAAATAAACCTAAGTGAATCAAAGGAACCTAAGTTTTTTACGACAAAACCCCTTTTTCTATATAATAACTTATCTAAAATTAAAAAATAAGACAATTGCGTCAAAAAAACAGGTTTCCACTGCTTTCTTTTGGAGTCTTTTGATTTCTTTTTGATGATTATGTTGGTTTGTTAAAGAATAAGGTCAAATAAACCTGAGTGAATCAAAGGAACCTAAGTTTTTTACGACAAAACCCCTTTTTCTATATAATAACTTATCTAAAAATAAAAAATAAGACAAATGCGTCAAAAAAACAGGTTTCCACTGCTTTCTTTTGGAATCTTTTGATTTCTTTTTTATGAATATGTTGGTTTGTTAAAGAATAAGGTTAAATAAACCTGAGTGAATCAAAGGAACCTAAGTTTTTTACGACAAAACCCCTTTTTCTATATAATAACTTATCTAAAATTAAAAAATAAGACAATTGCGTCAAAAAAACAGGTTTCCACTGCTTTCTTATGGAATATTTTGATTTCTTTTTAATGATTATGTTGGTTTGTTAAAAAATAAGGTCAAATAAACCTGAGTGAATCAAATGAACCTAAGTTTTTTACGAAAAAACCATTTTTCTATATAATAACTTATCTAAAATTAAAAAATAAGACAATTGCGTCAAAAAAACAGGTTTCAACTGCTTTCTTTTAAAATCTTTTGATTTCTTTTTTATGATTATATTGGTTTGTTAAAGAATAAGGTCAAATAAACCTGAGTGAATCAAAGGAACCTAAGTTTTTTACGACAAAACCCCTTTTTCCATATAATAACTTATCTAAAATTAAAAAATAAGACAATTGCGTCAAAAAAACAGGTTTCCACTGCTTTCTTTTAGAATCTTTTGATTTCTTTTTTATAATTATGTTGGTTTGTTAAAGAATAAGGTCAAATAAACCTGAGTGAGTCAAAGGAACTTAAGTTTTTTACGACAAAACCCCTTTTTCTATATAATAACTTATCTAAAATTAAAAAATAAGACAATTGCGTCAAAAAAACAGGTTTTCACTGCTTTCTTTTGGAATCTTTTGATTTCTTTTTTATGATTATGTTGGTTTGTTAAAGAATAAGGTCAAATAAACCTTAGTGAATCAAAGGAACCTAAGTTTTTTACGACAAAACCCCTTTTTCTATATAATAACTTATCTAAAGTTAAAAAATAAGACAATTGCGTCAAAAAAACAGGTTTCCACTGCTTTCTTTTGGAATCTTTTAATTTCTTTTTTATGATTATGTTGGTTTGTTAAAGAATAAGGTCAAATAAACCTGAGTAACTTAAAGGAATCTAAGTTTTTTACGACAAAACCCCTATTTCTATATAATAACTTATCTAAAATTTAAAAGTAAGACAATTGCGTCAAAAAAACAGGTTTCCACTGCTTTCTTTTGGAATCTTTTGATTTCTTTTTTATGATTATGTTGGTTTGTTAAAGAATAAGGTCAAATAAGCCTGAGTGAATCAAAGGAACCTAAGTTTTTTACGACAAAACCCCTTTTTCTATAAAATAACTTATCTAAATTTAAAAAATAAGACATTTGCATCAAAAAAACTGGTTTCTACTGCTTTCTTTTGGATTCTTTTGATTTCTTTTTTATGATTATGTTGGTTTGTTAAAGAATAAGGTCAAACAAACCTGAGTGAATCAAAGGAACCTAAGTTTTTTACGACAAAACCCCTTTTTCTATATAATAACTTATTTAAAATTAAAAAATAAGACAATTGCGTCAAAAAAACAGGTTTCCACTGCTTTCTTTTGAAATCTTTTGATTTCTTTTTTATGATGATGTTGGTTTGTTAAAGAATAAGGTCAAATAAACCTGAGTGAATCAAAGGAACCTAAGTTTTTTACGACAAAACCCCTTTTTCTATATAATAACTTATCTAAAATTAAAAAATAAGACAATTGCGTCAAAAAAACAGGTTTCCACTGCTTTCTTTTAGAATCTTTTAATTTCTTTTTTATGATTATGTTAATTTGTTAAAGAATAAGGTCAAATAAACCTGAGTGAATCAAAGGAACCTAAGTTTTTACGACAAAACTCCTTTTTCTATATAATAACTTATCTAAATTTAAAAAATAAGACAATTGCGTCAAAAAAACAGGTTTCCACTGCTTTCTTTTGGAATCTTTTGATTTCTTTTTTATGATTATGTTGGTTTGTTAAAGAATAAGGTCAAATAAACCTAAGTAAATCAAAGGAACCTAAGTCTTTTACGACAAAACCCTTTTTTCTATATAATAACTTATCTAAAAATAAAAAATAAGACAATTGCGTCAAAAAAACAGGTTTCCACTGATTTCTTTTGGAATCTTTTGATTTCTTTTTTATGATTATGTTGGTTTGTTAAAGAATAAGGTCAAATAAACCTGAGTGAATTAAAGGAACCTAAGTCTTTTACGACAAAACCCCTTTTTCTATATAATAACTTATCTAAAATTGAAAAATAAGACAATTGCGTCAAAATAACACGTTTCCACTGCTTTCTTTTGGAATCTTTTGATTTCTTTTTTATGATAACGTTGGTTTGTTAAAAAATAAGGTCAAATAAACCTGAGTGAATCAAAGGAACCTAAGTCTTTTACGACAAAACCCCTTTTTCTATATAATAACTTATCTAAAATTAAAAAATAAGACAATTGCGTCAAAAAAGCAGGTTTCCATTGCTTTCTGCGGGAATTTTTTGATTCCTTTTTTATGATTATGTTGGTTTGTTAAAAAATAAGGTCAAATAAACCTGAGTGAATCAAAGGAACCTAAGTTTTTTACGACAAAACCCCTTTTCCTATATAATAACTTATCTAAAATTAAAAAATAAGACAATTGCGTCAAGAAAACAGGTTTCCACTGCTTTCTTTTGGAATCTTTTGATTTCATTTTTATGATTATGTTGGTTTGTTAAAGAATAAGGTCAAATAAACCTAAGTGAATCAAAGGAACCTAAGTTTTTTACGACAAAACCCCTTTTTCTATATAATAACTTATCTAAAATTAAAAAATAAGATTATTGCGTCAAAAAAACAGGTTTCCACTGCTTTCTTTTGGAATCATTTGATTTCTTTTTGATGATTATGTTGGTTTGTTAAAGAATAAGGTCAAATAAACCTGAGTGAATCAAAGGAACCTAAGTTTTTTACGACAAAACCCCTTTTTCTATATAATAACTTATCTAAAATTAAAAAATAAGACAATTGCGTCAAAAAAACAGGTTTCCACTGCTTTCTTTTGAAATCTTTTGATTTCTTTTTTATGATTATGTTGGTTTGTGAAAAAAATAAGGTCAAATAAACCTGAGTGAATCAAATGAACCTAAGTTTTTTACGACAAAACCCCTTTTTCTATATAATAACTTATCTAAAATTAAAAAATAAGGCAATTGCGTCAAAAAAACATGTTTCCACTGCTTTCTTTTGGAATCTTTTGATTTCTTTTTTATGATTATGTTGGTTTGTTAAAGAATAAGGTCAAATAAACCTGAGTGAATCAAAGAAACCTAAGTTTTTTACGACAAAACCCCTTTTTCCATATAATAACTTATCTAAATTTAAAAAATAAGACAATTGCGTCAAAAAAACAGGTTTCCACTGCTTTCTTTTAGAATCTTTTGATTTCTTTTTTATGATTATGTTGGTTTGTTAAAGAATAAGGTCAAATAAACCTGAGTGAATCAAAGGAACCTAAGTTTTTTACGACAAAACCCCTTTTTCTATATAAAAACTTATCTAAAATTAAAAAGTAAGACAATTGCGTCAAAAAAACAGGTTTTCACTGCTTTCTTTTGGAATCTTTTGATTTCTTTTTTATGATTATGTTGGTTTGTTAAAGAATAAGGTCAAATAAACCTTAGTGAATCAAAGGAACCTAAGTTTTTTACGACAAAACCCCTTTTTCTATATAATAACTTATCTAAAATTAAAAAATAAGACAATTGCGTCAAAAAAACAGGTTTTCACTGCTTTCTTTTCGAATCTTTTAATTTCTTTTTTATGATTATGTTGGTTTGTTAAAGAATAAGGTCAAATAAACCTGAGTGATTTAAAGGAACCTAAGTTTTTTACGACAAAACCCCTATTTCTATATAATAACTTATCTAAAATTTAAAAGTAAGACAATTGCGTCAAAAAAACAGGTTTTTACTGCTTTCTTTTGGAATCTTTTGATTTCTTTTTTATGATTATGTTGGTTTGTTAAAGAATAAGGTCAAATAAACCTGAGTGAATCAAAGGAACCTAAGTTTTTTACGACAAAACCCCTTTTTCTATATAATAACTTATCTAAATTTAAAAAATAAGACAATTGCATCAAAAAAACTGGTTTCCACTGCTTTCTTTTGGATTCTTTTGATTTCTTTTTTATGATTATGTTGGTTTGTTAAAGAATAAGGTCAAACAAACCTGAGTGAATCAAAGGAACCTAAGTTTTTTACGACAAAACCCCTTTTTCTATATAATAACTTATCTAAAATTAAAAAAAAAAACAATTGCGTCAAAAAAACAGGTTTCCACTGCTTTCTTTTGGAATCTTTTGATTTCTTTTTTATGATTATGTTGGTTTGTTAAAGAATAAGGTCAAATAAACCTGAGTGAATCAAAGGAACCTAAGTTTTTTACGACAAAACCTTTTTTTCCATATAATAACTTATCTAAAATTAAAAAATGAGACAATTGCGTCAAAAAAAAAGATTTCCACTGCTTTCTTTTAGAATCTTTTGATTTCTTTTTTATGATTATGTTGGTTTGTTAAAGAATAAGGTCAAATAAACCTGAGTGAATCAAAGGAACCTAAGTTTTTTACGACAAAACCCCTTTTTCCATATAATAACTTATCTAAAATTAAAAAATAAGACAATTGCGTCAAAAAAAAAGGTTTCCACTGCTTTCTTTTAGAATCTTTTGATTTCTTTTTTATGATTATGTTGGTTTGTTAAAGAATAACGTCAAATAAACCTGAGTGAATCAAAGGAACCTACGTTTTTCACGACAAAACCCTTTTTTCTATATAATAACTTATTTAAAATTAAAAAATAAGACAATTGCGTCAAAAAAACAGATTTTCACTGCTTTCTTTTAGAATCTTTTGATTTTTTTTTTATGATTATGTTGGTTTGTTAAAGAATAAGGTCAAATAAACCTTAGTAAATCAAAAGAACTAAAGTTTTTTACGACAAAATTCCTTTTTCTATATAATAACTTATCTAAAATTAAAAAATAAGACAATTGCGTCAAAAAAACAGGTTTCCACTGCTTTCTTTTAGAATCTTTTGATTTCTTTTTTATGATTATGTTGGTTTGTTAAAGAATAAGGTCAAATAAACCTTAGTAAATCAAGAGAACCTAAGTTTTTTACGACAAAACCCCTTTTTCTATATAATAACTTATCTAAAATTAAATAATAAGACAATTGCGTCAAAAAAACAGGTTTCCACTGCTTTCTTTTGGAATCTTTTGATTTCTTTTTTATGATTATGTTGGTTTGTTAAAGAATAAGGTCAAATAAACCTGAGTGAATTAAAGGAATCTAAGTTTTTAACGACAAAACCCCTATTTCTATATAATAACTTATCTAAAATTTAAAAGTAAGACAATTGCGTCAAAAAAACACGTTTCCACTGCTTTCTTTTGGAATCTTTTGATTTCTTTTTTATGATAACGTTGGTTTGTTAAAAAATAAGGTCAAATAAACCTGAGTGAATCAAAGGAACCTAAGTCTTTTACGACAAAACCCCTTTTTCTATATAATAACTTATCTAAAATTAAAAAATAAGACAATTGCGTCAAAAAAGCAGGTTTCCATTGCTTTCTTCGGGAATTTTTTGATTCCTTTTTTATGATTATGTTGGTTTGTTAAAAAATAAGGTCAAATAAACCTGAGTGAATCAAAGGAACCTAAGTTTTTTACGACAAAACCCCTTTTCCTATATAATAACTTATCTAAAATTAAAAAATAAGACAATTGCGTCAAGAAAACAGGTTTCCACTGCTTTCTTTTGGAATCTTTTGATTTCATTATTATGATTATGTTGGTTTGTTAAAGAATAAGGTCAAATAAACCTAAGTGAATCAAAGGAACCTAAGTTTTTTACGACAAAACCCCTTTTTCTATATAATAACTTATCTAAAATTAAAAAATAAGATTATTGCGTCAAAAAAACAGGTTTCCACTGCTTTCTTTTGGAATCATTTGATTTCTTTTTGATGATTATGTTGGTTTGTTAAAGAATAAGGTCAAATAAACCTGAGTGAATCAAAGGAACCTAAGTTTTTTACGACAAAACCCCTTTTTCTATATAATAACTTATCTAAAATTAAAAAATAAGACAATTGCGTCAAAAAAACAGGTTTCCACTGCTTTCTTTTGGAATCTTTTGATTTCTTTTTTATAATTATGTTGATTTGTGAAAAAAATAAGGTCAAATAAACCTGAGTGAATCAAATGAACCTAAGTTTTTTACGACAAAACCATTTTTCTATATAATAACTTATCTAAAATTAAAAAATAAGGCAATTGCGTCAAAAAAACATGTTTCCACTGCTTTCTTTTGAAATCTTTTGATTTCTTTTTTATGATTATGTTGGTTTGTTAAAGAATAAGGTCAAATAAACCTGAGTGAATCAAAGGAACCTAAGTTTTTTACGACAAAACCCCTTTTTCCATATAATAACTTATCTAAATTTAAAAAATAAGACAATTGCGTCAAAAAAACAGGTTTCCACTGCTTTCTTTTAGAATCTTTTGATATCTTTTTTATGATTATGTTGGTTTGTTAAAGAATAAGGTCAAATAAACCTGAGTGAATCAAAGGAACCTAAGTTTTTTACGACAAAACCCCTTTTTCTATATAAAAACTTATCTAAAATTAAAAAGTAAGACAATTGCGTCAAAAAAACAGGTTTTCACTGCTTTCTTTTAGAATCTTTTGATTTCTTTTTTATGATTATGTTGGTTTGTTAAAGAATAAGGTCAAATAAACCTTAGTAAATCAAAAGAACTTAAGTTTTTTACGACAAAACCCCTTTTTCTATATAATAACTTATCTAAAATTAAAAAATAAGACAATTGCGTCAAAAAAACAGGTTTTCACTGCTTTCTTTTGGAATCTTTTAATTTCTTTTTTATGATTATGTTGGTTTGTTAAAGAATAAGGTCAAATAAACCTGAGTGATTTAAAGGAATCTAATTTTTTTACGACAAAACCCCTATTTCTATATAATAACTTATCTAAAATTTAAAAGTAAGACAATTGCGTCAAAAAAACAGGTTTTTACTGCTTTCTTTTAGAATCTTTTGATTTCTTTTTTATGATTATGTTGGTTTGTTAAAGAATAAGGTCAAATAAACCTGAGTGAATCAAAGGAACCTAAGTTTTTTACGACAAAACCCCTTTTTCTATATAATAACTTATCTAAATTTAAAAAATAAGACAATTGCATCAAAAAAACTGGTTTCTACTGCTTTCTTTTGGATTCTTTTGATTTCTTTTTTATGATTATGTTGGTTTGTTAAAGAATAAGGTCAAACAAACCTGAGTGAATCAAAGGAACCTAAGTTTTTTACGACAAAACCCCTTTTTCTATATAATAACTTATCTAAAATTAAAAAAAAAAACAATTGCGTCAAAAAAACAGGTTTCCACTGCTTTCTTTTGAAATCTTTTGATTTCTTTTTTATGATTATGTTGGTTTGTTAAAGAATAAGGTCAAATAAACCTGAGTGAATCAAAGGAACCTAAGTTTTTTACGACAAAACCTTTTTTTCCATATAATAACTTATCTAAAATTAAAAAATGAGACAATTGCGTCAAAAAAAAAGATTTCCACTGCTTTCTTTTAGAATCTTTTGATTTCTTTTTTATGATTATGTTGGTTTGTTAAAGAATAAGGTCAAATAAACCTGAGTGAATCAAAGGAACCTAAGTTTTTTACGACAAAACCCCTTTTTCCATATAATAACTTATCTAAAATTAAAAAATAAGACAATTGCGTCAAAAAAAAAGGTTTCCACTGCTTTCTTTTAGAATCTTTTGATTTCTTTTTTATGATTATGTTGGTTTGTTAAAGAATAACGTCAAATAAACCTGAGTGAATCAAAGGAACCTACGTTTTTCACGACAAAACCCTTTTTTCTATATAATAACTTATTTAAAATTAAAAAATAAGACAATTGCGTCAAAAAAACAGATTTTCACTGCTTTCTTTTAGAATCTTTTGATTTTTTTTTTATGATTATGTTGGTTTGTTAAAGAATAAGGTCAAATAAACCTTAGTAAATCAAAAGAACTAAAGTTTTTTACGACAAAATTCCTTTTTCTATATAATAACTTATCTAAAATTAAAAAATAAGACAATTGCGTCAAAAAAACAGGTTTCCACTGCTTTCTTTTAGAATCTTTTGATTTCTTTTTTATGATTATGTTGGTTTGTTAAAGAATAAGGTCAAATAAACCTTAGTAAATCAAGAGAACCTAAGTTTTTTACGACAAAACCCCTTTTTCTATATAATAACTTATCTAAAATTAAAAAATAAGACAATTGAGTCAAAAAAACAGGTTTCCACTGCTTTCTTTTGGAATCTTTTGATTTCTTTTTTATGATTATGTTGGTTTGTTAAAGAATAAAGTCAAATAAACCTGAGTGAATTAAAGGAATCTAAGTTTTTAACGACAAAACCCCTATTTCTATATAATAACTTATCTAAAATTTAAAAGTAAGACAATTGCGTCAAAAAAACAGGTTTCCACTGCTTTCTTTTGGAATCTTTTGATTTGTTTTTTATGATTATGTTGGTTTGTTAAAGAATAAGATCAAATAAACCTGAGTGAATCAAAGGAACCTAAGTTTTTTACGACAAAACCCCTTTTTCTATATAATAACTTATCAAAATTTAAAAAATAAGACAATTGCATCAAAAAAACTGGTTTCTACTGCTTTCTTTTGGATTCCTTTGATTTCTTTTTTATGATTATGTTGGTTTGTTAAAGAATAAGGTCAAACAAACCTGAGTGAATCAAAGGAACCTAAGTTTTTTACGACAAAACCCCTTTTTTTATATAATAACTTATCTAAAATTAAAAAATAGGACAATTGCGTCAAGAAAACAGGTTTCCACTGCTTTCTTTTGGAATCTTTTGATTTCTTTTTTATGATTATGTTAATTTGTTAAAGAATAAGGTCAAATAAACCTGAGCGAATCAAAGGAACCTAAGTTTTTACGACAAAACTCCTTTTTCTATATAATAACTTATCTAAAATTGAAAAATAAGACAATTGCGTCAAAAAAACAGGTTTCCACTGCTTTCTTTTGGAATCTTTTGAATATTTTTTTAGGATTATGTTGGTTTGTTAAAGAATAAGGTCAAATAAACCTGAGTAAGTCAAAGGAACCTAAGTTTTTTACGATAAAACCCCATTTTCTATATAATAACTTATCTAAAATTAAAAAATAAGACAATTGCGTCAAAAAAACAGGTTTCCACTGCTTACTTTTGGAATCTTTTGATTTCTTTTTTATGATTATGTTGGTTTGTTAAAGATTAAGGTCAAATAAACCTGAGTTGATCAAAGGAACCTAAGTTTTTTACGACAAAACCCCTTTTTCTATATAATAACTTATCTAAAATTAAAAAATAAGACAACTGCATCAAAAAAACAGGATTGCACTGCTTTCTTTTAGAAACTTTTGATTTTTTTTTATGATTATGTTGGTTTGTTAAAGAATAAGGTCAAATAAACCTAAGTGAATTAAAGGAACTTAAGTTTTTTACGACAAAACCTCTTTTTCTATATAATAACTTATCTAAAATTAAAAAATAAGACAATTGCGTCAAAAAAACCGAATTCCACTGCCTTCTTTTAGAATCTTTTGATTTCTTTTTTATGATTATGTTGGTTTGTTAAAGAATAAGGTCAAATAAACCTGAGTGAATCAAAGGGACCTATGTTTTTTACGACAAAACTCCTTTTTCTATATAATAACTTATCTAAAATTAAAAATTAAGACAATTGCGTCAAAAAAGCAGGTTTCCACTGCTTTCTTTTGGAATTTTTTCATTTCTTTTTTTTGATTATGTTGGTTGGTTAAAAAATAAGGTCAAATAAATCTAAGTGAATCAAAGAAACCTAAGTTTTTTACGACAAAACCCTTTTTTTCTATATAAAAACTTATCTAAAATTAAAAAATAAGACAATTGCGTTAAAAAAACAGGTTTTCACTGCTTTCTTTTGGAATCTTTTGATTTCTTTTTTATGATTATGTTGGTTTGTGAAAGAATAAGGTCAAATAAACCTAAGTGAATCAAGGGAACCTAAGTATTTTACGACAAAACCCCTTTTTCTATATAATAATTTATCTAAAATTGAAAAATAAGACAATTGCGTCAAAAAAACAGGTTTCCACTGCTTTCTTTTAAAATCTTTTGATTTCTTTTTTATGATTATGTTGGTTTGTTAAAAAATAACGTCAAATAAACCTGAGTGAATCAAAGGCACCTAAGTTTTTTACGACAAAACCTCTTTTTTATATAATAACTTATATAAAATTCAAAAATAAGACAATTGCGTCAAAAAAACAGGTTTCCACTGCTTTCTTTTGGAATCTTTTGACTTATTTTTTATGATTATGTTGGTTTGTTAAAAAATAACGTCAATTATTCCTGAGTGAATCAAAGAAACCTAAGTTTTTAACGACAAAACCTTTTTTTCTATATAATAACTTATCTAAAATTAAAAAATAAGACTATTGCGTCAAAAAAACAGGTTTCAACTGCTTTCTTTTAGAGTCTTTTGATTTCTTTTTTATGATTATGTTGGTTCATTAAAGAATAAGGTCAAATAAACCTGAGTTAATCAAAGGAACCTAAGTTTTTAACGACAAAACCCCTTTTTCTATATAATAACTTAAATAAAATTGAAAAATAAGACAACTGCGTCAAAAAAACAGGATTCCACTGCTTTCTTTTGGAATCATTTGATTTCTTTTAAATGATTGTGTTGGTTTGTTAAAGAATAAGGTCAAATAAACCTGAGTGAATCAAAAGAACTTAAGTTTATTACGACAAAACCCCTTTTTCTATATAATAACTTATCTAAAATAAAAAATAAGACAATTGCGTCAAAAAAACTGGTTTCCACTGCTTTCTTTTAAAATCTTTTGATTTCTTTTTATGATATTGTTGGTTTGTTAGAAAATAAGGTCAAATAAACCTGAGTGAATCAAAGGAACCTAAGTTTTTTACGACAAAACCCCTTTTTCTATAAAACAACTTATCTAAAATTAAAAAATAAGACAATTGCGTCAAAAAAACAGAATTCCACTGCCTTCTTTTGGAATCTTTTGATTTCTTTTTTATGATTATGTTGGTTTGTTAAAGAATAGTGTCAAATAAACCTGAGTGAATCAAAGGGACCTATGTTTTTTACGACAAAACCCCTTTTTCTATATAATAACTTATCTAAAATAAAAAAATAAGACAATTGCGTCAAAAAAGCAGGTTTCCACTGCTTTCTTTTGGGATCTTTTGATTTCTTTTTTATGATTATGTTGGTATGTTAAAGAATAAGGTCAAATAAACCTTAGTGAATCAAAGGAACCTAAGTTTTTTACGACAAAACCTCTTTTTATATATAATAACTTATCTAATAATAAAAAATAAGACAATTGCGTCAAAAAAACTGGTTTCCACTGCTTTCTTTTAAAATCTTTTGATTTCTTTTTATGATATTGTTGGTTTGTTAAAAAATAAGGTCAAATAAACCTGAGTGAATCAAAAGAACCTAAGTTTTTTACGACAAAACCCCTTTTTCAATATAATAACTTATCTAAATTTAAAAAATAAGACAATTGCGTCAAGAAAACAGGTTTCCACTGCTTTCTTTTAGAATCTTTTGATTTCTTTTTTATGATTATGTTGGTTTGTTAAACAATAAGGTCAAATAAACCTGAGTGAATCAAAGGAACCTAAGTTTTTTACGACAAAACCCCTTTTTCTATATTATAACTTATCTATCATTAAAAAATAAGACAATTGCGTCTAAAAAACAGGTTTCCACTGCTTTCTTTTGGAATCTTTTAATTTATTTTTTATGATTATGTTGGTTTGTTATAAAAGAACGTCAAATAAAGCTGCGTGAATCAAAGGAACTTAAGTTTTTTACGACAAAACCCCTTTTTCTATATAATAACTTATCTAAAACTAAAAAATAAGACAATTGCGTCAAAAAAATAGGTTTTTACTGCTTTCTTTTAGTATCTTTTGATTTCTTTTTTATTATTATGTTGGTTTGTTAAAGAATAAAGTCAAATAAACCTGAGTTAATTAAAGAAACCTAAGTTTTTACGACAAAACTCCTTTTCCTATATAATAACTTATCTAAAATTGAAAAATAAGACAATTGCGTCAAAAAAACAGGTTTCCACTGCTTTCTTTTGGAATCTTTTGATTTCTTTTTTATAATTATGTTGGTTTGTTAAAAAATACGGTCAAATAAACCTGAGTGAATCAAAGGAACCAAAGTCTTTTACGACAAAACCCCTTTTTCTATATAATAACTTATCTAAAATTTAAAATTAAGACAATTGCGTCAAAAAAACAGCATTCCACTGCTTTCTTTTGGAATCTTTTAATTTCTTTTTTATGATTATGTTAATTTGTTAAAGAATAAGGTCAAATAAACCTGAGTGAATTAAAGGAACCTAAGTTTTTACGACAAAACTCCTTTTTCTATATAATAACTTATCTAAAATTGAAAAATAAGACAATTGCGTCAAAAAAACAGGTTTCCACTGCATTCTTTTGGAATCTTTTGATTTCTTTTTTATGATTATGTTGGTTTGTTAAAAAATAAGGTCAAATAAACCTAAGTAAATCAAAGGAACCTAAGTCTTTTACGACAAAACCGTTTTTTCTATATAATAACTTATCTAAAATTAAAAAATAAGACAATTGCGTCAAAAAAACAGGTTTTCACTGCTTTCTTTTCGAATCTTTTGATTTCTTTTTTATGATTATGTTGGTTTGTTAAAAAATAAGGTCAAATAAACCTGAGTGAAACAAAGGAACCTAAGTGTTTTACGACAAAACCCCTTTTTCTATATAATAACTTATCTAAAATTAAAAAATAAGACAATTGCGTCAAAAAAACAGAATTTCACTGCTTTCTTTTGGAATCTTTTGATTTCTTTTTTATGATTATGTTGGTTTGTTAAAAAATAAGGTCAAATAAACCTGAGTGAATCAAAGGAACCTAAGTGTTTTACGACAAAACCCCTTTTTCTATATAATAACTTATCTAAAATTAAAAAATAAGACAATTGCGTCAAAAAAACAGGTTTCCACTGCTTTCTTTTGGAATCTTTTGATTTCTTTTTTATGATTATGTTGGTTTGTTAAAGAATAAGGTCAAATAAACCTGATTGAATCAAAGGAACCTAAGTTTTTTACGTCAAAACCCCTTTTTCTATATAATAACTTATCTAAAATTAAGAAATAAGACAATTGCGTCAAAAAAACAGGTTTCCACTGCTTTCTTTTGGAATCTTTTGATTTCTTTTTTATAATTATGTTGGTTTGTTAAAGAATAAGGTCAACTAAACCTGAGTGAATCAAAAGCATCTAAGTTTTTTACGACAAAACCCTTTTTCTATATAATAACTTATCTAAAATTAAAAAATAAGACAATTGCGTCAAAAAAACAGGTTTCAACTGCTTTCTTTTGGAATCTTTTGATTTCTTTTTTATGATTATGTTGGTTTGTTAAAGAATAAGGTCAAATAAACCTGAGTGCATCAAAGGAACTTAAGTTTTTTACGACAAAACCCCTTTTTCTATATAATAACTTATCTAAAATTAAAAAATAAGACAATTGCGTCAAAAAAACAGGTTTCCAATGCTTTCTTTTAGAATCTTTTGATTTCTTTTTTACGATTATGTTAGTTTGTTAAAGACTAAGGTCAAATAAACCTGAGTGAATCAAAGGAACCTAAGTTTTTTACGACAAAACCCCTTTTTCTATATAATAACTTATCTAAAATTAAAAAATAAGACAATTGCGTCAAAAAAACAGGTTTCCACTGCTTTCTTTTAGAATCTTTTGATTTCTTTTTTATGATTATGTTGTTTTGTTAAAGAATAAGGTCAAATAAACCTGAGTGAATAAAAGGAACCTAAGTTTTTTACCACAAAACCCCTTTTTCTATATAATAACTTATCTAAAATTAAAAAATAAGAAAATTGCGTCAAAAAAACAGGTTTCCACTGCTTTCTTTTCGAATCTTTTGACTTCTTATTTATGATTATGTTGGTTTGTTAAAGAATAAGGTCAAATAAACCTGAGTGAATCAAAGGAACGTTAGTTTTTTACTACAAAACCCCTTTTTCTATATAATAACTTATCTAAAATTAAAAAATAAGACAATTGCGTCTAAAAAACAGGTTTCCACTGCTTTCTTTTGGAATCTTTTAATTTCTTTTTTATAATTATGTTAGTTTGTTAAAGAATAAGGTCAAATAAACCTGAGTGAATCAAAGGAACCTAAGTTTTTTACGACAAAACCCCTTTTTCTATATAATAACTTATCTAAAATTAAAAAATAAGACAATTGCGTCAAAAAAACAGGTTTCCACTGCTTTCTTTTAGAATCTTTTGATTTCTTTTTTATGATTATGTTGGTTTGTTAAAGAATAAGGTCAAATAAACCTGATTGAATCAAAGGAACCTAAGTTTTTTACGTCAAAACCCCTTTTTCTATATAATAACTTATCTAAAATTAAAAAATAAGACAATTGCGTCAAAAAAACAGGTTTCCACTGCTTTCTTTTGGAATCTTTTGATTTCTTTTTTATAATTATGTTGGTTTGTTAAAGAATAAGGTCAACTAAACCTGAGTGAATCAAAAGCACCTAAGTTTTTTACGACAAAACCCTTTTTCTATATAATAACTTATCTAAAATTAAAAAATAAGACAATTGCGTCAAAAAAACAGGTTTCAACTGCTTTCTTTGGGAATCTTTTGATTTCTTTTTTATGATTTTGTTGGTTTGTTAAAGAATAAGGTCAAATAAAGCTGAGTGCATCAAAGGAACTTAAGTTTTTTACGACAAAACCTTTTTTTCTATATAATAACTTATCTAAAATTAAAAAATAAGACAATTGCGTCAAAAAAACAGGTTTCCAATGCTTTCTTTTGGAATCTTTTGATTTCTTTTTTACGATTATGTTGGTTTGTTAAAGACTAAGGTCAAATAAACCTGAGTGAAACAAAGGAACCTAAGTTTTTTACGACAAAACCCCTTTTTCTATATAATAACTTATCTAAAATTAAAAAATAAGACAATTGCGTCAAAAAAACAGGTTTCCACTGCTTTCTTTTGGAATCTTTTGATTTCTTTTTTATGATTATGTTGTTTTGTTAAAGAAAAAGGTCAAATAAACCTGAGTGAATAAAAGGAACCTAAGTTTTTTACGACAAAACCCCTTTTTCTATATAATAACTTATCTAAAATTAAATAATAAGAAAATTGCGTCAAAAAAACAGGTTTCCACTGCTTTCTTTTCGAATATTTTGATTTCTTTTTTATGATTATGTTGGTTTGTTAAAGAATAAGGTCAAATAAACCTGAGTGAATCAAAGGAACCTTAGTTTTTTATTACAAAACCCCTTTTTCTATATAATAACTTATCTAAAATTAAAAAATAAGACAATTGCGTCAAAAAAACAGGTTTTCACTGCTTTCTTTTGGAATCTTTTGATTTCTTTTTTATGATTATGTTGGTTTGTTAAAGAATAAGGTCAAATAAACCTGATTGAATCAAAGGAACCTAAGTTTTTTACGTCAAAACCCCTTTTTCTATATAATAACTTATCTAAAATTAAAAAATAAGACAATTGCGTCAAAAAAACAGGTTTCCACTGCTTTCTTTTGGAATCTTTTGATTTCTTTTTTATAATTATGTTGGTTTGTTAAAGAATAAGGTCAACTAAACCTGAGTGAATCAAAAGCACCTAAGTTTTTTACGACAAAACCCTTTTTCTATATAATAACTTATCTAAAATTAAAAAATAAGACAATTGCGTCAAAAAAACAGGTTTCAACTGCTTTCTTTGGGAATCTTTTGATTTCTTTTTTATGATTTTGTTGGTTTGTTAAAGAATAAGGTCAAATAAAGCTGCGTGAATCAAAGGAACTTAAGTTTTTTACGACAAAACCCCTTTTTCTATATAATAACTTATCTAAAACTAAAAAATAAGACAATTGCGTCAAAAAAATAGGTTTTTACTGCTTTCTTTTAGTATCTTTTGATTTCTTTTTTATTATTATGTTGGTTTGTTAAAGAATAAAGTCAAATAAACCTGAGTTAATTAAAGAAACCTAAGTTTTTACGACAAAACTCCTTTTCCTATATAATAACTTATCTAAAATTGAAAAATAAGACAATTGCGTCAAAAAAACAGGTTTCCACTGCTTTCGTTTGGAATCTTTTGATTTCTTTTTTATGATTATGTTGGTTTGTTAAAAAATACGGTCAAATAAACCTGAGTGAATCAAAGGAACCAAAGTCTTTTACGACAAAACCCCTTTTTCTATATAATAACTTATCTAAAATTTAAAATTAAGACAATTGCGTCAAAAAAACAGCATTCCACTGCTTTCTTTTGGAATCTTTTAATTTCTTTTTTATGATTATGTTAATTTGTTAAAGAATAAGGTCAAATAAACCTGAGTGAATTAAAGGAACCTAAGTTTTTACGACAAAACTCCTTTTTCTATATAATAACTTATCTAAAATTGAAAAATAAGACAATTGCGTCAAAAAAACAGGTTTCCACTGCATTCTTTTGGAATCTTTTGATTTCTTTTTTATGATTATGTTGGTTTGTTAAAAAATAAGGTCAAATAAACCTAAGTAAATCAAAGGAACCTAAGTCTTTTACGACAAAACCGTTTTTTCTATATAATAACTTATCTAAAATTAAAAAATAAGACAATTGCGTCAAAAAAACAGGTTTTCACTGCTTTCTTTTCGAATCTTTTGATTTCTTTTTTATGATTATGTTGGTTTGTTAAAAAATAAGGTCAAATAAACCTGAGTGAAACAAAGGAACCTAAGTGTTTTACGACAAAACCCCTTTTTCTATATAATAACTTATCTAAAATTAAAAAATAAGACAATTGCGTCAAAAAAACAGAATTTCACTGCTTTCTTTTGGAATCTTTTGATTTCTTTTTTATGATTATGTTGGTTTGTTAAAAAATAAGGTCAAATAAACCTGAGTGAATCAAAGGAACCTAAGTGTTTTACGACAAAACCCCTTTTTCTATATAATAACTTATCTAAAATTAAAAAATAAGACAATTGCGTCAAAAAAACAGGTTTCCACTGCTTTCTTTTGGAATCTTTTGATTTCTTTTTTATGATTATGTTGGTTTGTTAAAGAATAAGGTCAAATAAACCTGATTGAATCAAAGGAACCTAAGTTTTTTACGTCAAAACCCCTTTTTCTATATAATAACTTATCTAAAATTAAGAAATAAGACAATTGCGTCAAAAAAACAGGTTTCCACTGCTTTCTTTTGGAATCTTTTGATTTCTTTTTTATAATTATGTTGGTTTGTTAAAGAATAAGGTCAACTAAACCTGAGTGAATCAAAAGCATCTAAGTTTTTTACGACAAAACCCTTTTTCTATATAATAACTTATCTAAAATTAAAAAATAAGACAATTGCGTCAAAAAAACAGGTTTCAACTGCTTTCTTTTGGAATCTTTTGATTTCTTTTTTATGATTATGTTGGTTTGTTAAAGAATAAGGTCAAATAAACCTGAGTGCATCAAAGGAACTTAAGTTTTTTACGACAAAACCCCTTTTTCTATATAATAACTTATCTAAAATTAAAAAATAAGACAATTGCGTCAAAAAAACAGGTTTCCAATGCTTTCTTTTAGAATCTTTTGATTTCTTTTTTACGATTATGTTAGTTTGTTAAAGACTAAGGTCAAATAAACCTGAGTGAATCAAAGGAACCTAAGTTTTTTACGACAAAACCCCTTTTTCTATAAAATAACTTATCTAAAATTAAAAAATAAGACAATTGCGTCAAAAAAACAGGTTTCCACTGCTTTCTTTTAGAATCTTTTGATTTCTTTTTTATGATTATGTTGTTTTGTTAAAGAATAAGGTCAAATAAACCTGAGTGAATAAAAGGAACCTAAGTTTTTTACCACAAAACCCCTTTTTCTATATAATAACTTATCTAAAATTAAAAAATAAGAAAATTGCGTCAAAAAAACAGGTTTCCACTGCTTTCTTTTCGAATCTTTTGACTTCTTATTTATGATTATGTTGGTTTGTTAAAGAATAAGGTCAAATAAACCTGAGTGAATCAAAGGAACGTTAGTTTTTTACTACAAAACCCCTTTTTCTATATAATAACTTATCTAAAATTAAAAAATAAGACAATTGCGTCTAAAAAACAGGTTTCCACTGCTTTCTTTTGGAATCTTTTAATTTCTTTTTTATAATTATGTTAGTTTGTTAAAGAATAAGGTCAAATAAACCTGAGTGAATCAAAGGAACCTAAGTTTTTTACGACAAAACCCCTTTTTCTATATAATAACTTATCTAAAATTAAAAAATAAGACAATTGCGTCAAAAAAACAGGTTTCCACTGCTTTCTTTTAGAATCTTTTGATTTCTTTTTTATGATTATGTTGGTTTGTTAAAGAATAAGGTCAAATAAACCTGATTGAATCAAAGGAACCTAAGTTTTTTACGTCAAAACCCCTTTTTCTATATAATAACTTATCTAAAATTAAAAAATAAGACAATTGCGTCAAAAAAACAGGTTTCCACTGCTTTCTTTTGGAATCTTTTGATTTCTTTTTTATAATTATGTTGGTTTGTTAAAGAATAAGGTCAACTAAACCTGAGTGAATCAAAAGCACCTAAGTTTTTTACGACAAAACCCTTTTTCTATATAATAACTTATCTAAAATTAAAAAATAAGACAATTGCGTCAAAAAAACAGGTTTCAACTGCTTTCTTTGGGAATCTTTTGATTTCTTTTTTATGATTTTGTTGGTTTGTTAAAGAATAAGGTCAAATAAAGCTGAGTGCATCAAAGGAACTTAAGTTTTTTACGACAAAACCTTTTTTTCTATATAATAACTTATCTAAAATTAAAAAATAAGACAATTGCGTCAAAAAAACAGGTTTCCAATGCTTTCTTTTGGAATCTTTTGATTTCTTTTTTACGATTATGTTGGTTTGTTAAAGACTAAGGTCAAATAAACCTGAGTGAAACAAAGGAACCTAAGTTTTTTACGACAAAACCCCTTTTTCTATATAATAACTTATCTAAAATTAAAAAATAAGACAATTGCGTCAAAAAAACAGGTTTCCACTGCTTTCTTTTGGAATCTTTTGATTTCTTTTTTATGATTATGTTGTTTTGTTAAAGAAAAAGGTCAAATAAACCTGAGTGAATAAAAGGAACCTAAGTTTTTTACGACAAAACCCCTTTTTCTATATAATAACTTATCTAAAATTAAAAAATAAGAAAATTGCGTCAAAAAAACAGGTTTCCACTGCTTTCTTTTCGAATATTTTGATTTCTTTTTTATGATTATGTTGGTTTGTTAAAGAATAAGGTCAAATAAACCTGAGTGAATCAAAGGAACCTTAGTTTTTTATTACAAAACCCCTTTTTCTATATAATAACTTATCTAAAATTAAAAAATAAGACAATTGCGTCAAAAAAACAGGTTTTCACTGCTTTCTTTTGGAATCTTTTGATTTCTTTTTTATGATTATGTTGGTTTGTTAAAGAATAAGGTCAAATAAACCTGATTGAATCAAAGGAACCTAAGTTTTTTACGTCAAAACCCCTTTTTCTATATAATAACTTATCTAAAATTAAAAAATAAGACAATTGCGTCAAAAAAACAGGTTTCCACTGCTTTCTTTTGGAATCTTTTGATTTCTTTTTTATAATTATGTTGGTTTGTTAAAGAATAAGGTCAACTAAACCTGAGTGAATCAAAGGCACCTAAGTTTTTTACGACAAAACCCTTTTTCTATATAATAACTTATCTAAAATTAAAAAATAAGACAATTGCGTCAAAAAAACAGGTTTCAACTGCTTTCTTTTGGAATCTTTTGATTTCTTTTTTATGATTTTGTTGGTTTGTTAAAGAATAAGGTCAAATAAAGCTGAGTGCATCAAAGGAACTTAAGTTTTTTACGACAAAACCTTTTTTTCTATATAATAACTTATCTAAAATTAAAAAATAAGACAATTGCGTCAAAAAAACAGGTTTCCAATGCTTTCTTTTGGAATCTTTTGATTTCTTTTTTACGATTATGTTGGTTTGTTAAAGACTAAGGTCAAATAAACCTGAGTGAAACAAAGGAACCTAAGTTTTTTACGACAAAACCCCTTTTTCTATATAATAACTTATCTAAAATTAAAAAATAAGACAATTGCGTCAAAAAAACAGGTTTCCACTGCTTTCTTTTGGAATCTTTTGATTTCTTTTTTATGATTATGTTGTTTTGTTAAAGAATAAGGTCAAATAAACCTGAGTGAATAAAAGGAACCTAAGTTTTTTACGACAAAACCCCTTTTTCTATATAATAACTTATCTAAAATTAAAAAATAAGAAAATTGCGTCAAAAAAACAGGTTTCCACTGCTTTCTTTTCGAATATTTTGATTTCTTTTTTATGATTATGTTGGTTTGTTAAAGAATAAGGTCAAATAAACCTGAGTGAATCAAAGGAACCTTAGTTTTTTATTACAAAACCCCTTTTTCTATATAATAACTTATCTAAAATTAAAAAATAAGACAATTGCGTCAAAAAAACAGGTTTTCACTGCTTTCTTTTGGAATCTTTTGATTTCTTTTTTACGATTATGTTAGTTTGTTAAAAACTAAGGTCAAATAAACCTGAGTGAATCAAAGGAACCTAAGTTTTTTACGACAAAACCCCTTTTTCTATATATTAACTTATCTAAAATTAAAAAATAAGACAATTGCGTCAAAAAAACAGGTTTCCACTGCTTTCTTTTGGAATCTTTTGATTTCTTTTTTATGATTATGTTGGTTTGTTAAAGAATAAGGTCAAATAAACCTGATTGAATCAAAGGAACCTAAGTTTTTTACGTCAAAACCCCTTTTTCTATATAATAACTTATCTAAAATTAAAAAATAAGAAAATTGCGTCAAAAAAACAGGTTTCCACTGCTTTCTTTTCGAATCTTTTGATTTCTTTTTTATGATTATGTTGGTTTGTTAAAGAATAAGGTCAAATAAACCTGAGTGAATCAAAGGAACCTTAGTTTTTTATTACAAAACCCCTTTTTCTATATAATAACTTATCTAAAATTAAAAAATAAGACAATTGCGTCTAAAAAACAGAATTCCACTGCTTTCTTTTGGAATCTTTTAATTTCTTTTTTATGATTATGTTAATTTGATAAAGAATAAGGTCAAATAAACCTGAGTGAATCAAAGGAACCTAAGTTTTTTACGACAAAACTCCTTTTTCTATATAATAACTTATCTAAAATTAAAAAATAAGACAATTGCGTCAAGAAAACAGGTTTCCACTGCTTTCTTTTGGAATCTTTTGATTTCTTATTTATGATTATGTTGGTTTGTTAAAAAATAAGGTCAAATAAACCTGAGTGAAACAAAGGAACCTAAGTGTTTTACGACAAAACCCCTTTTATCTATATAATAACTTTTCTAAAATTGAAAAATAAGACAATTGCGTCAAAAAAACAGGTTTCCACTGCTTTCTTTTGGAATCTTTTGATTTCTTTTTTATGATTATGTTGGTTTGTTAAAGAATAAGGTCAAATAAACCTGAGTTAATTAAAGGAACCTAAGTTTTTACGACAAAACCCCTTTTTCTATATAATAACTTTTCTAAAATTGAAAAATAAGACAATTGCGTCAAAAAAACAGGTTTCCACTGCTTTCTTTTGAAATCTTTTGATTTCTTTTTTATGATTATGTTGGTTTGTTAAAAAATACGGTCAAATAAACCTAAGTGAATCAAAGGAACCTAAGTCTTTTACGACAAAACCCCTTTTTCTATATAATAACTTATCTAAAATTGAAAATAAGACAATTGCGTCAAAAAAACAGAATTGCACTGCTTTCTTCTGGAATCTTTTAATTTCTTTTTTATGATTATGTTAGTTTGTTAAAGAATAAGGTCAAATAAACCTGAGTGAATCAAAGGAACCTAAGTTTTTACGACAAAACTCATTTTTCTATATAATAACTTATCTAAAATTGAAAAATAAGACAATTGCGTCAAAAAAACAGGTTTCCACTGCTTTCTTTTGGAATCTTTTGATTTCTTTTTTATGATTATGTTGGTTTGTTAATGAATAACGTCAAATAAACCTGAGTGAATCAAAAGAACCTAAGTCTTTTACGACAAAAATCCTTTTTCTATATAATAACTTATCTAAAATTAAAAAATAAGACAATTGCGTCAAGAAAACAGGTTTCCACTGCTTTCTATTGGAATCTTTTAATTTCTTTTTTATGATTATGTTAATTTGTTAAAGAATAAGGTCAAATAAACCTGAGTGAATCAAAGGAACCTAAGTTTTTACGACAAAACTCCTTTTTCTATATAATAACTTATCTAAAATTGAAAAATAAGACAATTGCGTCAAAAAAACAGGTTTCCACTGCTTTCTTTTGGAATCTTTTGATTTCTTTTTTATGATTATGTTGGTTTGTTAAAGAATAACGTCAAATAAACCTGAGTGAATCAAAGGAAACCTAAGTCTTTTACGACAAAAACCCTTTTTCTATATAATAACTTATCTAAAATTGAAAAATAAGACAATTGCGTCAAAAAAACAGGTTTCCACTGCTTTCTTTTGAAATCTTTTGATTTCTTTTTTATGATAATGTTGGTTTGTTAAAAAATAAGGTCAAATAAACCTGAGTGAATCAAAGGAACCTAAGTCTTTTACGACAAAACCCCTTTTTCTATATAATAACTTATCTAAAATTAAAAAATAAGACAATTGCGTCAAAAAAACAGGTTTCCACTGCTTTCTTTTGGAATCTTTTGATTTCTTTTTTATGATTATGTTGGTTTGTTAAAAAATAAGGTCAAATAAACCTGAGTGAATCAAATGAACCTAAGTTTTTTACGACAAAACCCTTTTTCTATATAATAACTTATCTAAAATTAAAAAATAAGACAATTGCGTCAAAAAAACAGGTTTCCACTGCTTTCTTTTGAAATCTTTTGATTTCTTTTATATGATTATGTTGGTTTGTTAAAGAATAAGGTCAAATAAACCTGAGTGAAACAAAGGAACCTAAGTGTTTTACGACAAAACCCCTTTTTCTATATAATAACTTTTCTAAAATTGAAAAATAAGACAATTGCGTCAAAAAAACAGGTTTCCACTGCTTTCTTTTGGAATCTTTTAATTACTTTTTTATGATTATGTTGGTTTGTTAAAGAATAAGGTCAAATAATTCTGAGTTAATTAAAGGAACCTAAGTTTTTACGACAAAACTCCTTTTTCTATATAATAACTTTTCTAAAATTGAAAAATAAGACAATTGCGTCAAAAAAACAGGTTTCCACTGCTTTCTTTTGGAATCTTTTGATTTCTTTTTTATGATTATGTTGGTTTGTTAAAAAATACGGTCAAATAAACCTAAGTGAATCAAAGGAACCTAAGTCTTTTACGACAAAACCCCTTTTTCTATATAATAACTTATCTAAAGTTTAAAAATAAGACAATTGCGTCAAAAAAACAGAATTGCACTGTTTTCTTCTGGAATCTTTTAATTTCTTTTTTATGATTATGTTAGTTTGTTAAAGAATAAGGTCAAATAAACCTGAGTGAATCAAAGGAACCTAAGTTTTTACGACAAAACTCATTTTTCTATATAATAACTTATCTAAAATTGAAAAATAAGACAATTGCGTCAAAAAAACAGGTTTCCACTGCTTTCTTTGGGAATCTTTTGATTTCTTTTTTATGATTATGTTGGTTTGTTAATGAATAACGTCAAATAAACCTGAGTGAATCAAAAGAACCTAAGTCTTTTACGACAAAAATCCTTTTTCTATATAATAACTTATCTAAAATTAAAAAATAAGACAATTGCGTCAAGAAAACAGGTTTCCACTGCTTTCTTTTGGAATCTTTTAATTTCTTTTTTATGATTATGTTAATTTGTTAAAGAATAAGGTCAAATAAACCTGAGTGAATCAAAGGAACCTAAGTTTTTACGACAAAACTCCTTTTTCTATATAATAACTTATCTAAAATTGAAAAAAAAGACAATTGCGTCAAAAAAACAGGTTTCCACTGCTTTCTTTTGGAATCTTTTGATTTCTTTTTTATGATTATGTTGGTTTGTTAAAAAATAAGGTCAAATAAACCTGAGTGAAACAAAGGAACCTAAGTGTTTTACGACAAAACCCCTTTTTCTATATAATAACTTATCTAAAATTAAAAAATAAGACAATTGCGTCAAAAAAACAGGTTTTCACTGCTTTCTTTTGGAATCTTTTGATTTCTTTTTTATGATTATGTTGGTTTGTTAAAGAATAAGGTCAAATAAACCTGAGTGAATCAAAGGAACCTAAGTTTTTTACGACAAAACCCCTTTTTCTATATAATAACTTATCTAAAATTAAAAAATAAGACAATTGCGTCAAAAAAACAGGTTTCCACTGCTTTCTATTGGAATCTTTTAATTTCTTTTTTATGATTATGTTAATTTGTTAAAGAATAAGGTCAAATAAACCTGAGTGAATCAAAGGAACCTAAGTTTTTACGACAAAACTCCTTTTTCTATATAATAACTTATCTAAAATTGAAAAATAAGACAATTGCGTCAAAAAAACAGGTTTCCACTGCTTTCTTTTGGAATCTTTTGATTTCTTTTTTATGATTATGTTGGTTTGTTAAAGAATAACGTCAAATAAACCTGAGTGAATCAAAGGAAACCTAAGTCTTTTACGACAAAAACCCTTTTTCTATATAATAACTTATCTAAAATTGAAAAATAAGACAATTGCGTCAAAAAAACAGGTTTCCACTGCTTTCTTTTGGAATCTTTTGATTTCTTTTTGACGAATATGTTGGTTTGTTAAAGAATAAGGTCAAATAAATCTGAGTGAATCAAAGGAACCTAAGTTTTTTACGACAAAACCTCTTTTTCTATATAATAACTTATCTAAAATTAAAAAATAAGACAATTGCGTCAAAAAAACAGGTTTCCACTGCTTTCTTTTGGAATCTTTTGATTTCTTTTTTATGATTATGTTGGTTTGTTAAAGAATAACGTCAAATAAACCTGAGTGAATCAAAGGAAACCTAAGTCTTTTACGACAAAAACCCTTTTTCTATATAATAACTTATCTAAAATTGAAAAATAAGACAATTGCCTCAAAAAAACAGGTTTCCACTGCTTTCTTTTAGAATCTTTTGATTTCTTTTTGACGAATATGTTGGTTTATTAAAGAATAAGGTCAAACAAATCTGAGTGAATCAAAGGAACCTAAGTTTTTTACGACAAAACCCCTTTTTCCATATAATAACTTATCTAAAGTTAAAAAATAAGACAATTGCGTCAAAAAAACAGGTTTCCACTGCTTTCTTTTAAAATCTTTTAATTTCTTTTTTATGATTATGTTAATTTGTTATTAAATAAGGTCAAATAAACCTGAGTGAATCAAAGGAACTTAAGTTTTTTACGACAAAACTCCTTTTTCTATATAATAACTTATCTAAAATTGAAAAATAAGACAATTGCGTCAAAAAAACAGGTTTCCACTGCTTTCTTTTGGAATCTTTTGATTTCTTTTTTATGATTATGTTGGTTTGTTAAAAAATAAGGTCAAATAAACCTAAGTAAATCAAAGTAACCTAAGTCTTTTACGACAAAACCCCTTTTTCTATATAATAACTTATCTAAAATTAAAAAATAAGACAATTGCGTCAAAAAAACAGGTTTCCACTGCTTTCTTTTGGAATCTTTTGATTTCTTTTTTATGATTATGTTGGTTTGTTAAAAAATAAGGTCAAATAAATCTAAGTGAAACAAAGGAACCTAAGTCTTTTACGACAAAACCCCTTTTTCTATATAATAACTTATCTAAAATTAAAAAATAAGACAATTGCGTCAAAAAAACAGGTTTCCACTGCTTTCTTTTGGAATCTTTTGATTTCTTTTTTATGATTATGTTAATTTGTTAAAGAATAAGGTCAAATAAACCTGAGTGAATCAAAGGAACCTAAGTTTTTACGACAAAACTCCTTTTTCTATATAATAGCTTATCTAAAATTGAAAGTTAAGACAATTGCGTCAAAAAAACAGGTTTCCACTGCTTTCTTTTGGAATCTTTTGATTTCTTTTTTATGATTATGTTGGTTTGTTAAAGAATAAGGTCAAATAAACCTAATTGAATCAAAGGAACCTAAGTTTTTTACGACAAAACCCCTTTTTCTATATAATAACTTATCTAAAATTAAAAAATAAGACAATTGCGTCAAAAAAACAGGTTTCCACTGCTTTCTTTTGGAATCTTTTGATTTTTTTTTTATGAATATGTTGGTTTGTTAAAGAATAAGGTCAAATAAACCTGAGTGAATCAAAGGAACCTAAGTTTTTTACGACAAAACCCCTTTTTCTATATAATAACTTATCTAAAATTAAAAAATAAGACAATTGCGTCAAAAAAACAGGTTTCCACTGCTTTCTTATGGAATCTTTTGATTTCTTTTTTATGATTATGTTGGTTTGTTAAAAAATAAGGTCAAATAAACCTGAGTGAATCAAAGGAACCTAAGTTTTTACGACAAAACTCATTTTTCTATATAATAACTTATCTAAAATTGAAAAATAAGACAATTGCGTCAAAAAAACAGGTTTCCACTGCTTTCTTTTGGAATCTTTTGATTTCTTTTTTATGATTATGTTGGTTTGTTAATGAATAACGTCAAATAAACCTGAGTGAATCAAAAGAACCTAAGTCTTTTACGACAAAAATCCTTTTTCTATATAATAACTTATCTAAAATTAAAAAATAAGACAATTGCGTCAAGAAAACAGGTTTCCACTGCTTTCTTTTGGAATCTTTTAATTTCTTTTTTATGATTATGTTAATTTGTTAAAGAATAAGGTCAAATAAACCTGAGTGAATCAAAGGAACCTAAGTTTTTTACGACAAAACCCCTTTTTCTATATAATAACTTATCTAAAATTAAAAAATTAGACAATTGCGTCAAAAAAACAGGTTTCCACTGCTTTCTATTGGAATCTTTTAATTTCTTTTTTATGATTATGTTAATTTGTTAAAGAATAAGGTCAAATAAACCTGAGTGAATCAAAGGAACCTAAGTTTTTACGACAAAACTCCTTTTTCTATATAATAACTTATCTAAAATTGAAAAATAAGACAATTGCGTCAAAAAAACAGGTTTCCACTGCTTTCTTTTGGAATCTTTTGATTTCTTTTTTATGATTATGTTGGTTTGTTAAAGAATAACGTCAAATAAACCTGAGTGAATCAAAGGAAACCTAAGTCTTTTACGACAAAAACCCTTTTTCTATATAATAACTTATCTAAAATTGAAAAATAAGACAATTGCGTCAAAAAAACAGGTTTCCACTGCTTTCTTTTGAAATCTTTTGATTTCTTTTTTATGATAATGTTGGTTTGTTAAAAAATAAGGTCAAATAAACCTGAGTGAATCAAAGGAACCTAAGTCTTTTACGACAAAACCCCTTTTTCTATATAATAACTTATCTAAAATTAAAAAATAAGACAATTGCGTCAAAAATGCAGGTTTCCACTGCTTTCTTTGGGAATTTTTTGATTTCTTTTTTATGATTATGTTGGTTTGTTAAAAAATAAGGTCAAATAAACCTGAGTGAATCAAAGAAACCTATGTTTTTTACGACAAAACCCCTTTTCCTATATAATAACTTATCTAAAATTAAAAAATTAGACAATTGTGTCAAGAAAACAGGTTTCCACTGCTTTCTTTTGGAATCTTTTAATTTCATTTTTATGATTATGTTAATTTGTTAAAGAATAAGGTCAAATAAACCTGAGTGAGTCAAAGGAACCTAAGTTTTTTACGCAAAACCCCTTTTTCTATATAATAACTTATCTAAAATTAAAAAATAAGACAATTGCGTCAAAAAAACAGGTTTCCACTGCTTTCTTTTGGAATCTTTTGATTTCTTTTTGACGATTATGTTGGTTTGTTAAAGAATAAGGTCAAATAAATCTGAGTGAATCAAAGGAACCTAAGTTTTTTACGACAAAACCTCTTTTTCTATATAATAACTTATCTAAAATTAAAAAATAAGACAATTGCGTCAAAAAAACAGGTTTCCACTGCTTTCTTTTGGAATCTTTTGATTTCTTTTTTATGATTATGTTGGTTTGTTAAAAAATAAGGTCAAATAAACCTGAGTGAATCAAATGAACCTAAGTTTTTTACGACAAAACCATTTTTCTATATAATAACTTATCTAAAACTAAAAAATAAGACAATTGCGTCAAAAAAACAGGTTTCCACTGCTTTCTTTTGAAATCTTTTGATTTCTTTTTTATGATTATGTTAATTTGTTAAAGAATAACGTCAAATAAACCTGAGTGAAACAAAGGAACCTAAGTGTTTTACGACAAAACCCCTTTTTCTATATAATAACTTTTCTAAAATTGAAAAATAAGACAATTGCGTCAAAAAAACAGGTTTCCACTGCTTTCTTTTGGAATCTTTTAATTTCTTTTTTATGATTATGTTGGTTTGTTAAAGAATAAGGTCAAATAATTCTGAGTTAATTAAAGGAACCTAAGTTTTTACGACAAAACTCCTTTTTCTATATAATAACTTTTCTAAAATTGAAAAATAAGACAATTGCGTCAAAAAAACAGGTTTCCACTGCTTTCATTTGGAATCTTTTGATTTCTTTTTTATGATTATGTTGGTTTGTTAAAAAATACGGTCAAATAAACCTGAGTGAATCAAAGGAACCTAAGTCTTTTACGACAAAACCCCTTTTTCTATATAATAACTTATCTAAAGTTTAAAAATAAGACAATTGCGTCAAAAAAACAGAATTGCACTGCTTTCTTCTGGAATCTTTTAATTTCTTTTTTATGATTATGTTAGTTTGTTAAAGAATAAGGTCAAATAAACCTGAGTGAATCAAAGGAACCTAAGTTTTTACGACAAAACTCATTTTTCTATATAATAGCTTATCTAAAATTGAAAAATAAGACAATTGCGTCAAAAAAACAGGTTTCCACTGCTTTCTTTGGGAATCTTTTGATTTCTTTTTTATGATTATGTTGGTTTGTTAATGAATAACGTCAAATAAACCTGAGTGAATCAAAAGAACCTAAGTCTTTTACGACAAAAATCCTTTTTCTATATAATAACTTATCTAAAATTAAAAAATAAGACAATTGCGTCAAGAAAACAGGTTTCCACTGCTTTCTTTTGGAATCTTTTAATTTCTTTTTTATGATTATGTTAATTTGTTAAAGAATAAGGTCAATTAAACCTGAGTGAATCAAAGGAACCTAAGTTTTTACGACAAAACTCCTTTTTCTATATAATAACTTATCTAAAATTGAAAAAAAAGACAATTGCGTCAAAAAAACAGGTTTCCACTGCTTTCTTTTGGAATCTTTTGATTTCTTTTTTATGATTATGTTGGTTTGTTAAAAAATAAGGTCAAATAAACCTGAGTGAAACAAAGGAACCTAAGTGTTTTACGACAAAACCCCTTTTTCTATATAATAACTTATCTAAAATTAAAAAATAAGACAATTGCGTCAAAAAAACAGGTTTTCACTGCTTTCTTTTGGAATCTTTTGATTTCTTTTTTATGATTATGTTGGTTTGTTAAAGAATAAGGTCAAATAAACCTGAGTGAATCAAAGGAACCTAAGTTTTTTACGACAAAACCCCTTTTTCTATATAATAACTTATCTAAAATTAAAAAATAAGACAATTGCGTCAAAAAAACAGGTTTCCACTGCTTTCTATTGGAATCTTTTAATTTCTTTTTTATGATTATGTTAATTTGTTAAAGAATAAGGTCAAATAAACCTGAGTGAATCAAAGGAACCTAAGTTTTTACGACAAAACTCCTTTTTCTATATAATAACTTATCTAAAATTGAAAAATAAGACAATTGCGTCAAAAAAACAGGTTTCCACTGCTTTCTTTTGGAATCTTTTGATTTCTTTTTTATGATTATGTTGGTTTGTTAAAGAATAACGTCAAATAAACCTGAGTGAATCAAAGGAAACCTAAGTCTTTTACGACAAAAACCCTTTTTCTATATAATAACTTATCTAAAATTGAAAAATAAGACAATTGCGTCAAAAAAACAGGTTTCCACTGCTTTCTTTTGGAATCTTTTGATTTCTTTTTGACGAATATGTTGGTTTGTTAAAGAATAAGGTCAAATAAATCTGAGTGAATCAAAGGAACCTAAGTTTTTTACGACAAAACCTCTTTTTCTATATAATAACTTATCTAAAATTAAAAAATAAGACAATTGCGTCAAAAAAACAGGTTTCCACTGCTTTCTTTTGGAATCTTTTGATTTCTTTTTTATGATTATGTTGGTTTGTTAAAGAATAACGTCAAATAAACCTGAGTGAATCAAAGGAAACCTAAGTCTTTTACGACAAAAACCCTTTTTCTATATAACAACTTATCTAAAATTGAAAAATAAGACAATTGCCTCAAAAAAACAGGTTTCCACTGCTTTTTTTTGGAATCTTTTGATTTCTTTTTGACGAATATGTTGGTTTATTAAAGAATAAGGTCAAACAAATCTGAGTGAATCAAAGGAACCTAAGTTTTTTACGACAAAACCCCTTTTTCCATATAATAACTTATCTAAAGTTAAAAAATAAGACAATTGCGTCAAAAAAACAGGTTTCCACTGCTTTCTTTTAAAATCTTTTAATTTCTTTTTTATGATTATGTTAATTTGTTATTAAATAAGGTCAAATAAACCTGAGTGAATCAAAGGAACTTAAGTTTTTACGACAAAACTCCTTTTTCTATATAATAACTTATCTAAAATTGAAAAATAAGACAATTGCGTCAAAAAAACAGGTTTCCACTGCTTTCTTTTGGAATCTTTTGATTTCTTTTTTATGATTATGTTGGTTTGTTAAAAAATAAGGTCAAATAAACCTAGGTAAATCAAAGTAACCTAAGTCTTTTACGACAAAACCCCTTTTTCTATATAATAACTTATCTAAAATTAAAAAATAAGACAATTGCGTCAAAAAAACAGGTTTCCACTGCTTTCTTTTGGAATCTTTTGATTTCTTTTTTATGATTATGTTGGTTTGTTAAAAAATAAGGTCAAATAAACCTAAGTGAAACAAAGGAACCTAAGTCTTTTACGACAAAACCCCTTTTTCTATATAATAACTTATCTAAAATTAAAAAATAAGACAATTGCGTCAAAAAAACAGGTTTTCACTGCTTTCTTTTGGAATCTTTTGATTTCTTTTTTATGATTATGTTGGTTTGTTAAAAAATAAGGTCAAATAAACCTGAGTGAATCAAAGGAACCTAAGTTTTTTACGACAAAACCCCTTTTTCTATATAATAACTTATCTAAAATTAAAAAATAAGACAATTGCGTCAAGAAAACAGGTTTCCACTGCTTTCTTTTGGAATCTTTTAATTTCTTTTTTAAGATTATGTTAATTTGTTAAAGAATAAGGTCAAATAAACCTGAGTGAATCAAAGGAACCTAAGTTTTTTACGACAAAACCCCTTTTTCTATATAATAACTTATCTAAAATTAAAAAATAAGACAATTGCGTCAAAAAAACAGGTTTCCACTGCTTTCTTTTGGAATCTTTTAATTTCTTTTTTATGATTATGTTAATTTGTTAAAGAATAAGGTCAAATAAACCTGAGTGAATCAAAGGAACCTAAGTTTTTACGACAAAACTCCTTTTTCTATATAATAACTTATCTAAAATTGAAAAATAAGACAATTGCGTCAAAAAAAACAGGTTTCCACTGCTTTCTTTTGGAATCTTTTGATTTCTTTTTTATGATTATGTTGGTTTGTTAAAAAATAAGGTCAAATAAACCTGAGTGAATCAAAGGAACCTAAGTTTTTTACGACAAAACCCCTTTTTCTATATAATAACTTATCTAAAATTAAAAAATAAGACAATTGCGTCAAGAAAACAGGTTTCCACTGCTTTCTTTTGGAATCTTTTAATTTCTTTTTTAAGATTATGTTAATTTGTTAAAGAATAAGGTCAAATAAACCTGAGTGAATCAAAGGAACCTAAGTTTTTTACGACAAAACCCCTTTTTCTATATAATAACTTATCTAAAATTAAAAAATAAGACAATTGCGTCAAAAAAACAGGTTTCCACTGCTTTCTTTTGGAATCTTTTAATTTCTTTTTTATGATTATGTTAATTTGTTAAAGAATAAGGTCAAATAAACCTGAGTGAATCAAAGGAACCTAAGTTTTTACGACAAAACTCCTTTTTCTATATAATAACTTATCTAAAATTGAAAAATAAGACAATTGCGTCAAAAAAAACAGGTTTCCACTGCTTTCTTTTGGAATCTTTTGATTTCTTTATTATGATTATGTTGGTTTGTTAAAGAATAACGTCAAATAAACCTGAGTGAATCAAAGGAAACCTAAGTCTTTTACGACAAAAACCCTTTTTCTATATAATAACTTATCTAAAATTGAAAAATAAGACAATTGCGTCAAAAAAACAGGTTTCCACTGCTTTCTTTTGGAATCTTTTGATTTCTTTTTTATGATAACGTTGGTTTGTTAAAAAATAAGGTCAAATAAACCTGAGTGAATCAAAGGAACCTAAGTCTTTTACGACAAAACCCCTTTTTCTATATAATAACTTATCTAAAATTAAAAAATAAGACACTTGCGTCAAAAAAGCAGGTTTCCACTGCTTTCTTTGGGAATTTTTTGATTTCTTTTTTATGATTATGTTGGTTTGTTAAAAAATAAGGTCAAATAAACCTGAGTGAATCAAAGGAACCTAAGTTTTTTACGACAAACCCCCTTTTCCTATATAAAAACTAATCTAAAATTAAAAAATAAGTCAATTGCGTCAAGAAAACAGGTTTCCACTGGTTTCTTTTAGAATCTTTTGATTTCATTTTTATGATTATGTTAATTTGTTAAAGAATAAGGTCAAATAAACCTGAGTGAATCAAAAAAACCTAAGTTTTTACGACAAAACTCCTTTTTCTATATAATAACTTATCTAAAATTGAAAGTTAAGACAATTGCGTCAAAAAAACAGGTTTCCACTGCTTTCTTTTGGAATCTTTTGATTTCTTTTTTATGATTATGTTGGTTTGTTAAAGAATAAGGTCAAATAAACCTAATTGAATCAAAGGAACCTAAGTTTTTTACGACAAAACCCCTTTTTCTATATAATAACTTATCTAAAATTAAAAAATAAGACAATTGCGTCAAAAAAACAGGTTTCCACTGCTTTCTTTTGGAATCTTTTGATTTCTTTTTTATGAATATGTTGGTTTGTTAAAGAATAAGGTCAAATAAACCTGAGTGAATCAAAGGAACCTAAGTTTTTTACGACAAAACCCCTTTTTCTATATAATAACTTATCTAAAATTAAAAAATAAGACAATTGCGTCAAAAAAAAAGGTTTCCACTGCTTTCTTATGGAATCTTTTGATTTCTTTTTTATGATTATGTTGGTTTGTTAAAAAATAAGGTCAAATAAACCTGAGTGAATCAAATGAACCTAAGTTTTTGACGACAAAACCATTTTTCTATATAATAACTTATCTAAAATTAAAAAATAAGACAATTGCGTCAAAAAAACAGGTTTCAACTGCTTTCTTTTGAAATCTTTTGATTTCTTTTTTATGATTATATTGGTTTGTTAAAGAATAAGGTCAAATAAACCTGACTGAATCAAAGGAACCTAAGTTTTTTACGACAAAACCCCTTTTTCCATATAATAACTTATCTAAAATTAAAAAATAAGACAATTGCGTCAAAAAAACAGGTTTCCACTGCTTTCTTTTAGAATCTTTTGATTTCTTTTTTATAATTATGTTGGTTTGTTAAAGAATAAGGTCAAATAAACCTGAGTGAGTCAAAGGAACTTAAGTTTTATACGACAAAACCCCTTTTTCTATATAATAACTTATCTAAAATTAAAAAATAAGACAATTGCGTCAAAAAAACAGGTTTTCACTGCTTTCTTTTAGAATCTTTTGATTTCTTTTTTATGATTTTGTTGGTTTGTTAAAGAATAAGGTCAAATAAACCTTAGTAAATCAAAAGAACCTAAGTTTTTTACGACAAAACCCCTTTTTCTATATAATAACTTATCTAAAGTTAAAAAATAAGACAATTGCGTCAAAAAAACAGGTTTCCACTGCTTTCTTTTGGAATCTTTTAATTTCTTTTTTATGATTATGTTAGTTTGTTAAAGAATAAGGTCAAATAAACCTGAGTAAATTAAAGGAATCTAAGTTTTTTACGACAAAACCCCTATTTCTATATAATAACTTATCTAAAATTTAAAAGTAAGACAATTGCGTCAAAAAAACAGGTTTCCACTGCTTTCTTTTGGAATCTTTTGATTTCTTTTTTATGATTATGTTGGTTTGTTAAAGAATAAGGTCAAATAAACCTAAGTGAATCAAAGGAACCTAAGTTTTTTACGACAAAACCCCTTTTTCTATAAAATAACTTAACTAAATTTAAAAAATAAGACATTTGCATCAAAAAAACTGGTTTCTACTGCTTTCTTTTGGATTCTTTTGATTTCTTTTTTATGATTATGTTGGTTTGTTAAAGAATAAGGTCAAACAAACCTGAGTGAATCAAAGGAACCTAAGTTTTTTACGACAAAATCCCTTTTTCTACATAATAACTTATCTAAAATTAAAAAATAAGACAATTGCGTCAAAAAAACAGGTTTCCACTGCTTTCTTTTGAAATCTTTTGATTTCTTTTTTATGATGATGTTGGTTTGTTAAAGAATAAGGTCAAATAAACCTGAGTGAATCAAAGGAACCTAAGTTTTTTACGACAAAACCCCTTTTTCCATATAATAACTTATCTAAAATTAAAAAATAAGACAATTGCGTCAAAAAAACAGGTTTCCACTGCTTTCTTTTAGAATCTTTTAATTTCTTTTTTATGATTATGTTAATTTGTTAAAGAATAAGGTCAAATAAACCTGAGTGAATCAAAGGAACCTAAGTTTTTACGACAAAACTCCTTTTTCTATATAATAACTTATCTAAATTTGAAAAATAAGACAATTGCGTCAAAAAAACAGGTTTCCACTGCTTTCTTTTGGAATCTTTTGATTTCTTTTTTATGATTATGTTGGTTTGTTAAAAAATAAGGTCAAATAAACCTAAGTAAATCAAAGGAACCTAAGTCTTTTACGACAAAACCCTTTTTTCTATATAATAACTTATCTAAAATTAAAAATAAGACAATTGCGTCAAAAAAACAGGTTTCCACTGATTTCTTTTGGAATCTTTTGATTTCTTTTTTATGATTCTGTTGGTTTGTTAAAAAATAAGGTCAAATAAACCTGAGTGAATTAAAGGAACCTAAGTCTTTTACGACAAAACCCCTTTTTCTATATAATAACTTATCTAAAATTGAAAAATAAGACAATTGCGTCAAAATAACACGTTTCCACTGCTTTCTTTTGGAATCTTTTGATTTTTTTTTTATGATAACGTTGGTTTGTTAAAAAATAAGGTCAAATAAACCTGAGTGAATCAAAGGAACCTAAGTCTTTTACGACAAAACCCCTTTTTCTATATAATAACTTATCTAAAATTAAAAAATAAGACAATTGCGTCAAAAAAGCAGGTTTCCATTGCTTTCTTCGGGAATTTTTTGATTCCTTTTTTATGATTATGTTGTTTTGTTAAAAAATAAGGTCAAATAAACCTGAGTGAATCAAAGGAACCTAAGTTTTTTACGACAAAACCCCTTTTCCTATATAATAACTTTTCTAAAATTAAAAAATAAGACAATTGCGTCAAGAAAACAGGTTTCCACTGCTTTCTTTTGGAATCTTTTGATTTCATTATTATGATTATGTTAATTTGTTAAAGAATAAGGTCAAATAAACCTGAGTGAATCAAAGGAACCTAAGTTTTTTACGACAAAACTCCTTTTTCTATATAATAACTTATCTAAAATTGAAAATTAAGACAATTGCGTCAAAAAAACAGGTTTCCACTGCTTTCTTTTGGAATCTTTTGATTTCTTTTTTATGATTATGTTGGTTTGTTAAAGAATAAGGTCAAATAAACCTAAGTGAATCAAAGGAACCTAAGTTTTTTACGACAAAACCCCTTTTTCTATATAATAACTTATCTAAAATTAAAAAATAAGACAATTGCGTCAAAAAAACAGGTTTCCACTGCTTTCTTTTGGAATCATTTGATTTCTTTTTGATGATTATGTTGGTTTGTTAAAGAATAAGGTCAAATAAACCTGAGTGAATCAAAGGAACCTAAGTTTTTTACGACAAAACCCCTTTTTCTATATAATAACTTATCTAAAATTAAAAAATAAGACAATTGCGTCAAAAAAACAGGTTTCCACTGCTTTCTTTTGAAATCTTTTGATTTCTTTTTTATGATTATGTTGATTTGTGAAAAAAATAAGGTCAAATAAACCTGAGTGAATCAAATGAACCTAAGTTTTTTACGACAAAACCATTTTTCTATATAATAACTTATCTAAAATTAAAAAATAAGGCAATTGCGTCAAAAAAACATGTTTCCACTGCTTTCTTTTGAAATCTTTTGATTTCTTTTTTATGATTATGTTGGTTTGTTAAAGAATAAGGTCAAATAAACCTGAGTGAATCAAAGAAACCTAAGTTTTTTACGACAAAACCCCTTTTTCCATATAATAACTTATCTAAATTTAAAAAATAAGACAATTGCGTCAAAAAAACAGGTTTCCACTGCTTTCTTTTGGAATCTTTTGATATCTTTTTTATGATTATGTTGGTTTGTTAAAGAATAAGGTCAAATAAACCTGAGTGAATCAAAGGAACCTAAGTTTTTTACGACAAAACCCCTTTTTCTATATAAAAACTTATCTAAAATTAAAAAGTAAGACAATTGCGTCAAAAAAACAGGTTTTCACTGCTTTCTTTTAGAATCTTTTGATTTCTTTTTTATGATTATGTTGGTTTGTTAAAGAATAAGGTCAAATAAACCTTAGTAAATCAAAAGAACTTAAGTTTTTTACGACAAAACCCCTTTTTCTATATAATAACTTATCTAAAATTAAAAAATAAGACAATTGCGTCAAAAAAACAGGTTTTCACTGCTTTCTTTTGGAATCTTTTAATTTCTTTTTTATGATTATGTTGGTTTGTTAAAGAATAAGGTCAAATAAACCTGAGTGATTTAAAGGAATCTAAGTTTTTTACGACAAAACCCCTATTTCTATATAATAACTTATCTAAAATTTAAAAGTAAGACAATTGCGTCAAAAAAACAGGTTTCCACTGCTTTCTTTTGGAATCTTTTGATTTCTTTTTTATGAATATGTTGGTTTGTTAAAGAATAAGGTCAAATAAACCTGAGTGAATCAAAGGAACCTAAGTTTTTTACGACAAAACCCCTTTTTCTATATAATAACTTATCTAAATTTAAAAAATAAGACAATTGCATCAAAAAAACTGGTTTCTACTGCTTTCTTTTGGATTCTTTTGATTTCTTTTTTATGATTATGTTGGTTTGTTAAAGAATAAGGTCAAACAAACCTGAGTGAATCAAAGGAACCTAAGTTTTTTACGACAAAACCCCTTTTTCTATATAATAATTTATCTAAAATTAAAAAATAAGACAATTGCGTCAAAAAAACAGGTTTCCACTGCTTTCTTTTGGAATCTTTTGATTTCTTTTTTATGATTATGTTGGTTTGTTAAAGAATAAGGTCAAATAAACCTGAGTGAATTAAAGGAATCTAATTTTTTACGACAAAACCCCTATTTCTATATAATAACTTATCTAAAATTTAAAAGTAAGACAATTGCGTCAAAAAAACAGGTTTCCACTGCTTTCTTTTGGAATCTTTTGATTTGTTTTTTATGATTATGTTGGTTTGTTAAAGAATAAGGTCAAATAAACCTGAGTGAATCAAAGGAACCTAAGTTTTTTACGACAAAACCCCTTTTTCTATAAAGTAACTTATCAAAATTTAAAAAATAAGACAATTGCATCAAAAAAACTGGTTTCTACTGCTTTCTTTTGGATTCCTTTGATTTCTTTTTTATGATTATGTTGGTTTGTTAAAGAATAAGGTCAAACAAACCTGAGTGAATCAAAGGAACCTAAGTTTTTTACGACAAAACCCCTTTTTTTATATAATAACTTATCTAAAATTAAAAAATAGGACAATTGCGTCAAGAAAACAGGTTTCCACTGCTTTCTTTTGGAATCTTTTGATTTCTTTTTTATGATTATGTTAATTTGTTAAAGAATAAGGTCAAATAAACCTGAGCGAATCAAAGGAACCTAAGTTTTTACGACAAAACTCCTTTTTCTATATAATAACTTATCTAAATTTGAAAAATAAGACAATTGCGTCAAAAAAACAGGTTTCCACTGCTTTCTTTTGGAATCTTTTGAATATTTTTTTAGGATTATGTTGGTTTGTTAAAGAATAAGGTCAAATAAACCTGAGTAAGTCAAAGGAACCTAAGTTTTTTACGATAAAACCCCATTTTCTATATAATAACTTATCTAAAATTAAAAAATAAGACAATTGCGTCAAAAAAGCAGGTTTCCACTGCTTTCTTTTGGAATCTTTTGATTTCTTTTTTTTGATTATGTTGGTTTGTTAAAAAATAAGGTCAAATAAATCTGAGTGAATCAAAGAAACCTAAGTTTTTTACGACAAAACCCTTTTTTTCTATATAAAAACTTATCTAAAATTAAAAAATAAGACAATTGCGTTAAAAAAACAGGTTTTCACTGCTTTCTTTTGGAATCTTTTGATTTCTTTTTTATGATTATGTTGGTTTGTGAAAGAATAAGGTCAAATAAACCTAAGTGAATCAAGGGAACCTAAGTATTTTACGACAAAACCCCTTTTTCTATATAATAACTTATCTAAAATTGAAAAATAAGACAATTGCGTCAAAAAAACAGGTTTCCACTGCTTTCTTTTAAAATCTTTTGATTTCTTTTTTATGATTATGTTGGTTTGTTAAAAAATAACGTCAAATAAACCTGAGTGAATCAAAGGCACCTAAGTTTTTTACGACAAAACCTCTTTTTTATATAATAACTTATATAAAATTCAAAAATAAGACAATTGCGTCAAAAAAACAGGTTTCCACTGCTTTCTTTTGGAATCTTTTGACTTATTTTTTATGATTATGTTGGTTTGTTAAAAAATAACGTCAATTAAGCCTGAGTGAATCAAAGAAACCTAAGTTTTTAACGACAAAACCTTTTATTCTATATAATAACTTATCTAAAATTAAAAAATAAGACTATTGCGTCAAAAAAACAGGTTTCCACTGCTTTCTTTTAGAGTCTTTTGATTTCTTTTTTATGATTATGTTGGTTCATTAAAGAATAAGGTCAAATAAACCTGAGTTAATCAAAGGAACCTAAGTTTTTAACGACAAAACCCCTTTTTCTATATAATAACTTAAATAAAATTGAAAAATAAGACAACTGCGTCAAAAAAACAGGATTCCACTGCTTTCTTTTGGAATCTTTTGATTTCTTTTTTATGATTGTGTTGGTTTGTTAAAGAATAAGGTCAAATAAACCTGAGTGAATCAAAAGAACTTAAGTTTATTACGACAAAACCCCTTTTTCTATATAATAACTTATCTAAAATAAAAAATAAGACAATTGCGTCAAAAAAACTGGTTTCCACTGCTTTCTTTAAAAATCTTTTGATTTCTTTTTATGATATTGTTGGTTTGTTAGAAAATAAGGTCAAATAAACCTGAGTGAATCAAAGGAACCTAAGTTTTTTACGACAAAACCCCTTTTTCTATAAAATAACTTATCTAAAATTAAAAAATAAGACAATTGCGTCAAAAAAACAGAATTCCACTGCCTTCTTTTGGAATCTTTTGATTTCTTTTTTATGATTATGTTGGTTTGTTAAAGAATAGTGTCAAATAAACCTGAGTGAATCAAAGGGACCTATGTTTTTTACGACAAAACCCCTTTTTCTATATAATAACTTATCTAAAATAAAAAAATAAGACAATTGCGTCAAAAAAGCAGGTTTCCACTGCTTTCTTTTGGAATCTTTTGATTTCTTTTTTATGATTATGTTGGTATGTTAAAGAATAAGGTCAAATAAACCTTAGTAAATCAAAGGAACCTAAGTTTTTTACGACAAAACCTCTTTTTATATATATAAACTTATCTAATAATAAAAAATAAGACAATTGCGTCAAAAAAACTGGTTTCCACTGCTTTCTTTTAAAATCTTTTGATTTCTTATTATGATATTGTTGGTTTGTTTAAAAATAAGGTCAAATAAACCTGAGTGAATCAAAAGAACCTAAGCTTTTTACGACAAAACCCATTTTCTATAAAATAACTTATCTAAAATTAAAAAATAAGACAATTGCGTCAAAAAAACAGGTATCCACTGCTTTCTTTTCGAATCTTTTGATTTCTTTTATATGATTATGTTGGTTTGTTAAAGAATAAGGTCAAATAAACCTGAGTGAATCAAAGGAACCTAAGTTTTTACGACAAAACTCCTTTTTCTATATAATAACTTATCTAAAATTGAAAAATAAGACAATTGCGTCAAAAAAACAGGTTTCCACTGCTTTCTTTTGGAATCTTTTGATTATTTTTTTATGATTATGTTGGTTTGTTAAAGAATAAGGTCAAATAAACCTGAGTAAGTCAAAGGAACCTAAGTTTTTTACGACAAAACCCCATTTTCTATATGATAACTTATCTAAAATTAAAAAATAAGACAATTGCGTCAAAAAAACAGGTTTCCACTGCTTACTTTTGGAATCTTTTGATTTCTTTTTTATGATTATGTTGGTTTGTTAAAGATTAAGGTCAAATAAACCTGAGTTGATCAAAGGAACCTAAGTTTTTTACGACAACACCCCTTTTTCTATATAATAACTTATCTAAAATTAAAAAATAAGACAACTGCATCAAAAAAACAGGATTGCACTGCTTTCTTTTAGAATCTTTTGATTTTTTTTTAAGATTATGTTTGTTTGTTAAAGAATAAGGTCAAATAAACCTAAGTGAATTAAAGGAACTTAAGTTTTTTACGACAAAACCCCTTTTTCTATATAATAACTTATCTAAAATTAAAAAATAAGACAATTGCGTCAAAAAAACAGAATTCCACTGCCTTCTTTTAGAATCTTTTGATTTCTTTTTTATGATTATGTTGGTTTGTTAAAGAAAAAGGTCAAATAAACCTGAGTGAATCAAAGGGACCTATGTTTTTTACGACAAAACTCCTTTTTCTATATAATAACTTATCTAAAATTAAAAATTAAGACAATTGCGTCAAAAAGCAGGTTTTCACTGCTTTCTTTTGGAATCTTTTGATTTCTTTTTTTTGATTATATTGATTTGTTAAAAATTAAGGTCAAATAAACCTGAGTGAATCAAAGGAACCTAAGTTTTTTACGACAAAACCCCTTTTTCTATATAATAACTTATCTAATAATAAAAAATAAGACAATTGCGTCAAGAAAACAGGTTTTCACTGCTTTCTTTTGGAATCTTTTGAATTCTTTTTTATGATTATTTTAATTTGTTGAAGAATAAGGTCAAATAAACCTGAGTGAATCAAAGGAACCTAAGTTTTTACGACAAAACTATTTTACCTATATAATAACTTATCTAAAATTGAAAAATAAGACAATTGCGTCAAAAAAACAGGTTTTTACTGCTTTCTTTTGAATTCTTTTGATTTCTTTTTTATGATTATGTTGGTTTGTTAAAAAATAAGGTCAAATAAATCTGAGTGATTCAAAGAAACCTAAGTTTTTTACGACAAAACCCCTTTTTCTATATAATAACTCATCTAAAATTAAAAAATAAGACAATTGCGTTAAAAAAACAGGTTTCCACTGGTTTCTTTTGAAATCTTTTGATTTCTTTTTTATGATTATGTTGGTTTGTTAAAAAATAACGTTAAATAAACCTGAGTGAATCAAAGGAACCTAAGTTTTTTACGACAAAACCTTTTTTTCTATATAATAACTTATCTAAAATTAAAAAATAAGACTATTGCGTCAAAAAAACAAGTTTCCACTGCTTTCTTTTAGAATCTTTTGATATCTTTTTTATGATTATGTTGGTTTATTAAAGAATAAGGTCAAATAAACCTGAGTTAATCAAGGGAACCTAAATTTTTTACGACAAAACCCCTTTTTCTATATAATAACTTATCTAAAATTAAAAAATAAGACAACTGCGTCAAAAAAACAGGATTCCACTGCTTTCTTTTGAAATCTTTTGATTTCTTTTTTATAATTATGTTGGTTTGTTAAAGAATAAGGTCAAATAAACCTGAGTGAATCAAAGGAACTTAAGTTTATTACGACAAAACCCCTTTTTCTATATAATAACTTATCTAAAATTAAAAAATAAGACAATTGCGTCAAAAAAACAGAATTTCACTGCCTTCTTATAAAATCTTTTGATTTCTTTTTTATGATTATGTTGGTTTGTTAAAGAATAAGGTCAAATAAACCTGAGTGAATCAAAGGGACCTATGTTTTTTACGACAAAACCCCTTTTTCTATATAATAACTTATCTAAAATTAAAAAATAAGACAATTGCGTTAAAAAAACATGTTTCCACTGCTTTCTTTTTGAATCTTTTGATTTCTTTTTTATGATTATGTTAGTTTGTGAAAGAATAAGGTCAAATAAACCTGAGTGAATCAAGGGAACCTAAGTTTTTTACGACAAAACCCCTTTTTTCTATATAATAACTTATCTAAAATTAAAAAATAAGACAATTGCGTCAAAAAAACAGGTTTCCACTGCTTTCTTTTAAAATCTTTTGATTTCTTTTTTATGATTATGTTGGTTTGTTAAAGAATAACGTTAAATAAACCTGAGTGAATCAAAGGAACCTAAGTTTTTTACGACAAAACCCCTTTTTCTATATAATAACTTATCTAAAATTAAAAAATATTCAATTGCGTCAAAAAAACAGGTTTCCACTGCTTTCTTTTGGAATCTTTTGATATATTTTTTATGATTATGTTGGTTTGTTAAAAAATAACGTCAAATAAACCTGAGTGAATCAAAGGAACCTAAGTTTTTTACGACAAAACCTTTTTGTCTATATAATAACTTATCTAAAATTAAAAAATAAGACTTTTGCGTCAAAAAAACAGGTTTCCACTGCTTTCTTTTGGAATCTTTTGATTTCTTTTTTATGATTATGTTAATTTGTTAAAGAATAAGTTCAAATAAACCTGAATAAATCAAAGGAACCTAAGTTTTTACGACAAAACCCTTTTTTCTATATAATAACTTATCTAAAATTGAAAAATAAGACAAATGCGTCAAAAAAACAGGTTTCCAATGCTTTCTTTTAAAATCTTTTGATTTATTTTTTATGATTATGTTGGTTTGTTAAAGAATAACGTCAAATAAACCTGAGTGAATCAAAGGAACCTAAGTTTTTTACGACAAAACCCCTTTTTCTATATTACAACTTATCTAAAATTAAAAATTAAGACAATTGCGTCAAAAAAACAGGTTTCCACTGCTTTCTTTTAAAATCTTTTAATTTATTTTTTATGATTATGTTGGTTTTATTAAAGAATAAGGTCAAATAAACCTTAGTGAATCAAAGGAACCTAAGTTTTTTACGACAAAACCCCTTTTTCTATATAATAACTTATCTAATAATAAAAAATAAGACAATTGCGTCAAGAAAACAGGTTTCCACTGCTTTCTTTTGGAATCTTTTGATTTCTTTTTTATGATTATGTTAATTTGTTGAAAAATAAGGTCAAATAAACCTGAGTGAATCAAAGGAACCTAAGTTTTTACGACAAAACTATTTTATCTATATAATAACTTATCTAAAATTGAAAAATAAGACAATTGCGTCAAAAAAACAGGTTTTTCCTGCTTTCATTTGAATTCTTTTGATTTCTTTTTTATGATTATGTTGGCTTTGTTAAAAAATAAGGTCAAATAAATCTGAGTGATTCAAAAAAACCTAAGTTTTTTACGACAAAACCCCTTTTTCTATATAATAACTTATCTAAAATTAAAAAATAAGACAATTGCGTCAAAAAAGCAGGTTTCCACTGCTTTCTTTTGGAATCTTTTGATTTCTTTTTTATGATTATGTTGGTATGTTAAAGAATAAGGTCAAATAAACCTGAGTGAATCAAAGGAACCTAAGTTTTTTACGACAAAACCCCTTTTTCTATATAATAACTTATCTAAAATTAAAAAATAATGCAATTGCGTCAAAAAAACAGGTTTCCACTGCTTTCTTTTGGAATCTTTTGATTTCTTTTTTATGATTATGTTGGTTTTAATAAAGAATAAGGTCAAATAAACCTTAGTGAATCAAAGGAACCTAAGTTTTTTACGACAAAACCTCTTTTTCTATATAATAACTTATCTAATAATAAAAAAAAAGACAATTGCGTCAAAAAAACTGGTTTCCACTGCTTTCTTTTAAAATCTTTTGATTTCTTTTTTATGATATTGTTGGTTTGTTAAAAAATAAGGTCAAATAAACCTGAGTGAATCAAAGGAACCTAAGTTTTTTACGACAAAACTCATTTTTCTATAAAATAACTTATCTAAAATTTAAAAATAAGACAATTGCGTCAAAAAAACAGGTTTCCACTGCTTTCTTTTGGAATCTTTTGATTTCTTTTATATGATTATGTTCGTTTGTTAAAGAATAAGGTCAAATAAACCTGAGTAAGTCAAAGGAACCTAAGTTTTTTACGACAAAAACCCCATTTTCTATATAATAACTTATCTAAAATTAAAAAATAAGACAATTGCGTCAAAAAAACAGGTTTCCACTGCTTACTTTTGGAATCTTTTGATTTCTTTTTTATGATTATGTTGGTTTGTTAAAGATTAAGGTCAAATAAACCTGAGTTGATCAAAGTAACCTAAGATTTTTACGACAAAACCCCTTTTTCTATATAATAACTTATTTAAAATTAAAAAATAAGACAACTGCATCAAAAAAACAGGATTGCACTGCTTTCTTTTAGAATCTTTTGATTTTTTTTTAAGATTATGTTTGTTTGTTAAAGAATAAGGTCAAATAAACCTAAGTGAATTAAAGGAACTTAAGTTTTTTACGACAAAACCCCTTTTTCTATATAATAACTTATCTAAAATTAAAAAATAAGACAATTGCGTCAAAAAAACAGAATTCCACTGCCTTCTTTTAGAATCTTTTGATTTCTTTTTTATGATTATGTTGGTTTGTTAAAGAATAAGGTCAAATAAACCTGAGTGAATCAAAGGGACCTAAGTTTTTTACGACAAAACTCCTTTTTCTATATAATAACTTATCTAAAATTAAAAATTAAGACAATTGCGTCAAAAAGCAGGTTTTCACTGTTTTCTTTTGGAATCTTTTGATTTCTTTTTTTTGATTATATTGGTTTGTTAAAAATTAAGGTCAAATAAACCTGAGTGAATCAAAGGAACCTAAGTTTTTTACGACAAAACCCCTTTTTCTATATAATAACTTATCTAATAATAAAAAATAAGACAATTGCGTCAAGAAAACAGGTTTCCACTGCTTTCTTTTGGAATCTTTTGATTTCTTTTTTATGATTATTTTAATTTGTTGAAGAATAAGGTCAAATAAACCTGAGTGAATTAAAGGAACCTAAGTTTTTACGACAAAACTATTTTACCTATATAATAACTTATCTAAAATTGAAAAATAAGACAATTGCGTCAAAAAAACAGGTTTTTACTGCTTTCTTTTGAATTCTTTTGATTTCTTTTTTATGATTATGTTGGTTTGTTAAAAAATAAGGTCAAATAAATCTGAGTGATTCAAAGAAACCTAAGTTTTTTACGACAAAACCCCTTTTTCTATATAATAACTCATCTAAAATTAAAAAATAAGACAATTGCGTTAAAAAAACAGGTTTCCACTGCTTTCTTTTGAAATCTTTTGATTACTTTTTTATGATTATGTTGGTTTGTTAAAAAATAACGTTAAATAAACCTGAGTGAATCAAAGGAACCTAAGTTTTTTACGACAAAACCTTTTTTTCTATATAATAACTTATCTAAAATTAAAAAATAAGACTATTGCGTCAAAAAAACAAGTTTCCACTGCTTTCTTTTAGAATCTTTTGATATCTTTTTTATGATTATGTTGGTTTATTAAAGAATAAGGTCAAATAAACCTGAGTTAATCAAGGGAACCTAAATTTTTTACGACAAAACCCCTTTTTCTATATAATAACTTATCTAAAATTGAAAAATAAGACAACTGCGTCAAAAAAACAGGATTCCACTGCTTTCTTTTGAAATCTTTTGATTTCTTTTTTATAATTATGTTGGTTTGTTAAAGAATAAGGTCAAATAAACCTGAGTGAATCAAAGGAACTTAAGTTTATTACGACAAAACCCCTTTTTCTATATAATAACTTATCTAAAATTAAAAAATAAGACAATTGCGTCAAGAAAACAGGTTTCCACTGCCTTCCTTTGGAATGTTTTGATTTCTTTTTTATGATTATGTTAATTTGTTAAAGAATAAGGTCAAATAAAACTGAGTGAATCAAAGGAACCTAAGTTTTTACGACAAAACTATTTTATCTATATAATAACTTATCTAAAATTGAAAAATAAGACAATTGCGTCAAAAAAACAGGTTTTTACTGCTTTCTTTTGAAATCTTTTGATTTCTTTTTTATGATTATGTTGGTTTGTTAAAGAATAACATCAAATAAACCTGAGTGAATCAAAGGAACCTAAGTTTTTTACGACAAAACCCCTTTTTCTATATAATAACTTTTTTAAATTAAAAAATAAGACAATTGCGTCAAAAAAACAGGTTTCCACTGCTTTCTTTTGGAATCTTTTGATTCCTTTTTTATGATTATGTTGGTTTGTTAAAGAATAAGGTCAAATAAACCTGAGTGAATGAAAGGAACCTAAGTTTTTTACGACAAAACCCCTTTATCTATATTATAAATTATCTAAAATTAAAAAATAAGACCATTGCGTCAAAAAAACAGAATTCCACTGCCTTCTTTCGGAATCTTTTGATTTCTTTTTTATGATTATGTTGGTTTGTTCAAAAATAAGGTCAAATAAACCTGAGTGAATCAAAGGGACATATGATTTTTACGACAAAACGCCTTTTTTTATATAATAACTTATCTAAAATTGAAAAATAAGACAAATGCGTCAATAAAACAGGTTTCCACTGCTTTCTTTTGGAATCTTTTGATTTCTTTTTTATGATTATGTTAATTTGTTAAAGAATAAGGTCAAATAAACCTGAATGAATCAAAGGAACCTAAGTTTTTACGACAAAACCCCTTTTTCTATATAATAATTTATCTAAACTTGAAAAATAAGACAATTGCGTCAAAAAAACAGGTTTCCACTGCTTTCTTTTAAAATCTTTTGATTTCTTTTTTATGATTATGTTGGTTTGTTAAAGAATAACGTCAAATAAACCTGAGTAAATCAAAGGAACCTAAGTTTTTTACGACAAAACCCCTTTTTCTATATAATAACTTATCTAAAATTAAAAAAAAAGACAATTGCGTTAAAAAAACAGGTTTCCACTGCTTTCTTTTGGAATCTTTTGTTTTCTTTTTTATGATTATGTTAATTTGTTAAAGAATAAGGTCAAATAAACCTGAATGAATCAAAGGAACCTAAGTTTTTACGACAAAACTCTTTTTTCTATATAATAACTTATCTAAATTTGAAAAACAAGACAATTGCGTCAAAAAAACAGGTTTCCACTGCTTTCATTCGGAATCTTTTGATTTCTTTTTTATGATTATGTTGGTTTGTTAAAGAATAAGGTCAAATAAACCTGAGTGAATGAAAGGAACCTAAGTTTTTTACGACAAAACCCCTTTTTCTATATAATAACTTATATAAAATTAAAAAATAAGACAATTGCGTCAAAAAAACAGGTTTCCCCTACTTTCTTTTGAATTCTTTTGATTTCTTTTTTATGATTATGTTGGTTTGTTGAAAAATAAGGTCAAATACACCTGAGTGAATCAAAGGAACCTAAGTTTATTACGACAAAACCCCTTTTTCTATATAATAACTTATCTAAAATTAAAAAATAAGACAATTGCGTCAAGAAAACAGGTTTCCACTGCCTTCTTTTGAAATCTTTTGATTTCTTTTTTATGATTATGTTAATTTGTTAAAGAATAAGGTCAAATAAACCTGAGTGAATCAAAGGAACCTAAGTTTTTACGACAAAACTATTTTATCTATATAATAACTTATCGAAAATTGAAAAATAAGACAATTGCGTCAAAAAAACAGGTTTCCACTGCTTTCTTTTAAAATCTTTTGATTTCTTTTTTATGATTATGTTGGTTTGTTAAAGAATAACGTCAAATAAACCTGAGTGAATCAAAGGAACCTAAGTTTTTTACGACAAAACCCCTTTTTCTATATAATAACTTATCTAAAATTAAAAAAAAAGACAATTGCGTTAAAAAAACAGGTTTCCACTGCTTTATTTTGGAATCTTTTGTTTTCTTTTTTATGATTATGTTAATTTGTTAAAGAATAAGGTCAAATAAACCTGAATGAATCAAAGGAACCTAAGTTTTTACGACAAAACTCCTTTTTCTATATAATAACTTATCTAAATTTGAAAAATAAGACAATTGCGTCAAAAAAACAGGTTTCCACTGCTTTCTTTTGGAATCTTTTGATTTCTTTTTTATGATTATGTTGGTTTGTTAAAGAATAAGGTCAAATAAGCCTGAGTGAATGAAAGGAACCTAAGTTTTTTACGACAAAACCCCTTTTTCTATATAATAACTTTTCTAAAATTAAAAAATAAGACAATTGCGTCAAAAAAACAGGTTTCCCCTACTTTCTTTTGGAATCTTTTGATTTCTTTTTTATGATTATGTTGGTTTGTTGAAAAAATAAGGTCAAATACACCTGAGTGAATCAAAGGAACCTAAGTTTATTACGACAAAACCCCTTTTTCTATATAATAACTTATCTAAAATTAAAAAATAAGACAATTGCGTCAAGAAAACAGGTTTCCACTGCCTTCCTTTGGAATGTTTTGATTTCTTTTTTATGATTATGTTAATTTGTTAAAGAATAAGGTCAAATAAAACTGAGTGAATCAAAGGAACCTAAGTTTTTACGACAAAACTATTTTATCTATATAATAACTTATCTAAAATTGAAAAATAAGACAATTGCGTCAAAAAAACAGGTTTTTACTGCTTTCTTTTGAAATCTTTTGATTTCTTTTTTATGATTATGTTGGTTTGTTAAAGAATAACATCAAATAAACCTGAGTGAATCAAAGGAACCTAAGTTTTTTACGACAAAACCCCTTTTTCTATATAATAACTTTTTTAAATTAAAAAATAAGACAATTGCGTCAAAAAAACAGGTTTCCACTGCTTTCTTTTGGAATCTTTTGATTCCTTTTTTATGATTATGTTGGTTTGTTAAAGAATAAGGTCAAATAAACCTGAGTGAATGAAAGGAACCTAAGTTTTTTACGACAAAACCCCTTTTTCTATATAATAACTTATATAAATTTAAAAAATAAGACAATTGCGTCAAAAAAACTGGTTTCCACTACTTTCTTTTGGAATCTTTTGATTTCTTTTTTATGATTATGTTGGTTTGTTAAAAAATAACGTCAAATAAACCTGAGTGAATCAAAGGAACCTTAGTTTTTTACGACAAAACCCCTTTTTCTATATAATAACTTATCAAAAATTAAAAGATAAGACAATTGCGTCAAAAAAACAGGTTTCCACTGCTTTCTTTTGGAATCTTTTGATTTCTTTTTTATGATTATGATGGTTTGTTATAGAATAAGGTCAAATAAACCTGAGTGAATCAAAGGAATTTAAGTTTTTTACGACAAAACCCCTTTTTCTATATAATAACTTATCTAAAATTGAAAAACAAGACAATTGCGTCAAAAAAACAGGTTTCCACTGCTTTCTTTTGGTATCTTTTGATTTCTTTTTTATGATTATGTTGGTTTGTTAAAGAATAAGGTCAAATAAACCTGAGTGAATTAAAGGAACCTAAGTTTTTTACGACAAAACCCCTTTTTCTATATAATAACTTATCTAAAATTGAAAAACAAGACAATTGCGCCAAAAAAACAAGTTTCCACTGCTTTCTTTTGGTATCTTTTGATTTTTTTTTTATGATTATGTTGGTTTGTTGAAGAATAACGTCAAATAAACCTGAGTGAATCAAAGGAACCTATGTTTTTTACGACAAAACCCCTAGTTTTATATAATAACTTATCTAAAATTATAAAATAAGACAATTGCGTCAAAAAAACAGGTTTCCACTGCTTTCTTTTGGAATCTTTTGATTTCTTTTTTATGATTATGTTGGTTTGTTAAAAAATAACGTCAAATAAACCTTAGTGAATCAAAGGAACCTAAGTTTTTTAACGACAAAACCCCTTTTTCTAGATAATAACTTATCTAATAATAAAAAATAAGACAATTGCGTCAAAAAAACTGGTTTCCACTGCTTTCTTTTGGAATCTTTTGATTTCTTTTTTATGATTATGTTGGTTTGTTAAAGAATAAGGTCAAATAAACCTGAGTGAATCAAAGGAACCTAAGTTTTTTACGACAAAACCCCTTTTTTTATATAATAACTTTTCTAAAATTAAAAAAAAAGACAATTGTCTCAAAAAAACAAGTTTCCACTGCTTTCTTTTGGAATCTTTTGATTTCTTTTATATGATTATGTTAGTTTGTTAAAGAATAAGGTCAAATAAACCTGAGTGAATCAAAGGAACCTAAGTTTTTTACGACAAAACCCCTATTTCAATATAATAACTTATCTAAAATTAAAAAATAAGGCAATTGCGTCAAAAAAACAGGTTTCCACTGCTTTCTTTTGAAATCTTTTGATTTCTTTTTTATGATTATGTTGCTTTGTTAAAGAATAAGGTCAAATAAACCTGAGTGAATCAAAGGAACCTAAGTTTTTACGACAAAACTCCTTTTTCCCTATAATAACTTATCTAAAATTGAAAAACAAGACAATTGCGTCAAAAAACAAGTTTCCACTGCTTTCTTTTGGTATCTTTTGATTTCTTTTTTATGATTATGTTGGTTTGTTAAAGAATAAGGTCAAATAAACCTGAGTGAATCAAAGGAACCTAAGTGTTTTACGACAAAACCTCTTTTTCTATATATTAACTTATCTAAAATTAAAAAATAAGACAATTGCGTCAAAAAAACTGGTTTCCACTGCTTTCTTTTGGAATCTTTTGATTTCTTTTTTATGATTATGTTGGTTTGTTTAAGAATAAGGTCAAATAAACCCGAGTGAATCAAAGGAACCTAAGTTTTTAACGACAAAACCCCTTTTTTTATATAATAACTTTTCTAAAATAAAAAAAATAGACAATTGTCTCAAAAAAACAAGTTTCCACTGCTTTCTTTTGGAATCTTTTGATTTCTTTTATATGATTATGTTGGTTTGTTAAAGAATAAGGTCAAATAAGCTTGAGTGAATCAAAGGAAATTAAGTTTTTTAAGACAAAACCCCTTTTTCTATATAATAACTTATCTAAAATTAAAAATTAAGACAATTGCGTCAAAAAAGCAGGTTTCCACTGCTTTCTGTTGGAATCTTTTGATTTCTTTTTTATGATTATGTTGGTTTGTTAAAGAATAAGGTCAAATAAACCTGAGTGAATCAAAGGAACCTAAGTTTTTTACGACAAAACCCCTTTTTTTAGATAATAACTTATCTAATAATAAAAAATAGGAAAACTGCGTCAAAAAAACAGGATTCCACTGCTTTCTTTTGGAATCTTTTGATTTCTTTTTTATGATTATGTTGGTTTGTTAAAGAATAAGGTCAAATAAACCTGAGTAAATCTAAGAAACTTATGTTTTTTACGACAAAACCCCTTTTTTTTTATATAATAACTTATCTAAAATTAAAAAATAAGACAATTGCGTCAAAAAAACTGGTTTCCACTGCTTTCTTTTGGAATCTTTTGATTTCTTTTTTATGATTATTTTGGTTTGTTAAAGAATAAGGTCAAATAAACCTGAGTGAATCAAAGGAACCTAAGTTTTTTACGACAAAACCCCTTTTTTTAGATAATAACTTATCTAAAATTAAAAATTAAGACAATTGCGTCAAAAAAGCAGGTTTCCACTGCTTTCTGTTGGAATCTTTTGATTTCTTTTTTATGATTATGTTGGTTTGTTAAAGAATAAGGTCAAATAAACCTGAGTGAATCAAAGGAACCTAAGTTTTTTACGACAAAACCCCTTTTTTTAGATAATAACTTAACTAATAATAAAAAATAAGAAAACTGCGTCAAAAAAACAGGTTTCCACTGCTTTCTTTTGGAATCTTTTGATTTCTTTTTTATGATTATGTTGGTTTGTTAAAGAATAAGGTAAAATAAACCTGAGTGAATCTAAGGAACTTAAGTTTTTTACGACAAAACCCCTTTTTCTATATAATAACTATCTAAAATTTAAAAATAAGACAATTGCGTCAAAAAAACAGAATTCCACTGCCTTCTTTTAAAATCTTTTGATTTCTTTTTTATGATTATGTTGGTTTGTTAAAGAATAAGGTCAAAAAAACCTGAGTGAATTAAAGGAACCTAAGTTTTTTACGACAAAACCCCTTTTTTTATATAATAACTTTTCTAAAATTGAAAAAAAAGACAATTGCGTCAAAAAAACAAATTTCCACTGCTTTCTTTTGGAATCTTTTGATTTCTTTTATATGATTATGTTGGTTTGTTAAAGAATAAGGTCAAATAAACTTGAGTAAATCAAAGGAAATTAAGTTTTTTACGACAAAACCCCTTTTTCTATATAATAAATTATCTAAAATTAAAAAATAAGACAATTGCGTCAAAAAAACAGGTTTCCACTGCTTTCTTTTGAAATCTTTTGATTTTTTTTTTATGATTATGTTAATTTGTTAAAGAATAAGGTCAAATAAACCTTAATAAATCAAAGGAACCTAAGTTTTTTACGACAAAACTCCTTTATTTATATAATAACTTATCAAAAATTAAAAGATAAGGCAATTGCGTCAAAAAAACAGGTTTCCACTGCTTTCTTTTGGAATCTTTTGATTTCTTTTTTATGATTATGTTGGTTTGTTAAAGAATAAGGTCAAATAAACCTGAGTGAATCAAAGGAACCTAAGTTTTTTATGACAAAACCCCTTTTTTTAGATAATAACTTATCTAATAATAAAAAATAAGAAAACTGCGTCAAAAAAACAGGATTCCACTGCTTTCTTTTGGAATCTTTTGATTTCTTTTTTATGGTTATGTTGGTTTGTTAAAAAATAAAGTCAAATAAACCTGAGTGAATCTAAGGAACTTAAGTTTTTTACGACAAAACCCCTTTTTCTATATAATAACTTATCTAAAATTTAAAAATAAGACAATTGCGTCAAAAAAACAAAATTCCACTGCCTTCTTTTAAAATCTTTTGATTTCTTTTTTATGATTATGTTGGTTTTTTAAAGAATAAGGTCAAATAAACCTGAGTGAATCAAAGGGACCTAAGTTTTTTACGACAAAACCCCTTTTTCTATATAATAACTTATCTAAAATTAAAAATTAAGACAATTGCGTCAAAAAAGCAGGTTTCCACTGCTTTCTTTTGGAATCTTTTGATTTCTTTTTTATGATTATGTTGGTTTGTTAAAGAATAAGGTCAAATAAACCTGAGTGAATCAAAGGAACCTAAGTTTTTTACGACAAAACCCCTTTTTCTAGATAATAACTTATCTAAAATTAAAAAATAAGACAATTGCGTCAAAAAAACAGGTTTCCACTGCTTTCTTTTGGAATTTTTTGATTTCTTTTTTATGATTATGTTGGTTTGTTTAAGAATAAGGTCAAATAAACCTGAGTGAATCAAAGGAACCTAAGTTTTTTACGACAAAACCCCTTTTTCTATATAATAACTTATTTAAAATTAAAAATTAAGACAATTGCGTCAAAAAAGTAGGTTTCCACTGCTTTCTTTTGGAATCTCTTGATTTCTTTTTTATGATTATGTTGGTTTGTTAAAGAATAAGGTAAAATAAACCTGAGTGAATCAAAGGAACCTAAGTTTTTTACGACAAAACCCCTTTTTCTAGATAATAACTTATCAAATAATAAAAAATAAGACAATTGCGTCAAAAAAACCGGTTTCCACTGCTTTCTTTTAGAATCTTTTGATTTCTTTTTTATGATTATGTTGGTTTGTTTAAGAATAAGGTCAAATAAACCAGAGTGAATCAAAGGAACCTAAGTTTTTTACGACAAAACCCCTTTTTCTAGATAATAACTTATCTAATAATAAAAAATAAGACAATTGAGTCAAAAAAACTGGTTTCCACTGCTTTCTTTTGGAATCTTTTGATTTCTTTTTTATAATTATTTTGGTTTGTTAAAGAATAAGGTCAAATAAACCTGAGTGAATTAAAGGAACCTAAGTTTTTTACGACAAAACCCCTTTTTCTAGATAATAACTTATCTAATAATAAAAAATAAGACAATTGCGTCAAAAAAACTGGTTTCCACTGCTTTCTTTTAAAATCTTTTGATTTCTTTTTTATGATTATGTTGGTTTGTTAAAGAATAACGTCAAATAAACCTGAGTGAATCAAAGGAACCTAAGTTTTTTACGACAAAACCCCTTTTTCTATATAATAACTTATCTAAAATTAAAAAAAAAGACAATTGCGTTAAAAAAACAGGTTTCCACTGCTTTATTTTGGAATCTTTTGTTTTCTTTTTTATGATTATGTTAATTTGTTAAAGAATAAGGTCAAATAAACCTGAATGAATCAAAGGAACCTAAGTTTTTACGACAAAACTCCTTTTTCTATATAATAACTTATCTAAATTTGAAAAATAAGACAATTGCGTCAAAAAAACAGGTTTCCACTGCTTTCTTTTGGAATCTTTTGATTTCTTTTTTATGATTATGTTGGTTTGTTAAAGAATAAGGTCAAATAAGCCTGAGTGAATGAAAGGAACCTAAGTTTTTTACGACAAAACCCCTTTTTCTATATAATAACTTTTCTAAAATTAAAAAATAAGACAATTGCGTCAAAAAAACAGGTTTCCCCTACTTTCTTTTGGAATCTTTTGATTTCTTTTTTATGATTATGTTGGTTTGTTGAAAAAATAAGGTCAAATACACCTGAGTGAATCAAAGGAACCTAAGTTTATTACGACAAAACCCCTTTTTCTATATAATAACTTATCTAAAATTAAAAAATAAGACAATTGCGTCAAGAAAACAGGTTTCCACTGCCTTCCTTTGGAATGTTTTGATTTCTTTTTTATGATTATGTTAATTTGTTAAAGAATAAGGTCAAATAAAACTGAGTGAATCAAAGGAACCTAAGTTTTTACGACAAAACTATTTTATCTATATAATAACTTATCTAAAATTGAAAAATAAGACAATTGCGTCAAAAAAACAGGTTTTTACTGCTTTCTTTTGAAATCTTTTGATTTCTTTTTTATGATTATGTTGGTTTGTTAAAGAATAACATCAAATAAACCTGAGTGAATCAAAGGAACCTAAGTTTTTTACGACAAAACCCCTTTTTCTATATAATAACTTTTTTAAATTAAAAAATAAGACAATTGCGTCAAAAAAACAGGTTTCCACTGCTTTCTTTTGGAATCTTTTGATTCCTTTTTTATGATTATGTTGGTTTGTTAAAGAATAAGGTCAAATAAACCTGAGTGAATGAAAGGAACCTAAGTTTTTTACGACAAAACCCCTTTTTCTATATAATAACTTATATAAATTTAAAAAATAAGACAATTGCGTCAAAAAAACTGGTTTCCACTACTTTCTTTTGGAATCTTTTGATTTCTTTTTTATGATTATGTTGGTTTGTTAAAAAATAACGTCAAATAAACCTGAGTGAATCAAAGGAACCTTAGTTTTTTACGACAAAACCCCTTTTTCTATATAATAACTTATCAAAAATTAAAAGATAAGACAATTGCGTCAAAAAAACAGGTTTCCACTGCTTTCTTTTGGAATCTTTTGATTTCTTTTTTATGATTATGATGGTTTGTTATAGAATAAGGTCAAATAAACCTGAGTGAATCAAAGGAATTTAAGTTTTTTACGACAAAACCCCTTTTTCTATATAATAACTTATCTAAAATTGAAAAACAAGACAATTGCGTCAAAAAAACAGGTTTCCACTGCTTTCTTTTGGTATCTTTTGATTTCTTTTTTATGATTATGTTGGTTTGTTAAAGAATAAGGTCAAATAAACCTGAGTGAATTAAAGGAACCTAAGTTTTTTACGACAAAACCCCTTTTTCTATATAATAACTTATCTAAAATTGAAAAACAAGACAATTGCGCCAAAAAAACAAGTTTCCACTGCTTTCTTTTGGTATCTTTTGATTTTTTTTTTATGATTATGTTGGTTTGTTGAAGAATAACGTCAAATAAACCTGAGTGAATCAAAGGAACCTATGTTTTTTACGACAAAACCCCTAGTTTTATATAATAACTTATCTAAAATTATAAAATAAGACAATTGCGTCAAAAAAACAGGTTTCCACTGCTTTCTTTTGGAATCTTTTGATTTCTTTTTTATGATTATGTTGGTTTGTTAAAAAATAACGTCAAATAAACCTTAGTGAATCAAAGGAACCTAAGTTTTTTAACGACAAAACCCCTTTTTCTAGATAATAACTTATCTAATAATAAAAAATAAGACAATTGCGTCAAAAAAACTGGTTTCCACTGCTTTCTTTTGGAATCTTTTGATTTCTTTTTTATGATTATGTTGGTTTGTTAAAGAATAAGGTCAAATAAACCTGAGTGAATCAAAGGAACCTAAGTTTTTTACGACAAAACCCCTTTTTTTATATAATAACTTTTCTAAAATTAAAAAAAAAGACAATTGTCTCAAAAAAACAAGTTTCCACTGCTTTCTTTTGGAATCTTTTGATTTCTTTTATATGATTATGTTAGTTTGTTAAAGAATAAGGTCAAATAAACCTGAGTGAATCAAAGGAACCTAAGTTTTTTACGACAAAACCCCTATTTCAATATAATAACTTATCTAAAATTAAAAAATAAGGCAATTGCGTCAAAAAAACAGGTTTCCACTGCTTTCTTTTGAAATCTTTTGATTTCTTTTTTATGATTATGTTGCTTTGTTAAAGAATAAGGTCAAATAAACCTGAGTGAATCAAAGGAACCTAAGTTTTTACGACAAAACTCCTTTTTCCCTATAATAACTTATCTAAAATTGAAAAACAAGACAATTGCGTCAAAAAACAAGTTTCCACTGCTTTCTTTTGGTATCTTTTGATTTCTTTTTTATGATTATGTTGGTTTGTTAAAGAATAAGGTCAAATAAACCTGAGTGAATCAAAGGAACCTAAGTGTTTTACGACAAAACCTCTTTTTCTATATATTAACTTATCTAAAATTAAAAAATAAGACAATTGCGTCAAAAAAACTGGTTTCCACTGCTTTCTTTTGGAATCTTTTGATTTCTTTTTTATGATTATGTTGGTTTGTTTAAGAATAAGGTCAAATAAACCCGAGTGAATCAAAGGAACCTAAGTTTTTAACGACAAAACCCCTTTTTTTATATAATAACTTTTCTAAAATAAAAAAAATAGACAATTGTCTCAAAAAAACAAGTTTCCACTGCTTTCTTTTGGAATCTTTTGATTTCTTTTATATGATTATGTTGGTTTGTTAAAGAATAAGGTCAAATAAGCTTGAGTGAATCAAAGGAAATTAAGTTTTTTAAGACAAAACCCCTTTTTCTATATAATAACTTATCTAAAATTAAAAATTAAGACAATTGCGTCAAAAAAGCAGGTTTCCACTGCTTTCTGTTGGAATCTTTTGATTTCTTTTTTATGATTATGTTGGTTTGTTAAAGAATAAGGTCAAATAAACCTGAGTGAATCAAAGGAACCTAAGTTTTTTACGACAAAACCCCTTTTTTTAGATAATAACTTATCTAATAATAAAAAATAGGAAAACTGCGTCAAAAAAACAGGATTCCACTGCTTTCTTTTGGAATCTTTTGATTTCTTTTTTATGATTATGTTGGTTTGTTAAAGAATAAGGTCAAATAAACCTGAGTAAATCTAAGGAACTTATGTTTTTTACGACAAAACCCCTTTTTTTTTATATAATAACTTATCTAAAATTAAAAAATAAGACAATTGCGTCAAAAAAACTGGTTTCCACTGCTTTCTTTTGGAATCTTTTGATTTCTTTTTTATGATTATTTTGGTTTGTTAAAGAATAAGGTCAAATAAACCTGAGTGAATCAAAGGAACCTAAGTTTTTTACGACAAAACCCCTTTTTTTAGATAATAACTTATCTAAAATTAAAAATTAAGACAATTGCGTCAAAAAAGCAGGTTTCCACTGCTTTCTGTTGGAATCTTTTGATTTCTTTTTTATGATTATGTTGGTTTGTTAAAGAATAAGGTCAAATAAACCTGAGTGAATCAAAGGAACCTAAGTTTTTTACGACAAAACCCCTTTTTTTAGATAATAACTTAACTAATAATAAAAAATAAGAAAACTGCGTCAAAAAAACAGGATTCCACTGCTTTCTTTTGGAATCTTTTGATTTCTTTTTTATGATTATGTTGGTTTGTTAAAGAATAAGGTAAAATAAACCTGAGTGAATCTAAGGAACTTAAGTTTTTTACGACAAAACCCCTTTTTCTATATAATAACTATCTAAAATTTAAAAATAAGACAATTGCGTCAAAAAAACAGAATTCCACTGCCTTCTTTTAAAATCTTTTGATTTCTTTTTTATGATTATGTTGGTTTGTTAAAGAATAAGGTCAAAAAAACCTGAGTGAATTAAAGGAACCTAAGTTTTTTACGACAAAACCCCTTTTTTTATATAATAAATTTTCTAAAATTGAAAAAAAAGACAATTGTTTAAAAAAACAAATTTCCACTGCTTTCTTTTGGAATCTTTTGATTTCTTTTATATGATTATGTTGGTTTGTTAAAGAATAAGGTCAAATAAACTTGAGTAAATCAAAGGAAATTAAGTTTTTTACGACAAAACCCCTTTTTCAATATAATAAATTTTCTAAAATTAAAAAAAAAGACAATTGCGTCAAAAAAACAGGTTTCCACTGCTTTCTTTTGAAATCTTTTGATTTTTTTTTTATGATTATGTTAATTTGTTAAAGAATAAGGTCAAATAAACCTTAATAAATCAAAGGAACCTAAGTTTTTACGACAAAACTCCTTTATTTATATAATAACTTATCAAAAATTAAAAGATAAGGCAATTGCGTCAAAAAAACAGGTTTCCACTGCTTTCTTTTGGAATCTTTTGATTTCTTTTTTATGATTATGTTGGTTTGTTAAAGAATAAGGTCAAATAAACCTGAGTGAATCAAAGGAACCTAAGTTTTTTATGACAAAACCCCTTTTTTTAGATAATAACTTATCTAATAATAAAAAATAAGAAAACTGCGTCAAAAAAACAGGATTCCACTGCTTTCTTTTGGAATCTTTTGATTTCTTTTTTATGGTTATGTTGGTTTGTTAAAAAATAAAGTCAAATAAACCTGAGTGAATCTAAGGAACTTAAGTTTTTTACGACAAAACCCCTTTTTCTATATAATAACTTATCTAAAATTTAAAAATAAGACAATTGCGTCAAAAAAACAAAATTCCACTGCCTTCTTTTAAAATCTTTTGATTTCTTTTTTATGATTATGTTGGTTTTTTAAAGAATAAGGTCAAATAAACCTGAGTAAATCAAAGGGACCTATGTTTTTTACGACAAAACCCCTTTTTCTATATAATAACTTATCTAAAATTAAAAATTAAGACAATTGCGTCAAAAAAGCAGGTTTCCACTGATTTCTGTTGGAATCTTTTGATTTCTTTTTTATGATTATGTTGGTTTGTTAAAGAATAAGGTCAAATAAACCTGAGTGAATCAAAGGAACCTAAGTTTTTTACGACAAAACCCCTTTTTCTAGATAATAACTTATCTAATAATAAAAAATAAGACAATTGCGTCAAAAAAACTGGTTTCCACTGCTTTCTTTTGGAATTTTTTGATTTCTTTTTTATGATTATGTTGGTTTGTTTAAGAATAAGGTCAAATAAACCTGAGTGAATCAAAGGAACCTAAGTTTTTTACGACAAAACCCCTTTTTCTATATAATAACTTATTTAAAATTAAAAATTAAGACAATTGCGTCAAAAAAGTAGGTTTCCACTGCTTTCTTTTGAAATCTCTTGATTTCTTTTTTATGATTATGTTGGCTTGTTAAAGAATAAGGTAAAATAAACCTGAGTGAATCAAAGGAACCTAAGTTTTTTACGACAAAACCCCTTTTTCTAGATAATAACTTATCAAATAATAAAAAATAAAACAATTGCGTCAAAAAAACCGGTTTCCACTGCTTTCTTTTAGAATCTTTTGATTTCTTTTTTATGATTATGTTGGTTTGTTTAAGAATAAGGTCAAATTAACCAGAGTGAATCAAAGGAACCTAAGTTTTTTACGACAAAACCCCTTTTTCTAGATAATAACTTATCTAATAATAAAAAATAAGACAATTGAGTCAAAAAAACTGGTTTCCACTGCTTTCTTTTGGAATCTTTTGATTTCTTTTTTATAATTATTTTGGTTTGTTAAAGAATAAGGTCAAATAAACCTGAGTGAATTAAAGGAACCTAAGTTTTTTACGACAAAACCCCTTTTTCTAGATAATAACTTATCTAATAATAAAAAATAAGACAATTGCGTCAAAAAAACTGGTTTCCACTGCTTTCTTTTGGAATCTTTTGATTTCTTTTTTATGATTATGATGGTTTGTTAAAGAATAAGTTCAAAAAAACCTGAGTGAATCAAAGGAACCTAAGTTTTTTACGACAAAACCCCTTTTTTTATATAATAACTTTTCTAAAATTAAAAAAAAAGACAATTGTCTCAAAAAAACAAGTTTCCACTGCTTTCTTTTATAATCTTTTAATTTCTTTTATATGATTATGTTGGTTTGTTAAAGAAGAAGGTCAAATAAACTTGAGTAAATCAAAGGAAATTAAGTTTTTTACGACAAAACCCCTTTTTGTATATAATAACTTATCTAAATTTAAAAAAAAAGGCAATTGCGTCAAAAAAACAGGTTTCAACTGCTTTCTTTTGAAATTTTTTGATTTCTTTTTTATGATTATGTTAATTTATTAAAGAATAAGATCAAATAAACCTGAATGAATCAAAGGAACCTAAGTATTTACGACAAAATTCCTTTTTCTATATAATAACTTTTCTAAAATTAAAAAAAAAGACAATTGTCTAAAAAAAACAAGTTTCCACTGCTTTCTTTTTGAATCTTTTGCTTTTTTTTTTTATGATTATGTTGGTTTGTTAAAGAATAAGGTCAAATAAACCTGAGTGAATCAAAGGAACCTAAGTTTTTACGACAAAACTCCTTTTTCTATATAATAACTTATCTAAAATTGAAAAACAAGACAATTGCGTCAAAAAACAAGTTTCCACTGCTTTCTTTTGGTATCTTTTGATTTCTTTTTTATGATTATGTTGGTTTGTTAAAAAATAAGGTCAAATAAACCTGAGTGAATCAAAGGAACTTAAGATTTTTACGACAAAACCCCTTTTTCTATATAATAACTTATCTAAAATAAAAAAATAAGACAATTGCGTCAAAAAAACAGGTTTCCACTGCTTTCTTTTGGAATCTTTTGATTTCTTTTTTATGATTATGTTGGTTTGTTAAAGAATAAAGTCAAATAAACCTGAGTGAATCAAAGTAACCTAAGTTTTTTACGACAAAACCCCTTTTTTTAGATAATAACTTATCTAATAATAAAAAATAAGAAAACTGCGTCAAAAAAACAGGATTCCACTGCTTTCTTTTGGAATCTTTTGATTTATTTTTTATGATTATGTTGGTTTGTTAAAGAATAAGGTCAAATAAACCTGAGTGAATCTAAGGAACTTAAGTTTTTTACGACAAAACCCCTTTTTCTATATAATAACTTATCTAAAATTTAAAAATAAGACAATTGCGTCAAAAAAACAGATTTCCACTGCCTTCTTTTCAAATCTTTTGATTTCTTTTTTATGATTATGTTAGTTTGTTAAAGAATAAGGTCAAATAAACCTGAGTAAATCAAAGGGACCTATGTTTTTTACGACAAAACCCTTTTTTCTATATAATAACTTATCTAAAATTAAAAATTATGACAATTGCGTCAAAAAAGCAGGTTTCCACTGATTTCTAATGGAATCTTTTGATTTCTTTTTTATGATTATGTTGGTTTGTTAAAAAATAAGGTCAAACAAACCTGAGTGAATCAAAGGAACCTTAGTTTTTTACGACAAAACCCCTTTTTCTAGATAATAACTTATCTAATAATAAAAAATAAGACAATTGCGTCAAAAAAACTGGTTTCCACTGCTTTCTTTCGGAATCTTTTGATTTCTTTTTTATGATTATGTTGGTTTGTTTAAGAATAAGGTCAAATAAACCTGAGTGAATCAAAGGAACCTAAGTTTTTTACGACAAAACCCCTTTTTCTATATAATAACTTATTTAAAATTAAAAATTAAGACAATTGCGTCAAAAAAGTAGGTTTCCACTGCTTTCTTTTGAAATCTTTTGATTTCTTTTTTATGATTATGTTGGTTTGTTAAAGAATAAGGTAAAATAAACCTGAGTGAATCAAAGGAACCTAAGTTTTTTACGACAAAACCCCTTTTTCTAGATAATAACTTATCTAATTATAAAAAATAAGAAAACTGCGTTAAAAAAACAAGATTCCACTGCTTTCTTTTAGAATCTTTTGATTTCTTTTTTATGATTATGTTGGTTTTTTAAAGAATAAGGTCAAATAAACCTGAGTGAATCAAAGGAACCTAAGTTTTTTACGACAAAACCCCCTTTTCTATATAATAACTTATCTATAATTAAAAATTAAGACAATTGCGTCAAAAAAGCAGGTTTCCACTGCTTTCTGTGGGATTCTTTTGATTTCTTTTTTATGATTATGTTGGTTTGTTAAAGATTAAGGTCAAATTAACCTGAGTGAATTAAAGGAACCTAAGTTTTTTACGACAAAACCCCTTTTTCTAGATAATAACTTATCTAAAATTGAAAAACAAGACAATTGCGTCAAAAAACAAGTTTCCACAGCTTTCTTTTGGTATCTTTTGATTTCTTTTTTATGATTATGTTGGTTTGTTAAAAAATAAGGTCAAATAAACCTGAGTGAATCAAAGGAACTTAAGATTTTTACGACAAAACCCCTTTTTTTTATATAATAACTTATCTAAAATTAAAAAATAAGACAATTGCGTCAAAAAAACAGGTTTCCACTGCTTTCTTTTGGAATCTTTTGATTGCTTTTTTATGATTATGTTGGTTTGTTAAAGAATAACGTCAAATAAACCTGAGTGAATCAAAGTAACCTAAGTTTTTTACGACAAAACCCCTTTCTCTATATAATAACTTATCAAAAATTAAAAGATAAGACAATTGCGTCAAAAAAACAGGTTTCCACTGCTTTCTTTTGGAATCTTTTGATTTCTTTTTTATGATTATGTTGGTTTGTTAAAGAATAAGAACAAATAAACCTGAGTAAATCAAAGGGACCTATGTTTTTTACGACAAAACCCCTTTTTCTATATAATAACTTATCTAAAATTAAAAATTAAGACAATTGCGTCAAAAAAGCAGGTTTCCACTGCTTTCTGTTGGAATCTTTTGATTTCTTTTTTATGATTATGTTGGTTTGTTAAAGAATAAGGTCAAATAAACCTGAGTGAATCAAAGGAACCTAAGTTTTTTACGACAAAACCCCTTTTTCTATATAATAACTTATCTAAAATTAAAAATTAAGACAATTGCGTCAAAAAAGCAGGTTTCCACTGCTGCTCTGTTGGAATCTTTTGATTTCTTTTTTATGATTATATTGGTTTGTTAAAGATTAAGGTCAAATAAACCTGAGTGAATTAAAGGTACCTAAGTTTTTTACGACAAAACCCCTTTTTCTAGATAATAACTTATCTAATAATAAAAAATAAGACAATTGCGTCAAAAAAACTGGTTTCCACTGCTTTCTTTTAGAATCTTTTGATTTCTTTTTTATGATTATGTTGGTTTGTTAAAGATTTAGGTTAAATAAACCTGAGTGAATCAAAGGAATCTAAGTTTTTAACGACAAAACCCCTTTTTTTATATAATAACTTTTCTAAAATAAAAAAAATAGACAATTGTCTCAAAAAAACAAGTTTCCACTGCTTTCTTTTGGAATCTTTTAATTTCTTTTATATGATTATGTTGGTTTGTTAAAGAATAAGGTCAAATAAACTTGAGTGAATCAAAGGAAATTAAGTTTTTTACGACAAAACCCCTTTTTCTATATAATAACTTATCTAAAATTAAAAAATAAGGCAATTGCGTCAAAAAAACAGGTTTCCACTGCTTTCTTTAGGAATCTTTTGATTTCTTTTTTATGATTATGTTAATTTGTTAAAGAATAAGGTCAAATAAACCTGAATGAATCAAAGGAACCTAAGTTTTTACGACAAAACTCCTTTTTCTATATAATAACTTTTCTAAAATTAAAAAAAAAGACAATTGTCTCAAAAAAACAAGTTTCCACTGCTTTCTTTTGGAATCTTTTGATTTCTTTTTTATGATTACGTTGGTTTGTTAAAGAATAAGGTCAAATAAACCTGAGTGAATCAAAGGAACCTAAGTTTTTACGACAAAACTCCTTTTTCTATATAATAACTTATTTAAAATTGAAAAACAAGACAATTGCGTCAAAAAAACAGGTTTCCACTGCTTTCTTTTGGAATCTTTTGATTTCTTTTTTATGATTATGTTGGTTTGTTAAAGAATAACGTCAAATAAAACTGAGTGAATCAAAGTAACCTAAGTTTTTTACGACAAAACCCCTTTTTCTATATAATAACTTATCAAAAATTAAAAGATAAGACAATTGCGTCAAAAAAACAGGTTTCCAATAATTTCTTTTGGAATCTTTTGATTTCTTTTTGATGATTATGTTGGTTTGTTAAAGAATAAGGTCAAATAAACCTGAGTGAATCAAAGGAACCTAAGTTTTTTACGACAAAACCCCTTTTTTTATATAATAACTAATCAAAAATTAAAAAAAAAGACAATTGCGTCAAAAAAACAGGTTTCCACTGCTTTTTTTAGGAATCTTTTGATTTCTTTTTTATGATTATGTTGGTTTGTTAAAGAATAAGGTCAAATAAACCTGAGTGAATCAAAGGAACCTAAGTTTTTTACGACAAAACCCCTTTTTCTATATAATAACTTATCTAAAATTAAAAAAAAAGACAATTGCGTCAAAAAAACAGGTTTCCACTGCTTTCTTTTAGAATCTTTTGATTTCTTTTTTATGATTATGTTGGTTTGTTAAAGAATAAGGTCAAATAAACCTGAGTGAATTAAAGGAACCTAAGTTTTTTACGACAAAACCACTTTTTCTATATAATAACTTATCTAAAATTAAAAACTAAGACAATTGCGTCAAAAAAACAGGTCTCCACTGCTTTCTTTTGGAATCTTTTGATTTCTTTTTTATAATTATGTTGGTTTGTTAAAGAATAAGGTCAAATAAACCTGAGTGAATCAAAGGAACCTAAGTTTTTTACGACAAAACCCCTTTTTCTATATAAAAACTAATCAAAAATTAAAAAATAAGACAGTTGCGTCAAAAAAACAGGTTTCCACTGCTTTCTTTAGGAATCTTTTGATTTCTTTTTTATGATTATGTTGGTTTGTTAAAGAATAAGGTCAAATAAACCTGAGTGAATCAAAGGAACTTAAGTTTTTTACGACAAAACCCCTATTTCTATATAATAACTTATCTAATTATAAAAAATAAGAAAACTGCGTCAAAAAAACAGGATTCCACTGCTTTCTTTTGGAATCTTTTGATTTCTTTTTTATGATTATGTTGGTTTGTTAAAGAATAAGGTCAAATAAACCTGAGTGAATCAAAGGAACCTAAGTTTTTTACGACAAAACCCCTTTTTTTATATAATAACTTATCTAAAATTTAAAAATAAGACAATTGCGTCAAAAAAACAGAATTCCACTGCCTTCTTTTAAAATCTTTTGATTTCTTTTTTATGATTATGTTGGTTTGTTAAAGAATAAGGTCAAACAAACCTGAGTAAATTAAAGGGACCTATGTTTTTTACGACAAAACCCCTTTTTCTATATAATAACTTATCTAAAATTAAAAATTAAGACAATTGCGTCAAAAATGCAGGTTTCCACTGCTTTCTGTTGGAATCTTTTGATTTCTTTTTTATGATTATGTTGGTTTGTTAAAGAATAAGGTCAAATAAACCTGAGTAAATCAAAGGAACCTAAGTTTTTTACGACAATACCCCTTTTTCTAGATAATAACTTATCTAATAATAAAAAATAAGACAATTGCGTCAAAAAAACTGGTTTCTACTGCTTTGTTTTAGAATCTTTTAATTTCTTTTTTATGATTATGTTGGTTTGTTAAAGAATAAGGTCAAATAAACCTGAGTGAATCAAAGGAACCTAAGTTTTTTACGACAAAACTCCTTTTTTTATATAATAACTTTTCTAAAATTAAAAAAAAAGACAATTGTCTCAAAAAAACAAGTTACCACTGCTTTCTTTTGGAAAATTTTGATTTCTTTTATATGATTATGTTAATTTGTTAAAGAATAAGGTCAAATAAACTTGAGTGAATCAAAGGAAATTAAGTTTTTTACGACAAAACCCCTTTTTCTATATAATAACTTATCTAAAATAAAAAAATAAGGCAATTGCGTCAAAAAAACAGGTTTCCACTGCTTTCTTTTGGAGTCTTTGATTTCTTTTTTATGATTATGTTAATTTGTTAAAGAATAAGGTCAAGTAAACCTGAATGAATTAAAGGAACCTAAGTTTTTACGACAAAACTCCTTTTTCTATATAATAACTTATCTAAAATTGAAAAATAAGACAATTGCGTCAAAAAAACAGGTTTCCACTGCTTTCTTTTGGAATCTTTTGATTTCTTTTTTATTATAATAATGGTTTGTTAAAGAATAAGGTCAAATAAACCTAAGTGAATCAAAGGAACCTAAGTTTTTTACGACAAAACCCCTTTTTCTATATAATAACTTATCTAAAATTGAAAAATATGACAATAGCGTCAAAAAAACAGGTCTCCACTGCATTCTTTTAAAATCTTTTGATTTCTTTTTTATGATTATGTTGGTTTGTTAAAGAATAACGTCAAATAAACCTGAGTGAATCAAAGGAACCTAAGTTTTTTACGACAAAACCCCTTTTTCTATATAATAACTTATCTAAAATTAAAAAATAAGACAATTGCGTCAAAAAAAACCGGTTTCCACTGCTTTCTTTTGGAATCTTTTGATTTCTTTTTTATGATTATGTTAATTTGTTAAAGAATAAGGTTAAATAAATCTGAATGAATCAAATGAACCTAAGTTTTTACGACAAAACTCCTTTTTCTATATAATAACTTATCTAAAACTAAAAAATATGACAATTGCGTCAAAAAAACAGGTTTCCACTGCTTTCTTTTGGAATCTTTTGATTTCTTTTTTATGATTATGTTGGTTTGTTAAAAAATAAGGTCAAAAAAACCTGAGTGAATCAAAGGAACCTAAGTCTTTTACGACAAAACCCCTTTTTCTATATAATAACTTATCTAAAATTAAAAAATAAGACAATTGCGTCAAAAAAACTGGTTTTTCACTGCTTTCTATTGGAATCTTTTGATTTCTTTATTATGATTATGTTGGTTTGTTAAAAAATAAGGTCAAATAAACCTGAGTGAATCAAAGGAACCTAAGTTTTTTACGACAAAACCCCTTTTTTTATATAATAAGTTTTCTAAAATAAAAAAAATAGACAATTGTCTCAAAAAAACAAGTTTCCACTGCTTTCTTTTGGAATCTTTTGATTTCTTTTATATGATTATGTTGGTTTGTTAAAGAATAAGGTCAAATAAACTTGAGTGAATCAAAGGAAATTAAGTTTTTTACGACAAAACCCCTTTTTCTATATAATAACTTATCTAAAATTAAAAAATAAGGCAATTGCTTCAAAAAAACAGGTTTCCACTGCTTTCTTTAGGAATCTTTTGTTTTTTTTTTTATGATTATGTTAATTTGTTAAAGAATAAGGTCAAATAAACCTGAATGAATCAAAGGAACCTAAGTTTTTACTACAAAACTCCTTTTTCTATATAATAACTTTTCTAAAATTAAAAAAAAAGACAATTGTCTCAAAAAAACAAGTTTCCACTGCTTTCTTTTGGAATCTTTTGATTTCTTTTTTATGATTACGTTGGTTTGTTAAAGAATAAGGTCAAATAAACCTGAGTGAATCAAAGGAACCTGAGTTTTTTACGACAAAACCCATTTTTCTATATAATAACTTATCTAAAATTAAAAAATAAGAAAACTGCGTCAAAAAAACAGGATTCCACTGCTTTCTTTTGGAATCTTTTGATTTCTTTTTTATGATTATGTTGGTTTGTTAAAGAATAAGGTCAAATAAACCTGAGTGAATCAATGGAACCTAAGTTTTTTACGACAAAACCCCTTTTTCTATATTATAACTTATCTAAAATTTAAAAATAAGACAATTGCGTCAAAAAAACAGAATTCCACTGCCTTCTTTTAAAATCTTTTGATTTCTTTTTTATGATTATGTTGGTTTGTTAAAGAATAAGGTCAAATAAACCTGAGTAAATTAAAGGGACCTATGTTTTTTACGACAAAACCCCTTTTTCTATATAATAACTTATCTAAAATTAAAAATTAAGACAATTGCGTCAAAAAAGCAGGTTTCCACTGCTTTCTGTCGGAATCTTTTGATTTCTTTTTTATGATTATGTTGGTTTGTTAAAGAATAAGGTCAAATAAACCTGAGTGAATCAAAGGAACCTAAGTTTTTAACGACAAAACCCCTTTTTCTAGATAATAACTTATCTAATTATAAAAAATAAGAAAACTGCGTCAAAAAAACAGGATTCCACTGCTTTCTTTTACAATCTTTTGATTTCTTTTTTATGATTATGTTGGTTTGTTAAAGAATAAGGTCAAATAAACCTGAGTGAATCAAAGGAACCTAAGTTTTTTACGACAAAACCCCTTTTTCTATATATTAACTTATCTAAAATTTAAAAATAAGACAATTGCGTAAAAAAAACAGAATTCCACTGCCTTCTTTTAAAATCTTTTGATTTCTTTTTTATGATTATGTTCGTTTGTTAAAGAATAAGGTCAAATAAACCTGAGTAAATTAAAGGGACCTATGTTTTTTACCACAAAACCCCTTTTTCTATATAATAACTTATCTAAAATTAAAAATTAAGACAATTGCGTCAAAAAAGCAGGTTTCCACTGCTTTCTGTTGGAATCTTTTGATTTCTTTTTTATGATTATGTTGGTTTGTTAAAGAATAAGGTCAAATAAACCTGAGTAAATCAAAGGAACCTAAGTTTTTTACGACAATACCCCTTTTTCTAGATAATAACTTATCTAATAATAAAAAATAAGACAATAGCGTCAAAAACACTGGTTTCCACTGCTTTCTTTTGGAATCTTTTAATTTCTTTTTTATGATTATGTTTGTTTGTTAAAGAAAAAGGTCAAATAAACCTGAGTGAATCAAAGGAACCTAAGTTTTTTACGACAAAACCCCTTTTTTTATATAATAACTTTTCTAAAATTAAAAAAAAAGACAATTGTCTCAAAAAAACAAGTTTCCACTGCTTTCTTATGGAAAATTTTGATTTCTTTTATATGATTATGTTAATTTATTAAAGAATAAGGTCAAATAAACTTGAGTGAATCAAAGGAAATTAAGTTTTTTACGACAAAACCCCTTTTTCTATATAATAACTTATCTAAAATTAAAAAATAAGGCAATTGCGTCAAAAAAACAGGTTTCCACTGCTTTCTTTTGGAGTCTTTTGATTTCTTTTTTATGATTATGTTAATTTGTTAAAGAATAAGGTCAAGTAAACCTGAATGAATCAAAGGAACCTAAGTTTTTACGACAAAACTCTTTTTTCTATATAATAACTTATCTAAAATTGAAAAATAAGACAATTGCGTCAAAAAAACAGGTTTCCACTGCTTTCTTTTGGAATCTTTTGATTTCTTTTTTATGATTATGTTGGTTTGTTAAAGAATAAGGTCAAATTAACCTGAGTGAATCAAAGGAACCTAAGTTTTTTACGACAAAACCCCTTTTTCTATATAATAACTTATCTAAAATTTAAAAATAAGACAATTGCGTCAAAAAAACAGGTTTCCACTACTTTCTTTTGGAATCTTTTGATTTCTTTTTTATGATTATGTTGGTTTGTTAAAGAATAAGGTCAAATAAACCTGAGTGAATCAAAGGAACCTAAGTTTTTTACGACAAAACCCCTTTTTCTATATTATAATTTATCTAAATTTAAAAAATAAGACAATTGCGTCAAAAAAACTGGTTTCCACTGCTTTCTTTTGGATTCTTTTGATTTCTTTTTTATAATTATGTTGGTTTGTTAAAGAATAAGGTCAAATAAATCTGAGTGAATCAAAGGAACCTAAGTTTTTTACGACAAAACCCCTTTTTCTATATAATAACTTATATAAAATTAAAAAATAAGACAATTGCGTTGAAAAAACAGGTTTCCACTGCTTTCTTTTGGAATCTCTTGATTTCTTTTTTAGGATTATGTTGGTTTGTGAAAGAATAAGGTCAAATAAACCTAAGTGAATCAAGGGAACCTAAGTTTTTTACGACAAAACCCCTTTTTCTATATAATAACTTATCTAAAATTGAAAAATATGACAATTGCGTCAAAAAAACAGGTCTCCACTGCTTTCTTTTAAAATCTTTTGATTTCTTTTTTATGATTATGTTGGTTTGTTAAAGAATAACGTCAAATAAACCTGAGTGAATCAAAGGAACCTAAGTTTTTTACGACAAAACCCTTTTTTCTATATAATAACTTATCTAAAATTAAAAAATAATACAATTGCGTCAAAAAAACAGGTTTCCACTGCTTTCTTATGGAAAATTTTGATTTCTTTTATATGATTATGTTAATTTATTAAAGAATAAGGTCAAATAAACTTGAGTGAATCAAAGGAAATTAAGTTTTTTACGACAAAACCCCTTTTTCTATATAATAACTTATCTAAAATTAAAAAATAAGGCAATTGCGTCAAAAAAACAGGTTTCCACTGCTTTCTTTTGGAGTCTTTTGATTTCTTTTTTATGATTATGTTAATTTGTTAAAGAATAAGGTCAAGTAAACCTGAATGAATCAAAGGAACCTAAGTTTTTACGACAAAACTCTTTTTTCTATATAATAACTTATCTAAAATTGAAAAATAAGACAATTGCGTCAAAAAAACAGGTTTCCACTGCTTTCTTTTGGAATCTTTTGATTTCTTTTTTATGATTATGTTGGTTTGTTAAAGAATAAGGTCAAATTAACCTGAGTGAATCAAAGGAACCTAAGTTTTTTACGACAAAACCCCTTTTTCTATATAATAACTTATCTAAAATTTAAAAATAAGACAATTGCGTCAAAAAAACAGGTTTCCACTACTTTCTTTTGGAATCTTTTGATTTCTTTTTTATGATTATGTTGGTTTGTTAAAGAATAAGGTCAAATAAACCTGAGTGAATCAAAGGAACCTAAGTTTTTTACGACAAAACCCCTTTTTCTATATTATAATTTATCTAAATTTAAAAAATAAGACAATTGCGTCAAAAAAACTGGTTTCCACTGCTTTCTTTTGGATTCTTTTGATTTCTTTTTTATAATTATGTTGGTTTGTTAAAGAATAAGGTCAAATAAATCTGAGTGAATCAAAGGAACCTAAGTTTTTTACGACAAAACCCCTTTTTCTATATAATAACTTATATAAAATTAAAAAATAAGACAATTGCGTTGAAAAAACAGGTTTCCACTGCTTTCTTTTGGAATCTCTTGATTTCTTTTTTAGGATTATGTTGGTTTGTGAAAGAATAAGGTCAAATAAACCTAAGTGAATCAAGGGAACCTAAGTTTTTTACGACAAAACCCCTTTTTCTATATAATAACTTATCTAAAATTGAAAAATATGACAATTGCGTCAAAAAAACAGGTCTCCACTGCTTTCTTTTAAAATCTTTTGATTTCTTTTTTATGATTATGTTGGTTTGTTAAAGGATAACGTCAAATAAACCTGAGTGAATCAAAGGAACCTAAGTTTTTTACGACAAAACCCTTTTTTCTATATAATAACTTATCTAAAATTAAAAAATAATACAATTGCGTCAAAAAAACAGGTTTCCACTGCTTTCTTTTGGAATCTTTAGATTTCTTTTTTATGATTATGTTAATTTGTTAAAGAATAAGGTCAAATAAACCTGAATGAATCAAATGAACCTAAGTTTTTACGACAAAACCCCATTTTCTATATAATAATTTATCTAAATTTAAAAAATAAGACAATTGCGTCAAAAATACTGGTTTCCACTGCTTTCTTTTGGATTCTTTTGATTTCTTTTTTATAATTAAGTTGGTTTGTTAAAGAATAAGGTCAAATAAATCTGAGTGAATCAAAGGAACCTAAGTTTTTTACGACAAAACCCCTTTTTCTATATAATAACTTATCTAAAATTAAAAAATAAGACAATTGCGTTAAAAAAACAGGTTTCCACTGCTTTCTTTTGGAATCTTTTGATTTCTTTTTTAGGATTATGTTGGTTTGTGAAAGAATAAGGTCAAATAAACCTAAGTGAATCAAGGGAACCTAAGTTTTTTACGACAAAACCCCTTTTTCTATATAATAACTTATCTAAAATTGAAAAATATGACAATTGCGTCAAAAAAACAGGTCTCCACTGAATTCTTTCAAAATCTTTTGATTTCTTTTTTATGATTATGTTGGTTTGTTAAAGAATAACGTCAAATAAACCTTAGTGAATCAAAGGAACCTAAGTTTTTTACGACAAAACCCCTTTTTCTATATAATAACTTATCTAAAATTAAAAAATAAGACAATTGCGTCAAAAAAACAGGTTATCACTGCTTTCTTTTGGAATCTTTTGATTTCTTTTTTATGATTATGTTAATTTGTTAAAGAATAAGGTCAAATAAACCTGAATGAATCAAATGAACCTAAGTTTTTACGACAAAACTCCTTTTTCTATATAATATCTTATCTAAAACTAAAAAATTTGACAATTGCGTCAAAAAAACAGGTTTCCACTGCTTTCTTTTGGAATCTTTTGATTTCTTTTTTATGATTATGTTGGTTTGTTAAAGAATAAGGTCAAATAAACCTGAGTGAATGAAAGGAACCTAAGTTTTTTACGACAAAACCCCTTTTTCTATATAATAACTTATCTAAAATTAAAAAATAAGACAATTGCGTCAAAAAAACTGGTTTCCACTGCTTTCTATTGGAATCTTTTGATTTCTTTATTATGATTATGTTGGTTTGTTAAAAAATAAGGTCAAATAAACCTGAGTGAATCAAAGGAACCTAAGTTTTTTACGACAAAACCCCTTTTTCTATATAATAACTTATCTAAAATTGAAAAATAAGACAATTGCGTCAAAAAAACTGGTTTCCACTGCTTTCTTTTGATATCTTTTGATTTCTTTTTTATGATTATGTTGGTTTGTTGAAGAATAAGGTCAAATAAACCTTAGTGAATCAAAGGAACCTATGTTTTTTACGACAAAACTCCTTTTTTTATATAATAACTTTTCTAAATTTAAAAAAAAAGACAATTGTCTCAAAAAAACAAGTTTCCACTGCTTTCTTTTGGAATCTTTTGATTTCTTTTATATGATTATGTTGGTTTGTTAAAGAATAATGTCAATTGAACCTGAGTGAATCAAAGGAAATTAAGTTTTTTACGACAAAACCCCTTTTTCTATAAAATAACTTATCTAAAATTAAAAAATAAGGCAATTGCGTCAAAAAAACAGGTTTCCACTGCTTTCTATTAGAATCTTTTGATTTCTTTTTTTATGATTATGTTAATTTGTTAAAGAATATGGTCAAATAAACCTGAATGAATCTAAGGAACCTAAGTTTTTACGACAAAACTCCTTTTTCTATATAATAACTTATCTATAATTGAAAAATAAGACATTGCGTTAAAAAAACAGGTTTCCACTGCTTTCTTTTGGAATCATTTAATTTCTTTTTTATGATTGTGTTGGTTTGTTAAAGAATAAGGTCAAATAAACCTGAGTGAATCAAAGGAACCTAAGTTTTTTACGACAAAACCCCTTTTTCTATATAATAACTTATCTAAAATTTAAAAATAAGACAATTGCGTCAAAAAAACAGGTTTCCACTACTTTCTTTTGGAATCTTTTGATTTTTTTTTATGATAATGTTGGTTTGTTAAAGAATAAGGTCAAATAAACCTGAGTGAATCAAAGGAACCTAAGTTTTTCACGACAAAACCCCTTTTTCTATATAATAATTTATCTAAAATTAAAAAATAAGACAATTGCGTCAAAAAAACCGGTTTCCACTGCTTTCTTTTGGATACTTTTGATTTCTTTTTTATGATTATGTTGGTTTGTTAAAGAATAAGGTCAAATAAACCTGAGTGAATCAAAGGAACCTAAGTTTTTTACAACAAAACCCCTTTTTCTATATAATAACTTATCTAAAATTAAAAAATAAGACAATTGCGTCAAAAAAACAGGTTTCCACTGCTTTCTTTTGGAATCTTTTAATTTCTTTTTTATGATTATGTTGGTTTGTTAAAGAATAAGGTCAAATAAACCTGAGTGAATCAAAGGAACCTAAGTTTCTTACGACAAAACCCCTTTTTCTATATAATAACTTATCTAAAATTAAAAAATAAGACAATTGCGTCAAAAAAACAGGTTTCCACTGCTTTCTTTTGGAATCTTTTGATTTCTTTTTTATGATTATGTTGGTTTCTTAAAGAATAAGGTCAAATAAACCTGAGTGAATCAAAGGAACCTAAGTTTTTTACGACAAAACCCCTTTTTCTATATAATAACTTATCTAAAATTAAAAAATAAGACAATTGCGTCAAAAAAACAGGTTTCCACTGCTTTCTTTTGGAATCTTTTGATTTCTTTTTTACGATTATGTTGGTTTGTTAAAGAATAAGGTCAAATAAACCTGAGTGAATCAAAGGAACCTAAGATTTTTACGACAAAACCCCTTTTTCTATATAATAACTTATCTAAAATTAAAAAATAAGACAATTGCGTCAAAAAAACAGGTTTACACTGCTTTCTTTTGGAATTTTTTGATTTCTTTTTTATGATTATGTTGGTTTGTTAAAGAATAACGTCAAATAAACCTGAGTGAATCAAATGAACCTAAGTTTTTTACGACAAAACCCCTAGTTTTATATAATAACTTATCTAAAATTGAAAAATAAGACAATTGCGTCAAAAAAGCAGGTTTCCACTGCTTTCTTTTGGAATCTTTTGATTTCTTTTTTATGATTATGTTGGTTTGTTAAAGAATAAGGTCAAATGAACCTGAGTAAATCAAAGATACCTAAGTTTTTTACGACAAAACCCCTTTTTCTATATAATAACTATGTAAAATTGAAAAATAAGACAATTGAGTCAAAAAAACAGGTTTCCACTGCTTTCTTTTGGAATCTTTTGATTTCCTTTTTATGATTATGTTAGTTTGTTAAAGAATAAGGTCAAATAAACCTGAGTGAATCAAAGGAACCTAAGTTTTTTACGACAAAACCCCTTTTTCTATATAATAACTTATATAAAATTGAAAAATAAGACAATTGCTTCAAAAAACAGGTTTCCACTGCTTTCTTTTGGAATCTTTTGATTTTTTTTTTATGATTATGTTGGTTTGTTAAAGAATAAGGTCAAATAAACCTGAGTAAACCAAAGGAACCTAAGTTTTCTACGACAAAACCCCTTTTTCTATATAATAACTTATCTAAAATTAAAAAATAAGACAATTGTGTCAAAAAAAAAATTTCCACTGCTTTCTTTTGAAATCTTTTGATTTCCTTTTTATGATTATGTTGGTTTGTTAAAGAATAAGGTCAAAAAAACCTGAGTGAATCAAAGGAACCTAAGTTTTTTACGACAAAACCCCTTTTTCTATATAACAACTTATCTAAAATTAAAAAATAAGACAATTGCGTCAAAAAAACAGGTTTCCACTGCTTTCTTTTGGAATCTTTTGATTTCTTTTTTATTATTATGTTGGTTTGTTAAAGAATAAGGTCAAATAAACCTGAGTGAATCGAAGGAACCTATGTTTTTTACGACAAAACCCATTTTTCTATATAATAACTTATCTGAAATTAAAAAATAAGACAATTGCGTCAAAAAAACAGGTTTCCACTGCTTTCTTTTGGAATCTTTTGATTTCTTTTTTATGATTATATTGGTTTGTTAAAGAATAACGTCAAATAAACCTGAGTGAATCAAAGGAACCTAAGTTTTTTACGACAAAACTCCTTTTTCTATATAATAACTTATCTAAAATTAAAAAATAAGACAATTGCGTCAAAAAAACAGGTCTCCACTGCTTTCTTTTGAAATCTTTTGATTTCTTTTTTATGATTATGATGATTTAATAAAGATTAACTCAATAAAAAGAAAAACAACCTAGTTAATTTTATGTTTTTCAGTGAAAGAATGCTAAAAACTCGATAAACTTCTTCACGAAAATCATTTTTTCACTTAAAAACAACAAAAAAACAGGTTTCCACTGCTTTCTTTTGGAATCTTTTAATTTCTTTTTTATGATTATGTTGGTTTGTTAAAGAATAAGGTCAAATAAACCTGAGTGAATCAAAGGAACCTAAGTTCTTTACGACAAAACCCCTTTTTCTATATAATAACTTTTCTAAAATTAAAAAATAAGACAATTGCGTCAAAAAAACAGGTTTTCACTGCTTTTTTTGGAAATCTTTTGATTTCCTTTTTATGATTATGTTGGTTTGTTAAAGAATAAGGGCAAATAAACCTGAGTAAATCAAAGGAACCTAGGTTTTTTACGACAAAACCCCTTTTTCTATATAATATCTTATCTAAATTTAAAAAATAAGACAATTGCGTCAAAAAAACAAGTTTCCACTGCTTTCTTTTGGAATCTTTTGATTTCTTTTTTATGATTATGTTGGTTTGTTAAAGAATAAGGTCAAATAAACCTGAGTGAATCAAAGGAACCTAAGTTTTTTACGACAAAACCCCTTTTTCTATATAATATCTTATCTAAATTTAAAAAATAAGACAATTGCGTCAAAAAAACAAGTTTCCACTGCTTTCTTTTGGAATCTTTTGATTTCTTTTTTATGATTATGTTGGTTTGTTAAAGAATAAGGTCAAATGAACCTGAGTAAATCAAAGATACCTAAGTTTTTTACGACAAAACCCCTTTTTCTATATAATAACTATGTAAAATTGAAAAATAAGACAATTGAGTCAAAAAAACAGGTTTCCACTGCTTTCTTTTGGAATCTTTTGATTTCTTTTTTATGATTATGTTGGTTTGTTAAAGAATAAGGTCAAATAAACCTGAGTGAATCAAAGGAACCTAAGTTTTTTACGACAAAACCCCTTTTTCTATATAATAACTTATATAAAATTAAAAAATAAGACAATTGCTTCAAAAAAACAGGTTTCCACTGCTTTCTTTTGGAATCTTTTAATTTCTTTTTTATGATTATGTTGGTTTGTTAAAGAATAAGGTCAAATAAACCTGAGTGAATCAAAGGAACCTAAGTTTTTTACGACAAAACCCCTTTTTCTATATAATAACTAATCTAAAATTAAAAAATAAGACAATTGCGTCAGAAAAACAGGTTTCCACTGCTTTCTTTTGGAATCTTTTGATTTCTTTTTTATTATTATGTTGGTTTGTTAAAGAATAAGGTCAAATAAACCTGAGTGAATCGAAGGAACCTATGTTTTTTACGACAAAACCCCTTTTTCTATATAATAACTTATCTAAAATTAAAAAATAAGACAATTGCGTCAAAAAAACAAGTTTCCACTGCTTTCTTTTGGAATCTTTTGATTTCTTTTTTATGATTATGTTGGTTTGTTAAAGAATAACGTCAAATAAACCTGAGTGAATCAAATGAACCTAAGTTTTTTACGACAAAACCCCTAGTTTTATATAATAACTTATCTAAAATTATAAAATAAGACAATTGCGTCAAAAAAACAGGTTTCCACTGCTTTCTTTTGGAATCTTTTGATTTCTTTTTTATGATTATGTTGGTTTGTTAAAGAAAAAGGTTAAATAAACCTGAGTGAATCATAGGAACCTAAGATTTTTACGACAAAACCCCTTTTTCTATATAATAACTTATCTAAAATTGAAAAATAAGACAATTGCGTCAAAAAAACAGGTTTCCACTGCTTTCTTTGGAAATCTTTTGATTTCTTTTTTATGATTATGTTGGTTTGTTAAAGAATAAGGGCAAATAAACCTGAGTAAATCAAAGGAACCTAGGTTTTTTACGACAGAACCCCTTTTTCTATATAATATCTTATCTAAATTTAAAAAATAAGACAATTGCGTCAAAAAATCAGGTTTCCACTGCTTTCTTTTGGAATCTTTTGATTTCTTTTTTATGATTATGTTGGTTTGTTAAAGAATAAGGTCAAATAAACCTGAGTGAATCAAAGGAACCTAAGTTTTTTACAACAAAACCCCTTTTTCTATATAATAACTTATCTAAAATTAAAAAAAAAGACAATTGCGTCAAAAAAACAGGTTTCCACTGCTTTCTTTTGGAATCTTTTAATTTCTTTTTTATGATTATGTTGGTTTGTTAAAGAATAAGGTCAAATAAACCTGAGTGAATCAAAGGAACCTAAGTTTTTTACGACAAAACCCCTTTTTCTATATAATAACTTATCTAAAATTAAAAAATAAGACAATTACGTCAAAAAAACAGGTTTCCACTGCTTTCTTTTGGAATCTTTTGATTTCTTTTTTATGATTATGTTGGTTTGTTAAAGAATAAGGTCAAATAAACCTGAGTGAATCAAAGGAACTTAAGTTTTTTACGACAAAACCCCTTTTTCTATATAATAACTTATCTAAAATTAAAAAATAAGACAATTGCGTCAAAAAAACAGGTTTCCACTGCTTTCTTTTGGAATCTTTTTATTTCTTTTTTATGATTATGTTGGTTTGTTAAAGAATAAGGTCAAATAAACCTGAGTGAATCAAAGGAACCTAAGTTTTTTACGACAAAACCCCTTTTTCTATATAATAACTTATCTAAAATTAAAAAATAAGACAATTGCGTCAAAAAAACAGGTTTCCACTGCTTTCTTTTGGAATCTTTTGATATCTTTTTTATGATTATGTTGGTTTGTTAAAGAATAAGGTCAAATAAACCTGAGTGAATCAAAGGAACCTAAGTTTTTTACGACAAAACCCCTTTTTCTATATAATAACTTATCTAAAATTAAAAAATAAGACAATTGCGTCAAAAAAACAGGTTTCCACTGCTTTCTTTTGGAATCTTTTGATTTCTTTTTTATGATTATGTTGGTTTGTTAAAGAATAAGGTCAAATAAACCTGAGTGAATCAAAGGAACCTAAGATTTTTACGACAAAACCCCTTTTTCTATATAATAACTTATCTAAAATTAAAAAATAAGACAATTGCGTCAAAAAAACAGGTTTCCACTGCTTTCTTTTGGAATTTTTTGATTTCTTTTTTATGATTATGTTGGTTTGTTAAAGAATAACGTCAAATAAACCTGAGTGAATCAAATGAACCTAAGTTTTTTACGACAAAACCCCTAGTTTTATATAATAACTTATCTAAAATTATAAAATAAGACAATTGCGTCAAAAAAGCAGGTTTCCACTGCTTTCTTATGGAATCTTTTGATTTCTTTTTTATGATTATGTTGGTTTGTTAAAGAATAAGGTCAAATGAACCTGAGTAAATCAAAGATACCTAAGTTTTTTACGACAAAACCCCTTTTTCTATATAATAACTATGTAAAATTGAAAAATAAGACAATTGAGTCAAAAAAACAGGTTTCCACTGCTTTCTTTTGGAATCTTTTGATTTCTTTTTTATGATTATGTTGGTTTGTTAAAGAATAAGGTCAAATAAACCTGAGTGAATCAAAGGAACCTAAGTTTTTTACGACAAAACCCCTTTTTCTATATAATAACTTATCTAAAATTAAAAAATAAGACAATTGCGTCAAAAAAACAGGTTTCCACTGCTTTCTTTTGGAATCTTTTGATATCTTTTTTATGATTATGTTGGTTTGTTAAAGAATAAGGTCAAATAAACCTGAGTGAATCAAAGGAACCTAAGTTTTTTACGACAAAACCCCTTTTTCTATATAATAACTTATCTAAAATTAAAAAATAAGACAATTGCGTCAAAAAAACAGGTTTCCACTGCTTTCTTTTGGAATCTTTTGATTTCTTTTTTATGAATATGTTGGTTTGTTAAAGAATAAGGTCAAATAAACCTCAGTGAATCAAAGGAACCTAAGATTTTTACGACAAAACTCCTTTTTCTATATAATAACTTATCTAAATTTAAAAAATAAGACAATTGCGTCAAAAAAACAGGTTTCCACTGCTTTCTTTTGGAATCTTTTGATTTCTTTTTTATTATTATGTTGGTTTGTTAAAGAATAAGGTCAAATAAACCTGAGTGAATTGAAGGAACCTATGTTTTTTACGACAAAACCCCTTTTTCTATATAATAACTTATCTAAAATAAAAAAATAAGACAATTGCGTCAAAAAAACAGGTTTCCACTGCTTTCTTTTGGAATCTTTTGATTTCTTTTTTATGATTATGTTGGTTTGTTAAAGAATAAGGTCAAATGAACCTGAGTAAATCAAAGATACCTAAGTTTTTTACGACAAAACCCCTTTTTCTATATAATAACTATGTAAAATTGAAAAATAAGACAATTGAGTCAAAAAAACAGGTTTCCACTGCTTTCTTTTGGAATCTTTTGATTTCTTTTTTATGATTATGTTGGTTTGTTAAAGAATAAGGTCAAATAAACCTGAGTGAATCAAAGGAACCTAAGTTTTTTACGACAAAACCCCTTTTTCTATATAATAACTTATATAAAATTAAAAAATAAGACAATTGCTTCAAAAAAACAGGTTTCCACTGCTTTCTTTTGGAATCTTTTGATTTTTTTTTTATGATTATGTTGGTTTGTTAAAGAATAAGGTCAAATAAACCTGAGTAAACCAAAGGAACCTAAGTTTTTTACGACAAAACCCCTTTTTCTATATAATAACTTATCTAAAATTAAAAAATAAGACAATTGTGTCAAAAAAACAAATTTCCACTGCTTTCTTTTGAAATCTTTTGATTTCCTTTTTATGATTATGTTGGTTTGTTAAAGAATAAGGTCAAATAAACCTGAGTGAATCAAAGGAACCTAAGTTTTTTACGACAAAACCCCTTTTTCTATATAATAACTTATCTAAAATTAAAAAATAAGACAATTGCGTCAAAAAAACAGGTCTCCACTGCTTTCTTTTGGAATCTTTTGATTTCTTTTTTATGATTATGATGATTTAATAAAGATTAACTCAATAAAAAGAAAAACAACCTAGTTAATTTTATGTTTTTCAGTGAAAGAATGCTAAAAACTCGATAAACTTCTTCACGAATATCATTTTTTCACTTAAAAACAACAAAAAAACAGGTTTCCACTGCTTTCTTTTGGAATCTTTTAATTTCTTTTTTATGATTATGTTGGTTTGTTAAAGAATAAGGTCAAATAAACCTGAGTGAATCAAAGGAACCTAAGTTTTTTACGACAAAACCCCTTTTTCTATATAATAACCTATCTGAAATTAAAAAATAAGACAATTGCGTCAAAAAAACAGGTTTCCACTGCTTTCTTTTGGAATCTTTTGATTTCTTTTTTATGATTATATTGGTTTGTTAAAGAATAACGTCAAATAAACCTGAGTGAATCAAAGGAACCTAAGTTTTTTACGACAAAACCCCTTTTTCTATATAATAACTTATCTAAAATTAAAAAATAAGACAATTGCGTCAAAAAAACAGGTCTCCACTGCTTTCTTTTGGAATCTTTTGATTTCTTTTTTATGATTATGATGATTTAATAAAGATTAACTCAATAAAAAGAAATACAACCTAGTTAATATTATGTTTTTCAGTGAAAGAATGCTAAAAACTCGATAAACTTCTTCACGAAAATCATTTTTTTCACTTAAAAACAACAAAAAAACAGGTTTCCACTGCTTTCTTTTGGAATCTTTTAATTTCTTTTTTATGATTATGTTGGTTTGTTAAAGAATAAGGTCAAATAAACCTGAGTGAATCAAAGGAACCTAAGTTTTTTACGACAAAACCCCTTTTTCTATATAATAACTTATCTAAAATTAAAAAATAAGACAATTGCGTCAAAAAAACAGGTTTCCACTGCTTTCTTTTGGAATCTTTTGATTTCTTTTTTATGGTTATGTTGGTTTGTTAAAGAATAACGTCAAATAAACCTGAGTGAATCAAAGGAACCTAAGTTTTTTACGACAAAACCTCTAGTTTTATATAATAACTTATCTAAAATTATAAAATAAGACAAATGCGTCAAAAAAACAGGTTTCCACTGCTTTCTTTTGGAATCTTTTGATTTCTTTTTTATGATTATGTTGGTTTGTTAAAGAATAAGGTCAAATAAACCTGAGTGAATCAAAGGAACCTAAGATTTTTACGACAAAACTCCTTTTTCTATATAATAACTTATCTAAAATTGAAAAATAAGACAATTGCGTCAAAAAAACAGGTTTCCACTGCTTTCTTTGGAAATCTTTTGATTTCTTTTTTATGATTATGTTGGTTTGTTAAAGAATAAGGGCAAATAAACCTGAGTAAATCAAAGGAACCTAGGTTTTTTACGACAAAACCCCTTTTTCTATATAATATCTTATCAAAATTTAAAAAATAAGACAATTGCGTCAAAAAAACAGGTTTCCACTGCTTTCTTTTGGAATCTTTTGATTTCTTTTTTATGATTATGTTGGTTTGTTAAAGAATAAGGGCAAATAAACCTGAGTAAATCAAAGGAACCTAGGTTTTTTACGACAAAACCATTTTTTCTATATAATATCTTATCTAAATTTAAAAAATAAGACAATTGCGTCAAAAAAACAGGTTTCCACTGCTTTCTTTTGGAATCTTTTGATTTCTTTTTTATGATTATGTTGGTTTGTTAAAGAATAAGGTCAAATAAACCTGAGTGAATCAAAGGAACCTAAGTTTTTTACGACAAAACCCCTTTTTCTATATAATAACTTATCTAAAATTAAAAAATATGACAATTGCGTCAAAAAAGCAGGTTTCCACTGCTTTCTTTTGGAATCTTTTGATTTCTTTTTTATGATTATGTTGGTTTGTTAAAGAATAAGGTCAAATGAACCTGAGTAAATCAAAGATACCTAAGTTTTTTACGACAAAACCCCTTTTTCTATATAATAACTATGTAAAATTGAAAAATAAGACAATTGAGTCAAAAAAACAGGTTTCCACTGCTTTCTTTTGGAATCTTTTGATTTCTTTTTTATGATTATGTTGGTTTGTTAAAGAATAAGGTCAAATAAACCTGAGTGAATCAAAGGAACCTAAGTTTTTTACGACAAAACCCCTTTTTCTATATAATAACTTATATAAAATTAAAAAATAAGACAATTGCTTCAAAAAAACAGGTTTCCACTGCTTTCTTTTGAAATCTTTTAATTTCTTTTTATGATTATGTTGGTTTGTTAAAGAATAAGGTCAAATAAACCTGAGTAAACCAAAGGAACCTAAGTTTTTTACGACAAAACCCCTTTTTCTATATAATAACTTATCTAAAATTAAAAAATAAGACAATTGTGTCAAAAAAACAGGTTTCCACTGCTTTCTTTTGGAATCTTTTAATTTCTTTTTTATGATTATGTTGGTTTGTTAAAGAATAAGGTCAAATAAACCTGAGTAAACCAAAGGAACCTAAGTTTTTTACGACAAAACCCCTTTTTCTATATAATAACTTATCTAAAATTAAAAAATAAGACAATTGTGTCAAAAAAACAGGTTTCCACTGCTTTCTTTTGAAATCTTTTGATTTCCTTTTTATGATTATGTTGGTTTGTTAAAGAATAAGGTCAAAAAAACCTGAGTGAATCAAAGGAATCTAAGTTTTTTACGACAAAACCCCTTTTTCTATATAATAACTAATCTAAAATTAAAAAATAAGACAATTGCGTCAAAAAAACAGGTTTCCACTGCTTTCTTTTGGAATCTTTTGATTTCTTTTTTATTATTATGTTGGTTTGTTAAAGAATAAGGTCAAATAAACCTGAGTGAATCGAAGGAACCTATGTTTTTTACGACAAAACCCTTTTTTCTATATAATAACTTATCTGAAATTAAAAAATAAGACAATTGCGTCAAAAAAACAGGTTTCCACTGCTTTCTTTTGGAATCTTTTGATTTCTTTTCTATGATTATATTGGTTTGTTAAAGAATAACGTCAAATAAACCTGAGTGAATCAAAGGAACCTAAGTTTTTTACGACAAAACCCCTTTTTCTATATAATAACTTATCTAAAATTAAAAAATAGGACAATTGCGTCAAAAAAACAGGTCTCCACTGCTTTCTTTTGGAATCTTTTGATTTCTTTTTTATGATTATGATGATTTAATAAAGATTAACTCAATAAAAAGAAAAACAACCTAGTTAATTTTATGTTTTTCAGTGAAAGAATGCTAAAAACTCGATAAACTTCTTCACGAAAATCATTTTTTTCACTTAAAAACAACAAAAAAACAGGTTTCCACTGCTTTCTTTTGGAATCTTTTAATTTCTTTTTAATGATTATGTTGGTTTGTTAAAGAATAAGGTCAAATAAACCTAAGTGAATCAAAGGAACCTAAGTTTTTTACGACAAAACCCCTTTTTCTATATAATAACTTATCTAAAATTAAAAAATAAGACAATTGCGTCAAAAAAACAGGTTTCCACTGCTTTCTTTTGGAATCTTTTGATTTCTTTTTTATGATTATGTTGGTTTGTTAAAGAATAACGTCAAATGAACCTGAGTGAATCAAAGGAACCTAAGTTTTTTACGACAAAACCTCTAGTTTTATATAATAACTTATCTAAAATTATAAAATAAGACAATTGCGTCAAAAAAACAGGTTTCCACTGCTTTCTTTTGGAATCTTTTGATTTCTTTTTTATGATTATGTTGGTTTGTTAAAGAATAAAATCAAATAGACCTGAGTGAATCAAAGGAACCTAAGATTTTTACGACAAAACCCCTTTTTCTATATAATAACTTATCTAAAATTGAAAAATAAGACAATTGCGTCAAAAAAACAGGTTTCCACTGCTTTCTTTGGAAATCTTTTGATTTCTTTTTTATGATTATGTTGGTTTGTTAAAGAATAAGGGCAAATAAACCTGAGTAAATCAAAGGAACCTAGGTTCTTTACGACAAAACCCCTTTTTCTATATAATATCTTATCAAAATTTAAAAAATAAGACAATTGCGTCAAAAAAACAGGTTTCCACTGCTTTCTTTTGGAATCTTTTGATTTCTTTTTTATGATTATGTTGGTTTGTTAAAGAATAAGGTCATATAAACCTGAGTGAATTAACGGAACCTAAGTTTTTTACGACAAAACCCCATTTTCTATATAATAACTTATCTAAAATTAAAAAATAATACAATTGAGTTAAAAAAACAGGTTTCCATTGCTTTCTTTTGAAATCTTTTGATTTCTTTTTTATGATTATGTTGATTTGTTAAAGAATAAGGTCAAATTAACCTGAGTAAATCAAAGGAACCTAAGTTTTTTACGACAAAACCCCTTTTTCTATATAATAACTATGTAAAATTGAAAAATAAGACAATTGAGTCAAAAAAACAGGTTTCCACTGCTTTCTTTTGGAATCTTTTGATTTCTTTTTTATGTTGATGTTGGTTTGTTAAAGAATAAGGTCAAACAAACCTGAGTGAATCAAAGGAACCTAAGTTTTTTACGACAAAACCCCTTTTTCTATATAATAACTTATCTAAAATTAAAAAATAAGACAATTGCGTCAAAAAAACAGGTTTCCACTGCTTTCTTTTGGAATCTTTTGATTTCTTTTTTATTATTATGTTGGTTTGTTAAAGAATAAGGTCAAATAAACCTGAGTGAATTGAAGGAACCTATGTTTTTTACGACAAAACCCCTTTTTCTATATAATAACTTATCTTAAATTAAAAAATAAGACAATTGGGTCAAAAAAACAGGTTTCCACTGCTTTCTTTTGGAATCTTTTGATTTCTTTTTTATGATTATATTGGTTTGTTAAAGAATAACGTCAAATAAACCTGAGTGAATCAAAGGAACCTAAGTTTTTTACGACAAAACCCCTTTTTCTATATAATAACTTATCTAAAATTAAAAAATAAGACAGTTGCGTCAAAAAAACAGGTCTCCACTGCTTTCTTTTGGAATCTTTTGATTTCTTTTTTATGATTATGATGATTTAATAAAGATTAACTCAATAAAAAGAAAAACAACCTAGTTAATTTTATGTTTTTCAGTGAAAGAATGCTAAAAACTCGATAAACTTCTTCACGAAAATCATTTTTTCACTTAAAAACAACAAAAAAACAGGTTTCCACTGCTTTCTTTTGGAATCTTTTAATTTCTTTTTTATGATTATGTTGGTTTGTTAAAGAATAAAGTCAAATAAACCTGAGTGAATCAAAGGAACCTAAGTTTTTTACGACAAAACCCCTTTTTCTATATAATCACTTATCTAAAATTAAAAAATAAGACAATTGCGTCAAAAAAACAGGTTTCCACTGCTTTCTTTGGAAATCTTTTGATTTCTTTTTTATGATTATGTTGGTTTGTTAAAGAATAAGGGCAAATAAACCTGAGTAAATCAAAGGAACCTAGGTTTTTTACGACAAAACCCCTTTTTCTATATAATATCTTATCTAAATTTAAAAAATAAGACAATTGCGTCAAAAAAACAGGTTTCCACTGCTTTCTTTTGGAATCTTTTGATTTCTTTTTTATGATTATGTTGGTTTGTTAAAGAATAAGGTCAAATAAACCTGAGTGAATCAAAGGAACCTAAGTTTTTTACGACAAAACCCCTTTTTCTATATAATAACTTATCTAAAATTAAAAAATATGACAATTGCGTCAAAAAAGCAGGTTTCCACTGCTTTCTTTTGGAATCTTTTGATTTCTTTTTTATGATTATGTTGGTTTGTTAAAGAATAAGGTCAAATGAACCTGAGTAAATCAAAGATACCTAAGTTTTTTACGACAAAACCCCTTTTTCTATATAATAACTATGTAAAATTGAAAAATAAGACAATTGAGTCAAAAAAACAGGTTTCCACTGCTTTCTTTTGGAATCTTTTGATTTCTTTTTTATGATTATGTTGGTTTGTTAAAGAATAAGGTCAAATAAACCTGAGTGAATCAAAGGAACCTAAGTTTTTTACGACAAAACCCCTTTTTCTATATAATAACTTATATAAAATTAAAAAATAAAACAATTGCTTCAAAAAAACAGGTTTCCACTGCTTTCTTTTGGAATCTTTTAATTTCTTTTTTATGATTATGTTGGTATGTTAAAGAATAAGGTCAAATAAACCTGAGTAAACCAAAGGAACCTAAGTTTTTTACGACAAAACCCCTTTTTCTATATAATAACTTATCTAAAATTAAAAAATAAGACAATTGTGTCAAAAACACAGGTTTCCACTGCTTTCTTTTGAAATCTTTTGATTTCCTTTTTATGATTATGTTGGTTTGTTAAAGAATGAGGTCAAAAAAACCTGAGTGAATCAAAGGAACCTATGTTTTTTACGACAAAACCCCTTTTTCTATATAATAACTTATCTAAAATTAAAAAATAAGACAATTGCGTCAAAAAAACAGGTTTCCACTGCTTTCTTTTGAAATTTTTTGATTTCTTTTTTATTATTATGTTGGTTTGTTAAAGAATAAGGTCAAATAAACCTGAGTGAATTGAAGGAATCTATGTTTTTTACGACAAAACCCCTTTTTCTATATAATAACTTATCTGAAATTAAAAAATAAGACAATTGCGTCAAAAAAACAGGTTTCCACTGCTTTCTTTTGGAATCTTTTGATTTCTTTTTTATGATTATATTGGTTTGTTAAAGAATAACGTCAAATAAACCTGAGTGAATCAAAGGAACCTAAGTTTTTTATGACAAAACCCCTTTTTCTATATAATAACTTATCTAAAATTAAAAAATAAGACAATTGCGTCAAAAAAACAGGTCTCCACTGCTTTCTTTTGGAATCTTTCGATTTCTTTTTTATGATTATGATGATTTAATAAAGATTAACTCAATAAAAAGAATAACAAACTAGTTAATTTTATGTTTTTCAGTGAAAGAATGCTAAAAACTCGATAAACTTCTTCACGAAAATCATTTTTTCACTTAAAAACAACAAAAAAACAGGTTTCCACTGCTTTCTTTTGGAATCTTTTAATTTCTTTTTTATGATTATGTTGGTTTGTTAAAGAATAAAGTCAAATAAACCTGAGTGAATCAAAGGAACCTAAGTTTTTTACGACAAAACCCCTTTTTCTATATAATCACTTATCTAAAATTAAAAAATAAGACAATTGCGTCAAAAAAACAGGTTTCCACTGCTTTCTTTGGAAATCTTTTGATTTCTTTTTTATGATTATGTTGGTTTGTTAAAGAATAAGGGCAAATAAACCTGAGTAAATCAAAGGAACCTAGGTTTTTTACGACAAAACCCCTTTTTCTATATAATATCTTATCTAAATTTAAAAAATAAGACAATTGCGTCAAAAAAACAGGTTTCCACTGCTTTCTTTTGGAATCTTTTGATTTCTTTTTTATGATTATGTTGGTTTGTTAAAGAATAAGGTCAAATAAACCTGAGTGAATCAAAGGAACCTAAGTTTTTTACGACAAAACCCCTTTTTCTATATAATAACTTATCTAAAATTAAAAAATATGACAATTGCGTCAAAAAAGCAGGTTTCCACTGCTTTCTTTTGGAATCTTTTGATTTCTTTTTTATGATTATGTTGGTTTGTTAAAGAATAAGGTCAAATGAACCTGAGTAAATCAAAGATACCTAAGTTTTTTACGACAAAACCCCTTTTTCTATATAATAACTATGTAAAATTGAAAAATAAGACAATTGAGTCAAAAAAACAGGTTTCCACTGCTTTCTTTTGAAATTTTTTGATTTCTTTTTTATTATTATGTTGGTTTGTTAAAGAATAAGGTCAAATAAACCTGAGTGAATTGAAGGAATCTATGTTTTTTACGACAAAACCCCTTTTTCTATATAATAACTTATCTGAAATTAAAAAATAAGACAATTGCGTCAAAAAAACAGGTTTCCACTGCTTTCTTTTGGAATCTTTTGATTTCTTTTTTATGATTATATTGGTTTGTTAAAGAATAACGTCAAATAAACCTGAGTGAATCAAAGGAACCTAAGTTTTTTACGACAAAACCCCTTTTTCTATATAATAACTTATCTAAAATTAAAAAATAAGACAATTGCGTCAAAAAAACAGGTCTCCACTGCTTTCTTTTGGAATCTTTCGATTTCTTTTTTATGATTATGATGATTTAATAAAGATTAACTCAATAAAAAGAATAACAACCTAGTTAATTTTATGTTTTTCAGTGAAAGAATGCTAAAAACTCGATAAACTTCTTCACGAAAATCATTTTTTTACTTAAAAACAACAAAAAAACAGGTTTCCACTGCTTTCTTTTGGAATCTTTTAATTTCTTTTTTATGATTATGTTGGTTTGTTAAAGAATAAGGTCAAATAAACCTGAGTGAATCAAAGGAACCTAAGTTTTTTACGACAAAACCCCGTTTTCTATATAATAACTTATCTAAAATTAAAAAATAAGACAATTGCGTCAAAAAAACGGGTTTCCACTGCTTTCTTTTGGAATCTTTTGATTTCTTTTTTATGATTATGTTGGTTTGTTAAAGAATAACGTCAAATAAACCTGAGTGAATCAAAGGAACCTAAGTTTTTTACGACAAAACCTCTAGTTTTATATAATAACTTATCTTAAATTATAAAATAAGACAATTGCGTCAAAAAAACAGGTTTCCACTGCTTTCTTTTGGAATCTTTTGATTTCTTTTTTATGATTATGTTGATTTGTTAAAGAATAAGGTCAAATAAACCTGAGTGAATCAAAGGAACCTAAGATTTTTACGACAAAACCCCTTTTTCTATATAATAACTTATCTAAAATTGAAAAATAAGACAATTGCGTCAAAAAAACAGGTTTCCACTGCTTTCTTTGGAAATCTTTTGATTTCTGTTTTATGATTATGTTGGTTTGTTAAAGATTAAGGGCAAATAAACCTGAGTAAATCAAAGGAACCTAGGTTTTTTACGACAAAACCCCTTTTTCTATATAATATCTTATCTAAATTTAAAAAATAAGGCAATTGCGTCAAAAAAACAGGTTTCCACTGCTTTCTTTTGGAATCTTTTGATTTCTTTTTTATGATTATGTTGGTTTGTTAAAGAATAAGGTCAAATAAACCCGAGTGAATTAAAGGAATCTAAGTTTTTTACGACAAAACCCCTTTTTCTATATAATAACTTATCTAAAATTAAAAAATAATACAATTGAGTTAAAAAAACAGGTTTTCATTGCTTTCTTTTGAAATCTTTTGATTTCTTTTTTATGATTATGTTGGTTTGTTAAAGAATAAGGTCAAATAAACCTGAGTGAATCAAAGGAACCTAAGTTTTTTACGACAAAACCCCTTTTTCTATATAATAACTTATCTAAAATTGAAAAATAAGACAATTGCGTCAAAAAAACAGGTTTCCACTGCTTTCTTTTGAAATCTTTTGATTTCTTTTTTATGATTATGTTGGTTTGTTAAAGAATAAGGTCAAATGAACCTGAGTAAATCAAAGGAACTTAAGTTTTTTACGACAAAACCCCTTTTTCTATATAATAACTATGTAAAATTGAAAAATAAGACAATTGAGTCAAAAAAACAGGTTTCCACTGCTTTCTTTTGGAATCTTTTGATTTCTTTTTTATATTGATGTTGGTTTGTTAAAGAATAAGGTCAAATAAACCTGAGTGAATCAAAGGAACCTAAGTTTTTTACGATGAAGCCCCTTTTTCTATATAATAACTTATTTAAAAAAGAAAAATAAGACAATTGCCTCAAAAAAACAGGTTTCCACTGCTTTTTTTTAGAATCTTTTAATTTTTTTTTTATGATTATGTTGGTTTGTTAAAGAATAAGGTCAAAAAAACCAGATTGAATCAAAGGAACCTAAGTTTTTTACGACAAAACCCCTTTTTCTATATAATAACTTATCTAAAATTAAAAAATAAGACAATTGCGTCAAAAAAACAGGTTTCCACTGCTTTCTTTTGAAATCTTTTGATTTCTTTTTTATGATTATGTTGGTTTGTTAAAGAATAAGGTGAAATGAACCTGAGTAAATCAAAGGAACCTAAGTTTTTTACGACAAAACCCCTTTGTCTATATAATAACTATGTAAAATTGAAAAATAAGACAATTGAGTCAAAAAAACAGGTTTCCACTGCTTTCTTTTGGAATCTTTTGATTTCTTTTTTATGTTGATGTTGGTTTGTTAAAGAATAAGGTCAAATAAACCTGAGTGAATCAAAGGAACCTAAGTTTTTTACGATAAAGCCCCTTTTTCTATATAATAACTTATCTAAAAAAGAAAAATAAGACAATTGCCTCAAAAAAACAGGTTTCCACTGCTTTTTTTTAGAATCTTTTAATTTTTTTTTTATGATTATGTTGGTTTGTTAAAGAATAAGGTCAAAAAAACCAGATTGAATCAAAGGAACCTAAGTTTTTACGACAAAATTCCTTTTTCTATGTAATAACTTATCTAAAATTAAAAAATAAGACAATTGCGTCAACAAAACAAGTTTCCACTGCTTTCTATTGGACACTTTTGATTTCTTTTTTATGATTATGTTGGTTTGTTAAAGAATAAGGTCAAAAAAACCTGAGTGAATCAAAGGAACCTAAGTTTTTTACAACAAAACCCCTTTTTCTATATAATAACTTATCTAAAGTTAAAAAATAAGACAATTGCGTCAAAAAAACAGGTTTCCACTGCTTTCTTTTGGAATCTTTTGATTTCTTTTTTATGATTATATTGGTTCGTTAAAGAATAACGTCAAATAAACCTGAGTGAATCAAAGGAAATTAAGTTTTTTACGACAAAACCCCTTTTTCTATATAATAACTTATCTAAAATTAAAAAATAAGACAATTGCGTCAAAAAAACAGGTCTCCACTGCTTTCTTTTGGAATCTTTTGATTTCTTTTTTATGATTATGATGATTTAATAAAGATTAACTCAGTAAAAAGAAAAACAACCTAGTTAATTTTATGTTTTTCAGTGAAAGAATGCTAAAAACTCGATAAACTTCTTCACAAAAATCATTTTTTCACTTAAAAACAACAAAAAAACATGTTTCCACTGCTTTCTTTTCGAATCTTTTAATTTCTTTTTTATGATTATGTTGGTTTGTTAAAGAATAAGGTCAAATAAACCTGAGTGAATCAAAGGAACCTAAGTTTTTTACGACAAAACCCCTTTTTTTATATAATAACTTATCTGAAATTAAAAAATAAGACAATTGCGTCAAAAAAACAGGTTTCCACTGCTTTCTTTTGAAATCATTTGATATCCTTTTTATGATTATGTTGGTTTGTTAAAGAATAAGGTCAAATAAACCTGAGTGAATCGAAGAAACCTATGTTTTTTACGACAAAACCCCTTTTTCTATATAATAACTTATCTGAAATTAAAAAATAAGACAATTGCGTCAAAAAAACAGGTTTCCACTGCTTTCTTTTGGAATCTTTTAATTTCTTTTTTATGATTATATTGGTTCGTTAAAGAATAACGTCAAATAAACCTAAGTGGATCATAGGAACCTAAGTTTTTTACGACAAAACCCCTTTTTCTATATAATAACTTATCTAAAATTAAAAAATAAGACAATTGCGTCAAAAAAACAGGTCTCCACTGCTTTCTTTTGGAATCTTTTGATTTCTTTTTTATGATTATGATGATTTTATAAAGATTAACTCAATAAAAAGAAAAATTACCTAGTTAATTTTATGTTTTTCATTGAAAGAATGCTAAAAACTCGATAAACTTCTTCACAAAAATCATTTTTTCACTTAAAAACAACAAAAAAACATGTTTTCACTGCTTTCTTTTGGAATCTTTTAATTTCATTTTTATGATTATGTTGGTTTGTTAAAGAATAAGGTCAAATAAACCTGAGTAATTCAAAGGAACCTAAGTTTTTACGACAAAACCCCTTTTTCTATATAATAACTTATCTAAAATTAAAAAATAAGACAATTGCGTCAAAAAAACAGGTTTCCACTGCTTTCTTTTGGAATCTTTTGACTTCTTTTTTATGATTATGTTGGTTTGTTAAAGAATAAGGTCAAATAAAACTGAGTGAATCAAAGGAACCTAAGTTTTTTACGACAAAACCCCTAGTTTTATATAATAACTTATCTAAAATTAAAAAATAAGACAATTGCGTCAAAAAAACTGGTTTCCACTGCTTTCTTTTCGAATCTTTTGATTTTTTTTTTTTGATTATGTTGGTTTGTTAAAAAATAACGTCAAATAAACCTGAGTGAATTAAAGAAACCTAAGTTTTTTACGACAAAACCCCTAGTTTTATATAATAACTTATCTATAATTATAAAATAAGACAATTGCGTCAAAAAAACAGGTTTCCACTGCTTTCTTTTGGAATCTTTTGATTTCTTTTTTATGATTATGTTGGTTTGTTAAATAATAAGGTCAAATAAACCTGAGTGAATCAAAGGAACCTAAGATTTTTACGACAAAACCCCTTTTTCTATATAATAACTTACCTAAAATTGAAAAATAAGACAATTGCGTCAAAAAAACAGGTTTCCACTGCTTTCTTTGGAAATCTTTTGATTTCTTTTTTATGATTATGTTGGTTTGTTAAAGAATAAGGGCAAATAAACCTGAGTAAATCAAAGGAATTTAGGTTTTTTACGACAAAACCCCTTTTTCTATATAATATCTTATCTAAATATAAAAAATAAGACAATTGCGTCAAAAAAACAGGTTTCCACTGCTTTCTTTTGGAATCTTTTAATTTCTTTTTTATGATTATATTGGTTCGTTAAAGAATAACGTCAAATAAACCTGAGTGAATCAAAGGAACCTAAGTTTTTTACGACAAAACCCCTTTTTCTATATAATAACTTATCTAAAATTAAAAAATAAGACAATTGCGTCAAAAAAACAGGTCTCCACTGCTTTCTTTTGGAATCTTTTGATTTCTTTTTTATGATTATGATGATATAATAAAGATTAACTCAATAAAAAGAAAAACAACCTAGTTAATTTTATGTTTTTCAGTGAAAGAATGCTAAAAACTCGATAAACTTCTTCACAAAAATCATTTTTTTACTTAAAAACAACAAAAAAACATGTTTCCATTGCTTTCTTTTCGAATCTTTTAATTTCTTTTTTATGATTATGTTGGTTTGTTAAAGAATAAGGTCAAATAAACCTGAGTGAATCAAAGGAACCTAAGTTTTTTACGACAAAACCCCTTTTTTTATATAATAACTTATCTGAAATTAAAAAAGAAGACAATTGCGTCAAAAAAACAGGTTTCCACTGCTTTCTTTTGAAATCTTTTGATTTCCTTTTTATGATTATGTTGGTTTGTTAAAGAATAAGGTCAAAAAAACCTGAGTGAATCAAAGGAACCTAAGTTTTTTACGACAAAACCCCTTTTTCTATATAATAACTTATCTAAAATTAAAAAATAAGACAATTGCGTCAAAAAAACAGGTTTCCACTGCTTTCTTTTGGAATCTTTTGAATTCTTTTTTATTATTATGTTGGTTTGTTAAAGAATAAGGTCAAATAAACCTGAGTGAATCGAAGAAACCTATGTTTTTTACGACAAAACCCCTTTTTCTATATAATAACTTATCTGAAATTAAAAAATAAGACAATTTCGTCAAAAAAACAGGTTTCCACTGCTTTCTTTTGGAATCTTTTGATTTCTTTTTTATGATTATATTAATTCGTTAAAGAATAACGTCAAATAAATCTGAGTGAATCAAAGGAACCTAAGTTTTTTACGACAAAACCCCTTTTTCTATATAATAACTTATCTAAAATTAAAAAATAAGACAATTGCGTCAAAAAAACAGGTCTCCACTGCTTTCTTTTGGAATCTTTTGATTTTTTTTTTATGATTATGATGATTTAATAAAGATTAACTCAATAAAAAGAAAAACAACCTAGTTAATTTTATGTTTTTCAGTGAAAGAATGCTAAAAACTCGATAAACTTCTTCACAAAAATCATTTTTTCACTTAAAAACAATAAAAAAACATGTTTCCACTGCTTTCTTTTGGAATCTTTTAATTTCTTTTTTATGATTATGTTGGTTTGTTAAAGAATAAGGTCAAATAAACCTGAGTGAATCAAAGGAACCTAAGTTTTTACGACAAAACCCCTTTTTCTATATAATAACTTATCTAAAATTAAAAAATAAGACAATTGCGTCAAAAAAACAGGTTTCCACTGCTTTCTTTTGGAATCTTTTGACTTTTTTTTTATGATTATGTTGGTTTGTTAAAAAATAAGGTCAAATAAACCTGAGTGAATCAAAGAAACCTAAGTTTTTTACGACAAAACCCCTAGTTTTATATAATAACTTATCTAAAATTAAAAAATAAGACAATTGCGTCAAAAAAACTGGTTTCCACTGCTTTCTTTTCGAATCTTTTGATTTTTTTTTTATGATTATGTTGGTTTGTTAAAAAATAACGTCAAATAAACCTGAGTGAATTAAAGAAACCTAAGTTTTTTACGACAAAACCCCTAGTTTTATATAATAACTTATCTAAAATTATAAAATAAGACAATTGCGTCAAAAAAACAGGTTTCCACTGCTTTCTTTTGGAATCTTTTGATTTCTTTTTTATGATTATGTTGGTTTGTTAAATAATAAGGTCAAATAAACCTGAGTGAATCAAAGGAACTTAAGATTTTTACGACAAAACCCCTTTTTCTATATAATAACTTATCTAAAATTGAAAAATAAGACAATTGCGTCAAAAAAACAGGTTTCCACTTCTTTCTTTGGAAATCTTTTGATTTCTTTTTATGATTATGTTGGTTTGTTAAAGAATAAGGGCAAATAAACCTGAGTAAATCAAAGGAATTTAGGTTTTTTACGACAAAACCCCTTTTTCTATATAATATCTTATCTAAATATAAAAAATAAGACAATTGCGTCAAAAAAACAGGTTTCCACTGCTTTCTTTTGGAATCTTTTAATTTCTTTTTTATGATTATGTTGGTTTGTTAAAGAATAAGGTCAAATAAACCTGAGTGAATCAAAGGAACCTAAGTTTTTTACGACAAAACCCCTTTTTCTATATAATAACTTTTCTCAAATTAAAAAATATGACAATTGCGTCAAAAAAGCAGGTTTCCACTGCTTTCTTTTGGAATCTTTTGATTTCTTTTTTATGATTATGTTGGTTTGTTAAAGAATAAGGTCAAATAAACCTGAGTGAATCCAAGGAACCTAAGTTTTTTACGACAAAACCTCTTTTTCTATATAATAACTTATCTAAAATTAAAAAATAAGACAATTGCGTCAAAAAAACAGGTTTCCACTGCTTTCTTTTGGAATCTTTTGATTTCTTTTTTATGATTATGTTGGTTTGTTAAAGAATAAGGTCAAATAAACCTGAGTGAATCAAAGGAACCTAAGTTTTTTACGACAAAACCCCTTTTTCTATATAATAACTTATCTAAAATTAAAAAATAAGACAATTCCGTCAAAAAAACAGGTTTCCACTGCTTTCTTTTAGAATCTTTTGATTTCTTTTTTTATGATTATGATGGTTTGTTTAAGAATAAGGTCTAATAAACCTGAGTGAATCAAAGGAACCTAAGTTTTTAACGACAAAACCCCTTTTTCTATATAATAACTTATCTAAAATTGAAAAATAAGACAATTGCGTCAAAAAAACAGGTTTCCACTGCTTTCTTTGGAAATCTTTTGATTTCTTTTTTATGACTATGTTGGTTTGTTAAAGAATAAGGGCAAATAAACCTGAGTAAATCAAAGGAACCTAGGTTTTTTATGACAAAACCCCTTTTTCTATATAATATCTTATCTAAATATAAAAAATAAGACAATTGCGTCAAAAAAACAGGTTTCCACTGCTTACTTTTGGAATCTTTTGATTTCTTTTTTATGATTATGTTGGTTTGTTAAAGAATAAGGTCAAATAAACCTGAGTGAATCAAAGGAACCTAAGTTTTTTACGACAAAACCCCTTTTTCTATATAATAACTTTTCTAAAATTAAAAAATAGGACAATTGCGTCAAAAAAGCAGGTTTCCACTGCTTTCTTTTGGAATCTTTTGATTTCTTTTTTATGATTATGTTGGTTTGTTAAAGAATAAAGTCAAATAAACCTGAGTGAATCAAAGGAACCTAAGTTTTTTACGACAAAACCTCTTTTTCTATATAATAACTTATCTAAAATTAAAAAATAAGACAATTGCGTCAAAAAAACAGGTTTCCACTGCTTTCTTTTGGAATCTTTTGATTTCTTTTTTATGATTATGTTGGTTTGTTAAAGAATAAGGTAAAATAAACCTGAGTGAATCAAAGGAACCTAAGTTTTTTACGACAAAACCCCTTTTTCTATATAATAACTTATCTAAAATTAAAAAATAAGACAATTACGTCAAAAAAACAGGTTTCCACTGCTTTCTTTTAGAATCTTTTGATTTCTTTTTTTATGATTATGATGGTTTGTTAAAGAATAAGGTCTAATAAACCTGAGTGAATCAAAGGAACCTAAGTTTTTAACGACAAAACCCCTTTTTCTATATAATAACTTATCTAAAATTGAAAAATAAGACAATTGCGTCAAAAAAACAGGTTTCCACTGCTTTCTTTGGAAATCTTTTGATTTCTTTTTTATGACTATGTTGGTTTGTTAAAGAATAAGGGCAAATAAACCTGAGTAAATCAAAGGAACCTAGGTTTTTTACGACAAAACCCCTTTTTCTATATAATATCTTATCTAAATATAAAAAATAAGACAATTGCGTCAAAAAAACAGGTTTCCACTGCTTACTTTTGGAATCTTTTGATTTCTTTTTTATGATTATGTTGGTTTGTTAAAGAATAAGGTCAAATAAACCTGAGTGAATCAAAGGAACCTAAGTTTTTTACGACAAAACCCCTTTTTCTATATAATAACTTTTCTAAAATTAAAAAATAGGACAATTGCGTCAAAAAAGCAGGTTTCCACTGCTTTCTTTTGGAATCTTTTGATTTCTTTTTTATGATTATGTTGGTTTGTTAAAGAATAAAGTCAAATAAACCTGAGTGAATCAAAGGAACCTAAGTTTTTTACGACAAAACCTCTTTTTCTATATAATAACTTATCTAAAATTAAAAAATAAGACAATTGCGTCAAAAAAACAGGTTTCCACTGCTTTCTTTTGGAATCTTTTGATTTCTTTTTTATGATTATGTTGGTTTGTTAAAGAATAAGGTCAAATAAACCTGAGTGAATCAAAGGAACCTAAGTTTTTTACGACAAAACCCCTTTTTCTATATAATAACTTATCTAAAATTAAAAAATAAGACAATTGCGTCAAAAAAACAGGTTTCCACTGCTTTATTTTGGAATCTTTTGATTTCTTTTTTATGATTATGATGGTTTGTTAAAGAATAAGGTCTAATAAACCTGAGTGAATCAAAGGAACCTAAGTTTTTTACGACAAAACCCCTTTTTCTATATAATAACTTATCTAAAATTAAAAAATAAGACAATTGTGTCAAAAAAACTGGTTTCCACTGCTTTCTTTTGGAATCTTTTGATTTCTTTTTTATGATTATGTTGGTTTGTTAAAAAATAACGTCAAATAAACCTGAGTGAATCAAAGGAACCTAAGTTTTTTACGACAAAACCCCTAGTTTTATATAATAACTTATCTAAATTTATAAAATAAGACAATTGCGTCAAAAAAACAGGTTTCCACTGCTTTCTTTTGGAATCTTTTGATTTCTTTTTTATGATTATGTTGGTTTGTTAAAGAATAAGGTCAAATAAACCTGAGTGAATCAAAGGAACCTAAGTTTTTTACGACAAAACCCCTTTTTCTATATAATAACTTATCTAAAATTAAAAAATAAGACAATTGCGTCAAAAAATCAGGTTTCCACTGCTTTCTTTTGGAATCTTTTGATTTCTTTTTTATGATTATGTTGGTTTGTTAAAGAATAAGGTCAAATAAACCTGAGTGAATTAAAGGAACCTAAGTTTTTTACGACAAAACCCCTTTTTCTATATAATAACTTATCTAAAATTAAAAAATAATACAATTGAGTTAAAAAAACAGGTTTCCACTGCTTTCTTTTGAAATCTTTTGATTTCTTTTTTATGATTATGTTGGTTTGTTAAAGAATAAGGTCAAATAAACCTGAGTGAATCAAAGGAACCTAAGTTTTTTACGACAAAACCCCTTTTTCTATATAATAACTTATCTAAAATTGAAAAATAAGACAATTGCGTCAAAAAAACAGGTTTCGACTACTTTCTTTTGGAATCTTTTAATTTCTTTTTTATGATTATGTTGGTTTGTTAAAGAATAAGGTCAAATGAACCTGAGTAAATCAAAGTAACCTAAGTTTTTTACGACAAAACCCCTTTTTCTATATAATAACTATGTAAAATTAAAAAATAAGACAATTGAGTCAAAAAAACAGGTTTCCACTGCTTTCTTTTGGAATCTTTTGATTTCTTTTTTATGTTGATGTTGGTTTGTTAAAGAATAAGGTCAAATAAACCTGAGTGAATCAAAGGAACCTAAGTTTTTTACGATAAAGCCCCTTTTTCTATATAATAACTTATCTAAAAATGAAAAATGAGACAATTGCCTCAAAAAAACAGGTTTCCACTGCTTTTTTTTAGAATCTTTTAATTTTTTTTTTATGATTATGTTGGTTTGTTAAAGAATAAGGTCAAAAAAACCAGAGTGAATCAAAGGAACCTAAGTTTTTACGACAAAATTCCTTTTTCTATGTAATAACTTATCTAAAATTAAAAAATAAGACAATTGCGTCAACAAAACAAGTTTCCACTGCTTTCTATTGGACTCTTTTGATTTCTTTTTTATAATTATGTTGGTTTGTTAAAGAATAAGGTCAAATAAACCTGAGTGAATCAAAGGAACCTAAGTTTTTTACGACAAAACTCCTTTTTCTATATAATAACTATCTAAAATTAAAAAATAATACAATTGAGTTAAAAAAACAGGTTTCCACTGCTTTCTTTTGGAATCTTTTGATTTCTTTTTTATGATTATGTTGGTTTGTTAAAGAATAAGGTCAAAGAAACCTGAGTGAATCAAATAAACCTAAGTTTTTTACGACAAAACCCCTATTTCTATATAATAACTTATCTAAAATTGAAAAATTAGACAATTGCGTCAAAAAAACAGGTTTCCACTGCTTTCTTTTGGAATCTTTTGATTTCTTTTTTATGATTATGTTGGTTTGTTAAAGAATAAGGTCAAATGAACCTGAGTAAATCAAAGGAACCTAAGTTTTTTACGACAAAACCCCTTTTTCTATATAATAACTATGTAAAATTGAAAAATAAGACAATTGAGTCAAAAAAACAGGTTTCCACTGCTTTCTTTTGGAATCTTTTGATTTCTTTTTTATGATTTTGTTGGTTTGTTAAAGAATAAGGTCAAATAAACCTGAGTGAATCAAAGGAACCTAAGTTTTTTACGACAAAACCCCTTTTTCTATATAATAACTTATATAAAATTAAAAAATAAGACAATTGCTTTAAAAAAACAGGTTTCCACTGCTTTCTTTTGGAATCTTTTAATTTCGTTTTTATGATTATGTTGGTTTGTTAAAGAATAAGGTCAAATAAACCTGAGTGAATCAAAGGAACCTAAGTTTTTTACGACAAAACCCTTTTTTCTAAATAATAACTTATCTAAAATTAAAAAATAAGACAATTGCGTCAAAAAAACAGGTTTTCACTGCTTTCTTTTGAAATCTTTTGATTTCCTTTTTATGATTATGTTGGTTTGTTAAAGAATAACGTCAAATAAACCTGAGTGAATCAAAGGAACCTAAGTTTTTTACGACAAAACCCCTTTTTCTATATAATAACTTATCTAAAATTAAAAAATAAGACAATTGCGTCAAAAAAACAGGTCTCCACTGCTTTCTTTTGGAATCTTTTGATTTCTTTTTTATGATTATGATGATTTAATAAAGATTAACTCAATAAAAGGAAAAACAACCTAGTTAATTTTATGTTTTTCAGTGAAAGAATGCTAAAAACTCGATAAACTTCTTCACAAAAATCATTTTTTCACTTAAAAACAACAAAAAAACATGTTTCCACTGCTTTCTTTTGGAATCTTTTAATTTCTTTTTTATGATTATGTTGGTTTGTTAAAGAATAAGGTCAAATAAACCTGAGTGAATCAAAGGAACCTAAGTTTTTTACGACAAAACCCCTTTTTCTATATAATAACTTATCTAAAATTAAAAAATAAGACAATTGCGTCAAAAAAACAAGTTTCCACTGCTTTCTTTTGGAATCTTTTGACTTCTTTTTTATGATTATGTTGGTTTGTTAAAGAATAAGGTCAAATAAACCTGAGTGAATCAAAGGAACCTAAGTTTTTTACGACAAAACCCCTAGTTTTATATAAACACTTATCTAAAATGAAAAAATAAGACAATTGCGTCAAAAAAACTAGTTTCCACTGCTTTCTTTTCGAATATTTTGTTTTTTTTTTTATGAATATGTTGGTTTGTTAAAGAATAACGTCAAATAAACCTGAGTGAATCAAAGGAACCTAAGTTTTTTACGACAAAACCCCTAGTTTTATATAATAACTTATCTAAAGTTTTAAAATAAGACTATTGCGTCAAAAAAACAGGTTTCCACTGCTTTCTTTTGGAATCTTTTGATTTCTTTTTTATGATTATGTTGGTTTGTTAAATAATAAGGTCAAATAAACCTGAGTGAATCAAAGGAACCTAAGATTTTTACGACAAAACGCCTTTTTCTATATAATAACTTATCTAAAATTGAAAAATAAGACAATTGCGTCAAAAAAACAGGTTTCCACTGCTTTCTTTGGAAATCTTTTGATTTCTTTTTTATGATTATGTTGGTTTGTTAAAGAATAAGGGCAAATAAACCTGAGTAAATCAAAGGAACCTAGGTTTTTTACGACAAAACCCCTTTTTCTATATAATATCTTATCTAAATATAAAAAATAAGACAATTGCGTCAAAAAAACAGGTTTCCACTGCTTTCTTTTGGAATCTTTTGATTTCTATTTTATGATTATGTTGGTTTGTTAAAGAATAAGGTCAAATAAACCTGAGTGAATCAAAGGAACCTAAGTTTTTTACGACAAAACCCCTTTTTCTATATAATAACTTTTCTAAAATTAAAAAAATTGACAATTGCGTCAAAAAAGCAGGTTTTCACTGCTTTCTTTTGGAATCTTTTAAATTCTTTTTTATGATTATGTTGGTTTGTTAAAGAATAAGGTCAAATAAACCTGAGTGAATCAAAGGAACCTAAGTTTTTTACGACAAAACCTCTTTTTCTATATAATAACTTATTTTAAATTAAAAAATAAGACAATTGCGTCAAAAAAACAGGTTTCCACTGCTTTCTTTCGGAATCTTTTGATTTCTTTTTTATGATTATGTTGGATTGTTAAAGAATAAGGTCAAATAAACCTAAGTGAATCAAAGGAACCTAAGTTTTTTACGACAAAACCCCTTTTTCTATATAATAACTTATCTAAAATTAAAAAATAAGACAATTCCGTCAAAAAAACAGGTTTTCACTGCTTTCTTTTAGAATCTTTTGATTTCTTTTTTTATGATTATGATGGTTTGTTAAAGAATAAGGTCTAATAAACCTGAGTGAATCAAAGGAACCTAAGTTTTTAACGACAAAACCCCTTTTTCTATATAATAACTTATCTAAAATTGAAAAATAAGACAATTGCGTCAAAAAAACAGGTTTCCACTGCTTTCTTTGGAAATCTTTTGATTTCTTTTTTATGACTATGTTGGTTTGTTAAAGAATAAGGGCAAATAAACCTGAGTAAATCAAAGGAACCTAGGTTTTTTACGACAAAACCCCTTTTTCTATATAATATCTTATCTAAATATAAAAAATAAGACAATTGCGTCAAAAAAACAGGTTTCCACTGCTTACTTTTGGAATCTTTTGATTTCTTTTTTATGATTATGTTGGTTTGTTAAAGAATAAGGTCAAATAAACCTGAGTGAATCAAAGGAACCTAAGTTTTTTACGACAAAACCCCTTTTTCTATATAATAACTTTTCTAAAATTAAAAAATAGGACAATTGCGTCAAAAAAGCAGGTTTCCACTGCTTTCTTTTGGAATCTTTTGATTTCTTTTTTATGATTATGTTGGTTTGTTAAAGAATAAAGTCAAATAAACCTGATAGAATCAAAGGAACCTAAGTTTTTTACGACAAAACCTCTTTTTCTATATAATAACTTATCTAAAATTAAAAAATAAGACAATTGCGTCAAAAAAACAGGTTTCCACTGCTTTCTTTTGGAATCTTTTGATTTCTTTTTTATGATTATGTTGGTTTGTTAAAGAATAAGGTCAAATAAACCTGAGTGAATCAAAGGAACCTAAGTTTTTTACGACAAAACCCCTTTTTCTATATAATAACTTATCTAAAATTAAAAAATAAGACCATTGCGACAAAAAAACAGGTTTCCACTGCTTTCTTTTGGAATCTTTTGATTTCTTTTTTATGATTATGATGGTTTGTTAAAGAATAAGGTCTAATAAACCTGAGTGAATCAAAGGAACCTAAGTTTTTTACGACAAAACCCCTTTTTCTATATAATAACTTATCTAAAATTAAAAAATAAGACAATTGTGTCAAAAAAACTGGTTTCCACTGCTTTCTTTTGGAATCTTTTGATTTCTTTTTTATGATTATGTTGGTTTGTTAAAAAATAACGTCAAATAAACCTGAGTGAATCAAAGGAACCTAAGTTTTTTACGACAAAACCCCTAGTTTTATATAATAACTTATCTAAATTTATAAAATAAGACAATTGCGTCAAAAAAACAGGTTTCCACTGCTTTCTTTCGGAATCTTTTGATTTCTTTTTTATGATTATGTTGGTTTGTTAAAGAATAAGGTCAAATAAACCTGAGTGAATCAAAGGAACCTAAGTTTTTTACGACAAAACCCCTTTTTCTATATAATAACTTATCTGAAATTAAAAAATAAGACAATTGCGTCAAAAAATCAGGTTTCCACTGCTTTCTTTTGGAATCTTTTGATTTCTTTTTTATGATTATGTTGGTTTGTTAAAGAATAAGGTCAAATAAACCTGAGTGAATTAAAGGAACCTAAGTTTTTTACGACAAAACCCCTTTTTCTATATAATAACTTATCTAAAATTAAAAAATAATACAATTGAGTTAAAAAAACAGGTTTCCACTGCTTTCTTTTGAAATCTTTTGATTTCTTTTTTATGATTATGTTGGTTTGTTAAAGAATAAGGTCAAATAAACCTGAGTGAATCAAAAGAACCTAAGTTTTTTACGACAAAACCCCTTTTTCTATATAATAACTTATCTAAAATTGAAAAATAAGACAATTGCGTCAAAAAAACAGGTTTCCACTACTTTCTTTTGGAATCTTTTAATTTCTTTTTTATGATTATGTTGGTTTGTTAAAGAATAAGGTCAAATGAACCTGAGTAAATCAAAGTAACCTAAGTTTTTTACGACAAAACCCCTTTTTCTATATAATAACTATGTAAAATTAAAAAATAAGACAATTGAGTCAAAAAAACAGGTTTCCACTGCTTTCTTTTAAAATCTTTTGATTTCTTTTTTATGTTGATGTTGGTTTGTTAAAGAATAAAGTCAAATAAACCTGAGTGAATCAAAGGAACCTAAGTTTTTTACGATAAAGCCCCTTTTTCTATATAATAACTTATCTAAAAATGAAAAATAAGACAATTGCCTCAAAAAAACAGGTTTCCACTGCTTTTTTTTAGAATCTTTTAATTTTTTTTTTATGATTATGTTGGTTTGTTAAAGAATAAGGTCAAAAAAACCAGAGTGAATCAAAGGAACCTAAGTTTTTTACGACAAAACCCCTTTTTCTATGTAATAACTTATCTAAAATTAAAAAATAAGACAATTGCGTCAACAAAACAGGTTTCCACTGCTTTCTATTGGACTCTTTTGATTTCTTTTTTATAATTATGTTGGTTTGTTAAAGAATAAGGTCAAATAAACCTGAGTGAATCAAAGGAACCTAAGTTTTTTACGACAAAACTCCTTTTTCTATATAATAACTTATCTAAAATTAAAAAATAATACAATTGCGTCAAAAAAACAGGTTTCCACTGCTTTCTTTTGGAATCTTTTGATTTCTTTTTTATGATTATGTTGGTTTGTTAAAGAATAAGGTCAAAGAAACCTGAGTGAATCAAAGGAACCTAAGTTTTTTACGACAAAACCCCTATTTCTATATAATAACTTATCTAAAATTGAAAAATTAGACAATTGCGTCAAAAAAACAGGTTTCCACTGCTTTCTTTTGGAATCTTTTGATTTCTTTTTTATGATTATGTTGGTTTGTTAAAGAATAAGGTCAAATGAACCTGAGTGAATCAAAGGAACCTAAGTTTTTTACGACAAAACCCCTTTTTCTATATAATAACTTATCTAAAATTGAAAAATAAGACAATTGAGTCAAAAAAACAGGTTTCCACTGCTTTCTTTTGGAATCTTTTGATTTCTTTTTTATGATTTTGTTGGTTTGTTAAAGAATAAGGTCAAATAAACCTGAGTGAATCAAAGGAACCTAAGTTTTTTACGACAAAACCCCTTTTTCTATATAATAACTTATATAAAATTAAAAAATAAGACAATTGCTTTAAAAAAACAGGTTTCCACTGCTTTCTTTTGGAATCTTTTAATTTCGTTTTTATGATTATGTTGGTTTGTTAAAGAATAAGGTCAAATAAACCTGAGTGAATCAAAGGAACCTAAGTTTTTTACGACAAAACCCTTTTTTCTATATAATAACTTATCTAAAATTAAAAAATAAGACAATTGCGTCAAAAAAACAGGTTTTCACTGCTTTCTTTTGAAATCTTTTGATTTCCTTTTTATGATTATGTTGGTTTGTTAAAGAATAACGTCAAATAAACCTGAGTGAATCAAAGGAACCTAAGTTTTTTACGACAAAACCCCTTTTTCTATATAATAACTTATCTAAAATTAAAAAATAAGACAATTGCGTCAAAAAAACAGGTCTCCACTGCTTTCTTTTGGAATCTTTTGATTTCTTTTTTATGATTATGATGATTTAATAAAGATTAACTCAATAAAAGGAAAAACAACCTAGTTAATTTTATGTTTTTCAGTGAAAGAATGCTAAAAACTCGATAAACTTCTTCACAAAAATCATTTTTTCACTTAAAAACAACAAAAAAACATGTTTCCACTGCTTTCTTTTGGAATCTTTTAATTTCTTTTTTATGATTATGTTGGTTTGTTAAGGAATAAGGTCAAATAAACCTGAGTGAATCAAAGGAACCTAAGTTTTTACGACAAAACCCCTTTTTCTATATAATAACTTATCTAAAATTAAAAAATAAGACAATTGCGTCAAAAAAACAAGTTTCCACTGCTTTCTTTTGGAATCTTTTGACTTCTTTTTTATGATTATGTTGGTTTGTTAAAGAATAAGGTCAAATAAACCTGAGTGAATCAAAGGAACCTAAGTTTTTTACGACAAAACCCCTAGTTTTATATAATAACTTATCTAAACTTAAAAAAAAAGACAATTGCGTCAAAAAAACTAGTTTCCACTGCTTTCTTTTGGAATCTTTTGATTTTTTTTTTATGATTATGTTGGTTTGTTAAAGAATAACGTCAAATAAACCTGAGTGAATCAAAGGAACCTAAGTTTTTTACGACAAAACCCCTAGTTCTATATAATAACTTATCTAAAGTTTAAAAATAAGACTATTGCGTCAAAAAAACAGGTTTCCACTGCTTTCTTTTGGAATCTTTTGATTTCTTTTTTATGATTATGTTGGTTTGTTAAAGAATAAGGTCAAATAAACCTGAGTGAATTAAAGGAACCTAAGTTTTTTACGACAAAACCCCTTTTTCTATATAATAACTTATCTAAAATTAAAAAATAATACAATTGAGTTAAAAAAACAGGTTTCCACTGCTTTCTTTTGAAATCTTTTGATTTCTTTTTTATGATTATGTTGGTTTGTTAAAGAATAAGGTCAAATAAACCTGAGTGAATCAAAGGAACCTAAGTTTTTTACGACAAAACCCCTTTTTCTATATAATAACTTATCTAAAATTGAAAAATAAGACAATTGCGTCAAAAAAACAGGTTTCCACTACTTTCTTTTGGAATCTTTTAATTTCTTTTTTATGATTATGTTGGTTTGTTAAAGAATAAGGTCAAATGAACCTGAGTAAATCAAAGTAACCTAAGTTTTTTACGACAAAACCCCTTTTTCTATATAATAACTATGTAAAATTAAAAAATAAGACAATTGAGTCAAAAAAACAGGTTTCCACTGCTTTCTTTTGGAATCTTTTGATTTCTTTTTTATGTTGATGTTGGTTTGTTAAAGAATAAGGTCAAATAAACCTGAGTGAATCAAAGGAACCTAAGTTTTTTACGATAAAGCCCCTTTTTCTATATAATAACTTATCTAAAAATGAAAAATAAGACAATTGCCTCAAAAAAACAGGTTTCCACTGCTTTTTTTTAGAATCTTTTAATTTTTTTTTTATGATTATGTTGGTTTGTTAAAGAATAAGGTCAAAAAAACCAGAGTGAATCAAAGGAACCTAAGTTTTTACGACAAAATTCCTTTTTCTATGTAATAACTTATCTAAAATTAAAAAATAAGACAATTGCGTCAACAAAACAAGTTTCCACTGCTTTCTATTGGACTCTTTTGATTTCTTTTTTATAATTATGTTGGTTTGTTAAAGAATAAGGTCAAATAAACCTGAGTGAATCAAAGGAACCTAAGTTTTTTACGACAAAACTCCTTTTTCTATATAATAACTATCTAAAATTAAAAAATAATACAATTGAGTTAAAAAAACAGGTTTCCACTGCTTTCTTTTGGAATCTTTTGATTTCTTTTTTATGATTATGTTGGTTTGTTAAAGAATAAGGTCAAAGAAACCTGAGTGAATCAAATAAACCTAAGTTTTTTACGACAAAACCCCTATTTCTATATAATAACTTATCTAAAATTGAAAAATTAGACAATTGCGTCAAAAAAACAGGTTTCCACTGCTTTCTTTTGGAATCTTTTGATTTCTTTTTTATGATTATGTTGGTTTGTTAAAGAATAAGGTCAAATGAACCTGAGTAAATCAAAGGAACCTAAGTTTTTTACGACAAAACCCCTTTTTCTATATAATAACTATGTAAAATTGAAAAATAAGACAATTGAGTCAAAAAAACAGGTTTCCACTGCTTTCTTTTGGAATCTTTTGATTTCTTTTTTATGATTTTGTTGGTTTGTTAAAGAATAAGGTCAAATAAACCTGAGTGAATCAAAGGAACCTAAGTTTTTTACGACAAAACCCCTTTTTCTATATAATAACTTATATAAAATTAAAAAATAAGACAATTGCTTTAAAAAAACAGGTTTCCACTGCTTTCTTTTGGAATCTTTTAATTTCGTTTTTATGATTATGTTGGTTTGTTAAAGAATAAGGTCAAATAAACCTGAGTGAATCAAAGGAACCTAAGTTTTTTACGACAAAACCCTTTTTTCTATATAATAACTTATCTAAAATTAAAAAATAAGACAATTGCGTCAAAAAAACAGGTTTTCACTGCTTTCTTTTGAAATCTTTTGATTTCCTTTTTATGATTATGTTGGTTTGTTAAAGAATAACGTCAAATAAACCTGAGTGAATCAAAGGAACCTAAGTTTTTTACGACAAAACCCCTTTTTCTATATAATAACTTATCTAAAATTAAAAAATAAGACAATTGCGTCAAAAAAACAGGTCTCCACTGCTTTCTTTTGGAATCTTTTGATTTCTTTTTTATGATTATGATGATTTAATAAAGATTAACTCAATAAAAGGAAAAACAACCTAGTTAATTTTATGTTTTTCAGTGAAAGAATGCTAAAAACTCGATAAACTTCTTCACAAAAATCATTTTTTCACTTAAAAACAACAAAAAAACATGTTTCCACTGCTTTCTTTTGGAATCTTTTAATTTCTTTTTTATGATTATGTTGGTTTGTTAAAGAATAAGGTCAAATAAACCTGAGTGAATCAAAGGAACCTAAGTTTTTACGACAAAACCCCTTTTTCTATATAATAACTTATCTAAAATTAAAAAATAAGACAATTGCGTCAAAAAAACAAGTTTCCACTGCTTTCTTTTGGAATCTTTTGACTTCTTTTTTATGATTATGTTGGTTTGTTAAAGAATAAGGTCAAATAAACCTGAGTTAATCAAAGGAACCTAAGTTTTTTACGACAAAACCCCTAGTTTTATATAATAACTTATCTAAAATTAAAAAATAAGACAATTGCGTCAAAAAAACTAGTTTCCACTGCTTTCTTTTCGAATATTTTGATTTTTTTTTTATGAATATGTTGGTTTGTTAAAGAATAACGTCAAATAAACCTGAGTGAATCAAAGGAACCTAAGTTTTTTACGACAAAACCCCTAGTTTTATATAATAACTTATCTAAAGTTTTAAAATAAGACTATTGCGTCAAAAAAACAGGTTTCCACTGCTTTCTTTTGGAATCTTTTGATTTCTTTTTTATGATTATGTTGGTTTGTTAAATAATAAGGTCAAATAAACCTGAGTGAATCAAAGGAACCTAAGATTTTTACGACAAAACGCCTTTTTCTATATAATAACTTATCTAAAATTGAAAAATAAGACAATTGCGTCAAAAAAACAGGTTTCCACTGCTTTCTTTGGAAATCTTTTGATTTCTTTTTTATGATTATGTTGGTTTGTTAAAGAATAAGGGCAAATAAACCTGAGTAAATCAAAGGAACCTAGGTTTTTTACGACAAAACCCCTTTTTCTATATAATATCTTATCTAAATATAAAAAATAAGACAATTGCGTCAAAAAAACAGGTTTCCACTGCTTTCTTTTGGAATCTTTTGATTTCTATTTTATGATTATGTTGGTTTGTTAAAGAATAAGGTCAAATAAACCTGAGTGAATCAAAGGAACCTAAGTTTTTTACGACAAAACCCCTTTTTCTATATAATAACTTTTCTAAAATTAAAAAAATTGACAATTGCGTCAAAAAAGCAGGTTTTCACTGCTTTCTTTTGGAATCTTTTGAATTCTTTTTTATGATGATGTTGGTTTGTTAAAGAATAAGGTCAAATAAACCTGAGTGAATCAAAGGAACCTAAGTTTTTTACGACAAAACCTCTTTTTCTATATAATAACTTATTTTAAATTAAAAAATAAGACAATTGCGTCAAAAAAACAGGTTTCCACTGCTTTCTTTCGGAATCTTTTGATTTCTTTTTTATGATTATGTTGGTTTGTTAAAGAATAAGGTCAAATAAACCTAAGTGAATCAAAGGAACCTAAGTTTTTTACGACAAAACCCCATTTTCTATATAATAACTTATCTAAAATTAAAAAATAAGACAATTCCGTCAAAAAAACAGGTTTTCACTGCTTTCTTTTAGAATCTTTTGATTTCTTTTTTTATGATTATGATGGTTTGTTAAAGAATAAGGTCTAATAAACCTGAGTGAATCAAAGGAACCTAAGTTTTTAACGACAAAACCCCTTTTTCTATATAATAACTTATCTAAAATTGAAAAATAAGACAATTGCGTCAAAAAAACAGGTTTCCACTGCTTTCTTTGGAAATCTTTTGATTTCATTTTTATGACTATGTTGGTTTGTTAAAGAATAAGGGCAAATAAACCTGAGTAAATCAAAGGAACCTAGGTTTTTTACGACAAAACCCCTTTTTCTATATAATATCTTATCTAAATATAAAAAATAAGACAATTGCGTTAAAAAAACAGGTTTCCACTGCTTACTTTTGGAATCTTTTGATTTCTTTTTTATGATTATGTTGGTTTGTTAAAGAATAAGGTCAAATAAACCTGAGTGAATCAAAGGAACCTAAGTTTTTTACGACAAAACCCCTTTTTCTATATAATAACTTTTCTAAAATTAAAAAATAGGACAATTGCGTCAAAAAAGCAGGTTTCCACTGCTTTCTTTTGGAATCTTTTGATTTCTTTTTTATGATTATGTTGGTTTGTTAAAGAATAAAGTCAAATAAACCTGATAGAATCAAAGGAACCTAAGTTTTTTACGACAAAACCTCTTTTTCTATATAATAACTTATCTAAAATTAAAAAATAAGACAATTGCGTCAAAAAAACAGGTTTCCACTGCTTTCTTTTGGAATCTTTTGATTTCTTTTTTATGATTATGTTGGTTTGTTAAAGAATAAGGTCAAATAAACCTGAGTGAATCAAAGGAACCTAAGTTTTTTACGACAAAACCCCTTTTTCTATATAATAACTTATCTAAAATTAAAAAATAAGACAATTGCGACAAAAAAACAGGTTTCCACTGCTTTCTTTTGGAATCTTTTGATTTCTTTTTTATGATTATGATGGTTTGTTAAAGAATAAGGTCTAATAAACCTGAGTGAATCAAAGGAACCTAAGTTTTTTACGACAAAACCCCTTTTTCTATATAATAACTTATCTAAAATTAAAAAATAAGACAATTGTGTCAAAAAAACTGGTTTCCACTGCTTTCTTTTGGAATCTTTTGATTTCTTTTTTATGATTATGTTGGTTTGTTAAAAAATAACGTCAAATAAACCTGAGTGAATCAAAGGAACCTAAGTTTTTTACGACAAAACCCCTAGTTTTATATAATAACTTATCTAAATTTATAAAATAAGACAATTGCGTCAAAAAAACAGGTTTCCACTGCTTTCTTTTGGAATCTTTTGATTTCTTTTTTATGATTATGTTGGTTTGTTAAAGAATAAGGTCAAATAAACCTGAGTGAATCAAAGGAACCTAAGTTTTTTACGACAAAACCCCTTTTTCTATATAATAACTTATCTGAAATTAAAAAATAAGACAATTGCGTCAAAAAATCAGGTTTCCACTGCTTTCTTTTGGAATCTTTTGATTTCTTTTTTATGATTATGTTGGTTTGTTAAAGAATAAGGTCAAATAAACCTGAGTGAATTAAAGGAACCTAAGTTTTTTACTACAAAACCCCTTTTTCTATATAATAACTTATCTAAAATTAAAAAATAATACAATTGAGTTAAAAAAACAGGTTTCCACTGCTTTCTTTTGAAATCTTTTGATTTCTTTTTTATGATTATGTTGGTTTGTTAAAGAATAAGGTCAAATAAACCTGAGTGAATCAAAGGAACCTAAGTTTTTTACGACAAAACCCCTTTTTCTATATAATAACTTATCTAAAATTGAAAAATAAGACAATTGCGTCAAAAAAACAGGTTTCCACTACTTTCTTTTGGAATCTTTTAATTTCTTTTTTATGATTATGTTGGTTTGTTAAAGAATAAGGTCAAATGAACCTATGTAAATCAAAGTAACCTAAGTTTTTTACGACAAAACCCCTTTTTCTATATAATAACTATGTAAAATTAAAAAATAAGACAATTGAGTCAAAAAAACAGGTTTCCACTGCTTTCTTTTGGAATCTTTTGATTTCTTTTTTATGTTGATGTTGGTTTGTTAAAGAATAAGGTCAAATAAACCTGAGTGAATCAAAGGAACCTAAGTTTTTTACGATAAAGCCCCTTTTTCTATATAATAACTTATCTAAAAATGAAAAATAAGACAATTGCCTCAAAAAAACAGGTTTCCACTGCTTTTTTTTAGAATCTTTTAATTTTTTTTTTATGATTATGTTGGTTTGTTAAAGAATAAGGTCAAAAAAACCAGAGTGAATCAAAGGAACCTAAGTTTTTACGACAAAATTCCTTTTTCTATGTAATAACTTATCTAAAATTAAAAAACAAGACAATTGCGTCAACAAAACAAGTTTCCACTGCTTTCTATTGGACTCTTTTGATTTCTTTTTTATAATTATGTTGGTTTGTTAAAGAATAAGGTCAAATAAACCTGAGTGAATCAAAGGAACCTAAGTTTTTTACGACAAAACTCCTTTTTCTATATAATAACTATCTAAAATTAAAAAATAATACAATTGAGTTAAAAAAACAGGTTTCCACTGCTTTCTTTTGGAATCTTTTGATTTCTTTTTTATGATTATGTTGGTTTGTTAAAGAATAAGGTCAAAGAAACCTGAGTGAATCAAAGGAACCTAAGTTTTTTACGACAAAACCCCTATTTCTATATAATAACTTATCTAAAATTGAAAAATTAGACAATTGCGTCAAAAAAACAGGTTTCCACTGCTTTCTTTTGGAATCTTTTGATTTCTTTTTTATGATTATGTTGGTTTGTTAAAGAATAAGGTCAAATGAACCTGAGTAAATCAAAGGAACCTAAGTTTTTTACGACAAAACCCCTTTTTCTATATAATAACTATGTAAAATTGAAAAATAAGACAATTGCGTCAAAAAAACAGGTTTCCACTGCTTTCTTTTGGAATCTTTTAATTTCGTTTTTATGATTATGTTGGTTTGTTAAAGAATAAGGTCAAATAAACCTGAGTGAATCAAAGGAACCTAAGTTTTTTACGACAAAACCCTTTTTTCTATATAATAACTTATCTAAAATTAAAAAATAAGACAATTGCGTCAAAAAAACAGGTTTTCACTGCTTTCTTTTGAAATCTTTTGATTTCCTTTTTATGATTATGTTGGTTTGTTAAAGAATAACGTCAAATAAACCTGAGTGAATCAAAGGAACCTAAGTTTTTTACGACAAAACCCCTTTTTCTATATAATAACTTATCTAAAATTAAAAAATAAGACAATTGCGTCAAAAAAACAGGTCTCCACTGCTTTCTTTTGGAATCTTTTGATTTTTTTTTTATGATTATGATGATTTAATAAAGATTAACTCAATAAAAGGAAAAACAACCTAGTTAATTTTATGTTTTTCAGTGAAAGAATGCTAAAAACTCGATAAACTTCTTCACAAAAATCATTTTTTCACTTAAAAACAACAAAAAAACATGTTTCCACTGCTTTCTTTTGGAATCTTTTAATTTCTTTTTTATGATTATGTTGGTTTGTTAAAGAATAAGGTCAAATAAACCTGAGTGAATCAAAGGAACCTAAGTTTTTACGACAAAACCTCTTTTTCTATATAATAACTTATCTAAAATTAAAAAATAAGACAATTGCGTCAAAAAAACAAGTTTCCACTGCTTTCTTTTGAAATCTTTTGACTTCTTTTTTATGATTATGTTGGTTTGTTAAAGAATAAGGTCAAATAAACCTGAGTGAATCAAAGGAACCTAAGTTTTTTACGACAAAACCCCTAGTTTTATATAATAACTTATCTAAACTTAAAAAATAAGACAATTGCGTCAAAAAAACTAGTTTCCACTGCTTTCTTTTCGAATATTTTGATTTTTTTTTTATGAATATGTTGGTTTGTTAAAGAATAACGTCAAATAAACCTGAGTGAATCAAAGGAACCTAAGTTTTTTACGACAAAACCCCTAGTTTTATATAATAATATATCTAAAGTTTTAAAATAAGACTATTGCGTCAAAAAAACAGGTTTCCACTGCTTTCTTTTGGAATCTTTTGATTTCTTTTTTATGATTATGTTGGTTTGTTAAATAATAAGGTCAAATAAACCTGAGTGAATCAAAGGAACCTAAGATTTTTACGACAAAACCCCTTTTTCTATATAATAACTTATCTAAAATTGAAAAATAAGACAATTGCGTCAAAAAAACAGGTTTCCACTGCTTTCTTTGGAAATCTTTTGATTTCTTTTTTATGATTATGTTGGTTTGTTAAAGAATAAGGGCAAATAAACCTGAGTAAATCAAAGGAAATTAAGTTTTTTACGACAAAACCCCTTTTTCTATATAATAACTTATCTAAAATTAAAAAATAAGACAATTGCGTCAAAAAAACAGGTCTCCACTGCTTTCTTTTGGTATCTTTTGATTTCTTTTTTATGATTATGATGATTTAATAAAGATTAACTCAATAAAAGGAAAAACAACCTAGTTAATTTTATGTTTTTCAGTGAAAGAATGCTAAAAACTCGATAAACTTCTTCACAAAAATCATTTTTTCACTTAAAAACAACAAAAAAACATGTTTCCAATGCTTTCTTTTGGAATCTTTTAATTTCTTTTTTATGATTATGTTGGTTTGTTAAAGAATAAGGTCAAATAAACCTGAGTGAATCAAAGGAACCTAAGTTTTTACGACAAAACCCCTTTTTCTATATAATAACTTATCTAAAATTAAAAAATAAGACAATTGCGTCAAAAAAACAAGTTTCCACTGCTTTCTTTTGGAATCTTTTGACTTCTTTTTTATGATTATGTTGGTTTGTTAAAAAATAAGGTCAAATAAACCTGAGTGAATCAAAGGAACCTAAGTTTTTTACGACAAAACCCCTAGTTTTATATAATAACTTATCTAAAATTAAAAAATAAGACAATTGTGTCAAAAAAACTAGTTTCCACTGCTTTCTTTTCGAATATTTTGATTTTTTTTTTATGAATATGTTGGTTTGTTAAAGAATAACGTCAAATAAACCTGAGTGAATCAAAGGAACCTAAGTTTTTTACGACAAAACCCCTAGTTTTATATAATAACTTATCTAAAGTTTTAAAAAAAGACTATTGCGTCAAAAAAACAGGTTTCCACTGCTTTCTTTTGGAATCTTTTGATTTCTTTTTTATGATTATGTTGGTTTGTTAAATAATAAGGTCAAATAAACCTGAGTGAATCAAAGGAACCTAAGATTTTTACGACAAAACCCCTTTTTCTATATAATAACTTATCTAAAATTGAAAAGTAAGACAATTGCGTCAAAAAAACAGGTTTCCACTGCTTTCTTTGGAAATCTTTTGCTTTCTTTTTTATGATTATGTTGGTTTGTTAAAGAATAAGGGCAAATAAACCTGAGTAAATCAAAGGAACCTAGGTTTTTTACGACAAAACCCCTTTTTCTATATAATATCTTATCTAAATATAAAAAATAAGACAATTGCGTCAAAAAAACAGGTTTCCACTGCTTTCTTTTGGAATCTTTTGATTTCTATTTTATGATTATGTTGGTTTGTTAAAGAATAAGGTCAAATAAACCTGAGTGAATCAAAGGAACCTAAGTTTTTTACGACAAAACCCCTTTTTCTATATAATAACTTTTCTAAAATTAAAAAAATTGACAATTGCGTCAAAAAAGCAGGTTTTCACTGCTTTCTTTTGGAATCTTTTGAATTCTTTTTTATGATTATGTTGGTTTGTTAAAGAATAAGGTCAAATAAACCTGAGTGAATCAAAGGAACCTAAGTTTTTTACGACAAAACCTCTTTTTCTATATAATAACTTATTTTAAATTAAAAAATAAGACAATTGCGTCAAAAAAACAGGTTTCCACTGCTTTCTTTCGGAATCTTTTGATTTCTTTTTTATGATTATGTTGGTTTGTTAAAGAATAAGGTCAAATAAACCTAAGTGAATCAAAGGAACCTAAGTTTTTTACGACAAAACCCCTTTTTCTATATAATAACTTATCTAAAATTAAAAAATAAGACAATTGAGTCAAAAAAACTGGTTTCCACTGCTTTCTTCTGGAATCTTTTGATTTCTTTTTTATGATTATGTTGGTTTGTTAAAAAATAACGTCAAATAAACCTGAGTGAATCAAAGGAACCTAAGTTTTTTACGACAAAACCCCTAGTTTTATATAATAACTTATCTAAATTTATAAAATAAGACAATTGCGTCAAAAAAACAGGTTTCCACTGCTTTCTTTTGGAATCTTTTGATTTGTTTTTTATGATTATGTTGGTTTGTTAAAGAATAAGGTCAAATAAACCTGAGTGAATCAAAGGAACCTAAGTTTTTTACGACAAAACCCCTTTTTCTATATAATAACTTATCTAAAATTAAAAAATAAGACAATTGCCTCAAAAAAACAGGTTTCCACTGCTTTCTTTTGGAATCTTTTGATTTTTCTTTTATGATTATGTTGGTTCGTTAAAGAATAAGGTCAAATAAACCTGAGTGAATCAAAGGAACCTAAGTTTTTTACGACAAAACTCCTTTTTCTATATAATAACTTATCTTAAATTAAAAAATAAGACAATTGCGTCAAAAAAACAGGTTTCCACTGCTTTCTTTTGGAATCTTTTGATTTCTTTTATATGATTATGTTGGTTTGTTAAAGTATAAGGTCAAATAAACCTGAGTGAATCAAAGGAAATTAAGTTTTTTACGACAAAACCCCTTTTTCTATATAATAACTTATCTAAAATTAAAAAATAAGACAATTGCGTCAAAAAAATAGGTTTCCACTGCTTTCTATTAGAATCTTTTGCTTTCATTTTTATGATTATGATGATTTAATAAAGATTAACTCAATAAAAAGAAAAACAACATAGCTAATTTTATGTTTTTCAGTGAAAGAATGCTAAAAACTCGATAAACTTTTTCACGAAAATCATTTTTTCACTTAAAAACAACAAAAAAACAGGTTTCCACTGCTTTCTTTTGGAATCTTTTAATTTCTCTTTTATGATTATGTTGGTTCGTTAAAGAATAAGGTCAAATAAACCTGAGTGAATCAAAGGAACCTAAGTTTTTTACGACAAAACCCCTTTTTCTATATAATAACTTATCTAAAATTAAAAAATAAGACAATTGCCTCAAAAAAACAGGTTTCCACTGCTTTCTTTTGGAATCTTTTGATTTCTCTTTTATGATTATGTTGGTTCGTTAAAGAATAAGGTCAAATAAACCTGAGTGAATCAAAGGAACCTAAGTTTTTTACGACAAAACTCCTTTTTCTATATAATAACTTATCTTAAATTAAAAAATTAGACAATTGCGTCAAAAAAACAGGTTTCCACTGCTTTCTTTTGGAATCTTTTGATTTCTTTTATATGATTATGTTGGTTTGTTAAAGTATAAGGTCAAATAAACCTGAGTGAATCAAAGGAAATTAAGTTTTTTACGACAAAACCCCTTTTTCTATATAATAACTTATCTAAAATTAAAAAATAAGACAATTGCGTCAAAAAAATAGGTTTCCACTGCTTTCTATTAGAATCTTTTGCTTTCATTTTTATGATTATAATGATTTAATAAAGATTAACTCAATAAAAAGAAAAACAACATAGCTAATTTTATGTTTTTCAGTGAAAGAATGCTAAAAACTCGATAAACTTTTTCACGAAAATCATTTTTTCACTTAAAAACAACAAAAAAACAGGTTTCCACTGCTTTCTTTTGGAATCTTTTAATTTCTCTTTTATGATTATGTTGGTTCGTTAAAGATTAAGGTCAAATAAACCTGAGTGAATCAAAGGAACCTAAGTTTTTTACGACAAAACCCCTTTTTCTATATAATAACTTATCTTAAATTAAAAAATAAGACAATTGCGTCAAAAAAACAGGTTTCCACTGCTTTCTTTTGGAATCTTTTGATTTCTTTTATATGATTATGTTGGTTTGTTAAAGTATAAGGTCAAATAAACCTGAGTGAGTCAAAGGAACCTAAGTTTTTTACGACAAAACCTCTTTTTCTATATAATAACTTATTTAAAATTAAAAAATAAGACAATTGCGTCAAAAAAACAGGTTTCCACTGCTTTCTTTCGGAATCTTTTGATTTCTTTTTTATGATTATGTTGGTTTGTTAAAGAAAAAGGTCAAATAAACCTAAGTGAATCAAAGGAACCTAAGTTTTTTACGACAAAACCCCTTTTTCTATATAATAACTTATCTAAAATTAAAAAATAAGACAATTGTGTCAAAAAAACTGGTTTCCACTGCTTTCTATTAGAATCTTTTGCTTTCATTTTTATGATTATAATGATTTAATAAAGATTAACTCAATAAAAAGAAAAACAACATAGCTAATTTTATGTTTTTCAGTGAAAGAATGCTAAAAACTCGATAAACTTTTTCACGAAAATCATTTTTTCACTTAAAAACAACAAAAAAACAGGTTTCCACTGCTTTCTTTTGGAATCTTTTAATTTCTCTTTTATGATTATGTTGGTTCGTTAAAGATTAAGGTCAAATAAACCTGAGTGAATCAAAGGAACCTAAGTTTTTTACGACAAAACCCCTTTTTCTATATAATAACTTATCTTAAATTAAAAAATAAGACAATTGCGTCAAAAAAACAGGTTTCCACTGCTTTCTTTTGGAATCTTTTGATTTCTTTTATATGATTATGTTGGTTTGTTAAAGTATAAGGTCAAATAAACCTGAGTGAATCAAAGGAACCTAAGTTTTTTACGACAAAACCTCTTTTTCTATATAATAACTTATTTAAAATTAAAAAATAAGACAATTGCGTCAAAAAAACAGGTTTCCACTGCTTTCTTTCGGAATCTTTTGATTTCTTTTTTATGATTATGTTGGTTTGTTAAAGAAAAAGGTCAAATAAACCTAAGTGAATCAAAGGAACCTAAGTTTTTTACGACAAAACCCCTTTTTCTATATAATAACTTATCTAAAATTAAAAAATAAGACAATTGTGTCAAAAAAACTGGTTTCCACTGCTTTCTTTTGGAATCTTTTGATTTCTTTTTTATGATTATGTTGGTTTGTTAAAAAATAACGTCAAATAAACCTGAGTGAATCAAAGGAACCTAAGTTTTTTACGACAAAACCCCTAGTTTTATATAATAACTTATCTAAATTTATAAAATAAGACAATTGCGTCAAAAAAACAGGTTTCCACTGCTTTCTTTTGGAATCTTTTGATTTCTTTTTTATGATTATGTTGGTTTGTTAAAGAATAAGGTCAAATAAACCTGAGTGAATCAAAGGAACCTAAGTTTTTTACGACAAAACCCCTTTTTCTATATAATAACTTATCTAAAATTAAAAAATAAGACAATTGCCTCAAAAAAACAGGTTTCCACTGCTTTCTTTTGGAATCTTTTGATTTCTCTTTTATGATTATGTTGGTTCGTTAAAGAATAAGGTCAAATAAACTTGAGTGAATCAAAGGAACCTAAGTTTTTTACGACAAAACCCCTTTTTCTATATAATAACTTATCTTAAATTAAAAAATAAGACAATTGCGTCAAAAAAACAGGTTTCCACTGCTTTCTTTTGGAATCTTTTGATTTCTTTTATATGATTATGTTGGTTTGTTAAAGTATAAGGTCAAATAAACCTGAGTGAATCAAAGGAACCTAAGTTTTTTACGACAAAACCCCTTTTTCTATATAATAACTTATCTAAAATTAAAAAATAAGACAATTGCGTCAAAAAAATAGGTTTCCACTGCTTTCTATTAGAATCTTTTGCTTTCATTTTTATGATTATGATGATTTAATAAAGATTAACTCAATAAAAACAAAAACAACCTAGCTAATTTTATGTTTTTCAGTAAAAGAATGCTAAAAACTCGATAAACCTTTTCACGAAAATCATTTTTTCACTTAAAAACAACAAAAAAACCGGTTTCCACTGCTTTCTTTTGGAATCTTTTAATTTCTTTTCTATGATTATGTTGGTTTGTTAAAAAATAAGGTCAAATAAACCTGAGTGAATCAAAGGAACCTAAGTTTTTTACGACAAAACCCCTTTTTCTATATAATAACTTATCTAAAATTAAAAAATAAGACAATTGCGTCAAAAAAACAGGTTTCCTCTGCTTTCTTTTGGAATCTTTTGATTTCTTTTTTATGATTATGTTGGTTTGTTAAACAATAAGGTCAAATAAACCTGAGTGAATCAAAGGAACCTAAGTTTTTTACGACAAAACCCCTTTTTCTATATAATAACTTATCTTAAATTAAAAAATAAGACAATTGCGTCAAAAAAACATGTTTCCACTGCTTTCTTTTGGAATCTTTTGATTTCTTTTATATGATTATGTTAATTTGTTAAAGTATAAGGTCAAATAAACCTGAGTGAATCAAAGGAAATTAAGTTTTTTACGACAAAACCCCTTTTTCTATATAATAACTTATCTAAAATTAAAAAATAAGACAATTGCGTCAAAAAAACAGGTTTCCACTGCTTTCTTTTGGAATCTTTTGCTTTCTTTTTTATGATTAGGATGATTTAATAAAGATTAACTCAATAAAAAGAAAAACATCCTAGCTAATTTTATGTTTTTCAGTGAAAGAATGCTAAAAACTCGATAAACTTTTTCACGAAAATCATTTTTTCACTTAAAAACAACAAAAAAACAGGTTTCCACTGCTTTCTCTTGGAGTCTTTTAATTTCTTTTCTATGATTATGTTGGTTTGTTAAAGAAAAAGGTCAAATAAACCTGAGTGAATCAAAGGAACCTAAGATTTTTACGACAAAACCCCTTTTTCTATATAATAACTTATCTAAAATTGAAAAATAAGACAATTGCGTCAAAAAAACAGGTTTCCATTGCTTTCTTTAGGAATCTTTTGATTTCTTTTTTATGATTATGTTGGTTTGTTAAAGAATAAGGGCAAATAAACCTGAGTGAATCAAAGGAACCTAAGTCTTTTACGACAAAACCCCTTTTTCTATATAATATCTTATCTAAATTTAAAAAATAAGACAATTGCGTCAAAAAAACAGGTTTCCACTGCTTTTTTTGGAATCTTTTGATTTCTTTTTTATGATTATGTTGGTTTGTTAAAGAATAAGGTCAAATAAACCTGAGTGAATCAAAGGAACCTAAGTTTTTTACGACAAAACCCCTTTTTCTATATAATAACTTATCTAAAATTAAAAAATATGACATTTGCGTCAAAAAAGCAGGTTTCCACTGCTTTCTTTTGGAATCTTTTAATTTCTTTTTAATGATTATGTTGGTTTGTTAAAGAATAAGGTCAAATGAACCTGAGTGAATCAAAGGAACCTAAGTTTTTTACGACAAAACCCCTTTTTCTATATAATAACTTATCTAAAATTAAAAAATAAGACAATTGCGTCAAAAAAACAGGTCTCCACTGCTTTCTTTTGGAATCTTTTGATTTCTTTTTTATGATTATGATGATTTAATAAAGATTAACTCAATAAAAGGAAAAACAACCTAGTTAATTTTATGTTTTTCAGTGAAAGAATGCTAAAAACTCGATAAACTTCTTCACAAAAATCATTTTTTCACTTAAAAACAACAAAAAAACATGTTTCCACTGCTTTCTTTTGGAATCTTTTAATTTCTTTTTTATGATTATGTTGGTTTGTTAAAGAATAAGGTCAAATAAACCTGAGTGAATCAAAGGAACCTAAGTTTTTACGACAAAACCCCTTTTTCTATATAATAACTTATCTAAAATTAAAAAATAAGACAATTGCGTCAAAAAAACAAGTTTCCACTGCTTTCTTTTGGAATCTTTTGACTTCTTTTTTATGATTATGTTGGTTTGTTAAAGAATAAGGTCAAATAAACCTGAGTGAATCAAAGGAACCTAAGTTTTTTACGACAAAACCCCTAGTTTTATATAATAACTTATCTAAAATTAAAAAATAAGACAATTGCGTCAAAAAAACTAGTTTCCACTGCTTTCTTTTCGAATATTTTGATTTTTTTTTTATGAATATGTTGGTTTGTTAAAGAATAACGTCAAATAAACCTGAGTGAATCAAAGGAACCTAAGTTTTTTACGACAAAACCCCTAGTTTTATATAATAACTTATCTAAAGTTTTAAAATAAGACTATTGCGTCAAAAAAACAGGTTTCCACTGCTTTCTTTTGGAATCTTTTGATTTCTTTTTTATGATTATGTTGGTTTGTTAAATAATAAGGTCAAATAAACCTGAGTGAATCAAAGGAACCTAAGATTTTTACGACAAAACGCCTTTTTCTATATAATAACTTATCTAAAATTGAAAAATCAGACAATTGCGTCAAAAAAACAGGTTTCCACTGCTTTCTTTGGAAATCTTTTGATTTCTTTTTTATGATTATGTTGGTTTGTTAAAGAATAAGGGCAAATAAACCTGAGTAAATCAAAGGAACCTAGGTTTTTTACGACAAAACCCCTTTTTCTATATAATATCTTATCTAAATATAAAAAATAAGACAATTGCGTCAAAAAAACAGGTTTCCACTGCTTTCTTTTGGAATCTTTTGATTTCTATTTTATGATTATGTTGGCTTGTTAAAGAATAAGGTCAAATAAACCTGAGTGAATCAAAGGAACCTAAGTTTTTTACGACAAAACCCCTTTTTCTATATAATAACTTTTCTAAAATTAAAAAAATTGACAATTGCGTCAAAAAAGCAGGTTTTCACTGCTTTCTTTTGGAATCTTTTGAATTCTTTTTTATGATTATGTTGGTTTGTTAAAGAATAAGGTCAAATAAACCTGAGTGAATCAAAGGAACCTAAGTTTTTTACGACAAAACCTCTTTTTCTATATAATAACTTATTTTAAATTAAAAAATAAGACAATTGCGTCAAAAAAACAGGTTTCCACTGCTTTCTTTCGGAATCTTTTGATTTCTTTTTTATGATTATGTTGGTTTGTTAAAGAATAAGGTCAAATAAACCTAAGTGAATCAAAGGAACCTAAGTTTTTTACGACAAAACCCCTTTTTCTATATAATAACTTATCTAAAATTAAAAAATTAGACAATTCCGTCAAAAAAACAGGTTTTCACTGCTTTCTTTTAGAATCTTTTGATTTCTTTTTTTATGATTATGATGGTTTGTTAAAGAATAAGGTCTAATAAACCTGAGTGAATCAAAGGAACCTAAGTTTTTAACGACAAAACCCCTTTTTCTATATAATAACTTATCTAAAATTGAAAAATAAGACAATTGCGTCAAAAAAACAGGTTTCCACTGCTTTCTTTGGAAATCTTTTGATTTCTTTTTTATGACTATGTTGGTTTGTTAAAGAATAAGGGCAAATAAACCTGAGTAAATCAAAGGAACCTAGGTTTTTTACGACAAAACCCCTTTTTCTATATAATATCTTATCTAAATATAAAAAATAAGACAATTGCGTCAAAAAAACAGGTTTCCACTGCTTACTTTTGGAATCTTTTGATTTCTTTTTTATGATTATGTTGGTTTGTTAAAGAATAAGGTCAAATAAACCTGAGTGAATCAAAGGAACCTAAGTTTTTTACGACAAAACCCCTTTTTCTATATAATAACTTTTCTAAAATTAAAAAATAGGACAATTGCGTCAAAAAAGCAGGTTTCCACTGCTTTCTTTTGGAATCTTTTGATTTCTTTTTTATGATTATAATGGTTTGTTAAAGAATAAAGTCAAATAAACCTGATAGAATCAAAGGAACCTAAGTTTTTTACGACAAAACCCCTTTTTCTATATAATAACTTTTCTAAAATTAAAAAATAGGACAATTGCGTCAAAAAAGCAGGTTTCCACTGCTTTCTTTTGGAATCTTTTGATTTCTTTTTTATGATTATGTTGGTTTGTTAAAGTATAAGGTCAAATAAACCTGAGTGAATCAAAGGAAATTAAGTTTTTTACGACAAAACCCCTTTTTCTATATAATAACTTATCTAAAATTAAAAAATAAGACAATTGCGTCAAAAAAATAGGTTTCCACTGCTTTCTATTAGAATCTTTTGCTTTCATTTTTATGATTATGATGATTTAATAAAGATTAACTCAATAAAAAGAAAAACAACATAGCTAATTTTATGTTTTTCAGTGAAAGAATGCTAAAAACTCGATAAACTTTTTCACGAAAATCATTTTTTCACTTAAAAACAACAAAAAAACAGGTTTCCACTGCTTTCTTTTGGAATCTTTTAATTTCTCTTTTATGATTATGTTGGTTCGTTAAAGAATAAGGTCAAATAAACCTGAGTGAATCAAAGGAACCTAAGTTTTTTACGACAAAACCCCTTTTTCTATATAATAACTTATCTAAAATTAAAAAATAAGACAATTGCCTCAAAAAAACAGGTTTCCACTGCTTTCTTTTGGAATCTTTTGATTTCTCTTTTATGATTATGTTGGTTCGTTAAAGAATAAGGTCAAATAAACCTGAGTGAATCAAAGGAACCTAAGTTTTTTACGACAAAACTCCTTTTTCTATATAATAACTTATCTTAAATTAAAAAATAAGACAATTGCGTCAAAAAAACAGGTTTCCACTGCTTTCTTTTGGAATCTTTTGATTTCTTTTATATGATTATGTTGGTTTGTTAAAGTATAAGGTCAAATAAACCTGAGTGATTCAAAGGAAATTAAGTTTTTTACGACAAAACCCCTTTTTCTATATAATAACTTATCTAAAATTAAAAAATAAGACAATTGCGTCAAAAAAATAGGTTTCCACTGCTTTCTATTAGAATCTTTTGCTTTCATTTTTATGATTATAATGATTTAATAAAGATTAACTCAATAAAAAGAAAAGCAACATAGCTAATTTTATGTTTTTCAGTGAAAGAATGCTAAAAACTCGATAAACTTTTTCACGAAAATCATTTTTTCACTTAAAAACAACAAAAAAACAGGTTTCCACTGCTTTCTTTTGGAATCTTTTAATTTCTCTTTTATGATTATGTTGGTTCGTTAAAGATTAAGGTCAAATAAACCTGAGTGAATCAAAGGAACCTAAGTTTTTTACGACAAAACCCCTAGTTTTATATAATAACTTATCTAAAGTTTTAAAATAAGACTATTGCGTCAAAAAAACAGGTTTCCACTGCTTTCTTTTGGAATCTTTTGATTTCTTTTTTATGATTATGTTGGTTTGTTAAATAATAAGGTCAAATAAACCTGAGTGAATCAAAGGAACCTAAGATTTTTACGACAAAACGCCTTTTTCTATATAATAACTTATCTAAAATTGAAAAATAAGACAATTGCGTCAAAAAAACAGGTTTCCACTGCTTTCTTTGGAAATCTTTTGATTTCTTTTTTATGATTATGTTGGTTTGTTAAAGAATAAGGGCAAATAAACCTGAGTAAATCAAAGGAACCTAGGTTTTTTACGACAAAACCCCTTTTTCTATATAATATCTTATCTAAATATAAAAAATAAGACAATTGCGTCAAAAAAACAGGTTTCCACTGCTTTCTTTTGGAATCTTTTGATTTCTATTTTATGATTATGTTGGTTTGTTAAAGAATAAGGTCAAATAAACCTGAGTGAATCAAAGGAACCTAAGTTTTTTACGACAAAACCCCTTTTTCTATATAATAACTTTTCTAAAATTAAAAAAATTGACAATTGCGTCAAAAAAGCAGGTTTTCACTGCTTTCTTTTGGAATCTTTTGAATTCTTTTTTATGATTATGTTGGTTTGTTAAAGAATAAGGTCAAATAAACCTGAGTGAATCAAAGGAACCTAAGTTTTTTACGACAAAACCTCTTTTTCTATATAATAACTTATTTTAAATTAAAAAATAAGACAATTGCGTCAAAAAAACAGGTTTCCACTGCTTTCTTTCGGAATCTTTTGATTTCTTTTTTATGATTATGTTGGTTTGTTAAAGAATAAGGTCAAATAAACCTAAGTGAATCAAAGGAACCTAAGTTTTTTACGACAAAACCCCTTTTTCTATATAATAACTTATCTAAAATTAAAACTTAAGACAATTGTGTCAAAAAAACTGGTTTCCACTGCTTTCTTCTGGAATCTTTTGATTTCTTTTTTATGATTATGTTGGTTTGTTAAAAAATAACGTCAAATAAACCTGAGTGAATCAAAGGAACCTAAGTTTTTTACGACAAAACCCCTAGTTTTATATAATAACTTATCTAAATTTATAAAATAAGACAATTGCGTCAAAAAAACAGGTTTCCACTGCTTTCTTTTGGAATCTTTTGATTTGTTTTTTATGATTATGTTGGTTTGTTAAAGAATAAGGTCAAATAAACCTGAGTGAATCAAAGGAACCTAAGTTTTTTACGACAAAACTCCTTTTTCTATATAATAACTTATCTTAAATTAAAAAATAAGACAATTGCGTCAAAAAAACAGGTTTCCACTGCTTTCTCTTGGAATCTTTTGATTTCTTTTATATGATTATGTTGGTTTGTTAAAGTATAAGGTCAAATAAACCTGAGTGAATCAAAGGAAATTAAGTTTTTTACGACAAAACCCCTTTTTCTATATAATAACTTATCTAAAATTAAAAAATAAGACAATTGCGTCAAAAAAATAGGTTTCCACTGCTTTCTATTAGAATCTTTTGCTTTCATTTTTATGATTATGATGATTTAATAAAGATTAACTCAATAAAAAGAAAAACAACATAGCTAATTTTATGTTTTTCAGTGAAAGAATGCTAAAAACTCGATAAACTTTTTCACGAAAATCATTTTTTCACTTAAAAACAACAAAAAAACAGGTTTCCACTGCTTTCTTTTGGAATCTTTTAATTTCTCTTTTATGATTATGTTGGTTCGTTAAAGAATAAGGTCAAATAAACCTGAGTGAATCAAAGGAACCTAAGTTTTTTACGACAAAACCCCTTTTTCTATATAATAACTTATCTAAAATTAAAAAATAAGACAATTGCCTCAAAAAAACAGGTTTCCACTGCTTTCTTTTGGAATCTTTTGATTTCTCTTTTATGATTATGTTGGTTCGTTAAAGAATAAGGTCAAATAAACCTGAGTGAATCAAAGGAACCTAAGTTTTTTACGACAAAACTCCTTTTTCTATATAATAACTTATCTTAAATTAAAAAATAAGACAATTGCGTCAAAAAAACAGGTTTCCACTGCTTTCTTTTGGATTCTTTTGATTTCTTTTATATGATTATGTTGGTTTGTTAAAGTATAAGGTCAAATAAACCTGAGTGAATCAAAGGAAATTAAGTTTTTTACGACAAAACCCCTTTTTCTATATAATAACTTATCTAAAATTAAAAAATAAGACAATTGCGTCAAAAAAATAGGTTTCCACTGCTTTCTATTAGAATCTTTTGCTTTCATTTTTATGATTATAATGATTTAATAAAGATTAACTCAATAAAAAGAAAAACAACATAGCTAATTTTATGTTTTTCAGTGAAAGAATGCTAAAAACTCGATAAACTTTTTTACGAAAAACATTTTTTCACTTAAACACAACAAAAAAACAGGTTTCCACTGCTTTCTTTTGGAATCTTTTAATTTCTCTTTTATGATTATGTTGGTTCGTTAAAGATTAAGGTCAAACAAACCTGAGTGAATCAAAGGAACCTAAGTTTTTTACGACAAAACCCCTTTTTCTATATAATAACTTATCTTAAATTAAAAAATAAGACAATTGCGTCAAAAAAACAGGTTTCCACTGCTTTCTTTTGGAATCTTTTGATTTCTTTTATATGATTATGTTGGTTTGTTAAAGTATAAGGTCAAATAAACCTGAGTGAATTAAAGGAACCTAAGTTTTTTACGACAAAACCTCTTTTTCTATATAATAACTTATTTAAAATTAAAAAATAAGACAATTGCGTCAAAAAAACAGGTTTCCACTGCTTTCTTTCGGAATCTTTTGATTTCTTTTTTATGATTATGTTGGTTTGTTAAAGAAAAAGGTCAAATAAACCTAAGTGAATCAAAGGAACCTAAGTTTTTTACGACAAAACCCCTTTTTCTATATAATAACTTATCTAAAATTAAAAAATAAGACAATTGTGTCAAAAAAACTGGTTTCCACTGCTTTCTATTAGAATCTTTTGCTTTCATTTTTATGATTATAATGATTTAATAAAGATTAACTCAATAAAAAGAAAAACAACATAGCTAATTTTATGTTTTTCAGTGAAAGAATGCTAAAAACTCGATAAACTTTTTCACGAAAATCATTTTTTCACTTAAAAACAACAAAAAAACAGGTTTCCACTGCTTTCTTTTGGAATCTTTTAATTTCTCTTTTATGATTATGTTGGTTCGTTAAAGATTAAGGTCAAATAAACCTGAGTGAATCAAAGGAACCTAAGTTTTTTACGACAAAACCCCTTTTTCTATATAATAACTTATCTTAAATTAAAAAATAAGACAATTGCGTCAAAAAAACAGGTTTCCACTGCTTTCTTTTGGAATCTTTTGATTTCTTTTATATGATTATGTTGGTTTGTTAAAGTATAAGGTCAAATAAACCTGAGTGAATCAAAGGAACCTAAGTTTTTTACGACAAAACCTCTTTTTCTATATAATAACTTATTTAAAATTAAAAAATAAGACAATTGCGTCAAAAAAACAGGTTTCCACTGCTTTCTTTCGGAATCTTTTGATTTCTTTTTTATGATTATGTTGGTTTGTTAAAGAAAAAGGTCAAATAAACCTAAGTGAATCAAAGGAACCTAAGTTTTTTACGACAAAACCCCTTTTTCTATATAATAACTTATCTAAAATTAAAAAATAAGACAATTGTGTCAAAAAAACTGGTTTCCACTGCTTTCTTTTGGAATCTTTTGATTTCTTTTTTATGATTATGTTGGTTTGTTAAAAAATAACGTCAAATAAACCTGAGTGAATCAAAGGAACCTAAGTTTTTTACGACAAAACCCCTAGTTTTATATAATAACTTATCTAAATTTATAAAATAAGACAATTGCGTCAAAAAAACAGGTTTCCACTGCTTTCTTTTGGAATCTTTTGATTTCTTTTTTATGATTATGTTGGTTTGTTAAAGAATAAGGTCAAATAAACCTGAGTGAATCAAAGGAACCTAAGTTTTTTACGACAAAACCCCTTTTTCTATATAATAACTTATCTAAAATTAAAAAATAAGACAATTGCCTCAAAAAAACAGGTTTCCACTGCTTTCTTTTGGAATCTTTTGATTTCTCTTTTATGATTATGTTGGTTCGTTAAAGAATAAGGTCAAATAAACTTGAGTGAATCAAAGGAACCTAAGTTTTTTACGACAAAACCCCTTTTTCTATATAATAACTTATCTTAAATTAAAAAATAAGACAATTGCGTCAAAAAAACAGGTTTCCACTGCTTTCTTTTGGAATCTTTTGATTTCTTTTATATGATTATGTTGGTTTGTTAAAGTATAAGGTCAAATAAACCTGAGTGAATCAAAGGAAATTAAGTTTTTTACGACAAAACCCCTTTTTCTATATAATAACTTATCTAAAATTAAAAAATAAGACAATTGCGTCAAAAAAACAGGTTTCCACTGCTTTCTTTTGGAATCTTTTGCTTTCTTTTTTATGATTAGGATGATTTAATAAAGATTAACTCAATAAAAAGAAAAACAACCTAGCTAATTTTATGTTTTTCAGTGAAAGAATGCTAAAAACTCGATAAACTTTTTCACGAAAATCATTTTTTCACTTAAAAACAACAAAAAAACAGGTTTCCACTGCTTTCTCTTAGAGTCTTTTAATTTCTTTTCTATGATTATGTTGGTTTGTTAAAGAAAAAGGTCAAATAAACCTGAGTGAATCAAAGGAACCTAAGATTTTTACGACAAAACCCCTTTTTCTATATAATAACTTATCTAAAATTGAAAAATAAGACAATTGCGTCAAAAAAACAAGTTTTCACTGCTTTCTTTGGGAATCTTTTGATTTCTTTTTTATGATTATGTTGGTTTGTTAAAGAATAAGGGCAAATAAACCTGAGTGAATCAAAGGAACCTAAGTTTTTTACGACAAAACCCCTTTTTCTATATAATATCTTATCTAAATTTAAAAAATAAGACTATTGCGTCAAAAACACAGGTTTCCACTGCTTTCTTTTGGAATCTTTTGATTTCTTTTTTATGATTATGATGGTTTGTTAAAGAATAAGGTCAAATAAACCTGAGTGAATCAAAGGAACCTAAGTTTTTTACGACAAAACCCCTTTTTCTATATAATAACTTATCTAAAATTAAAAAATATGACAATTGCGTCAAAAAAGCAGGTTTCCACTGCTTTCTTTTGGAATCTTTTAATTTCTTTTTTATGATTATGATGGTTTGTTAAAGAATAAGATCAAATAAACCTTAGTGAATCAAAGGAACCTAAGTTTTTTACGACAAAACCCCTTTTTCTATATAATAACTTATCTAAAATTAAAAAATATGACAATTGCGTCAAAAAAGCAGGTTTCCACTGCTTTCTTTTGGGATCTTTTAATTTCTTTTTTATGATTATGTTGGTTTGTTAAAGAATAAGGTCAAATAAACCTGAGTGAATCAAAGGAACCTAAGTTTTTTACGACAAAACCCCTTTTTCTATATAATAATTTATCTAAAATTAAAAAATAAGATAGTTGCCTCAAAAAAACAGGTTTCCATTGCTTTCTTTTGGAATCTTTTGCTTTCTTTTTTATGATTAGGATGATTTAATAAAGATTAACTCAATAAAAAGAAAAACAACCTAGCTAATTTTATGTTTTTCAGTGAAAGAATGCTAAAAACTCGATAAACTTTTTCACGAAAATCATTTTTTCACTTAAAAACAACAAAAAAACAGGTTTCCACTGCTTTCTCTTGGAGTCTTTTAATTTCTTTTCTATGATTATGTTGGTTTGTTAAAGAAAAAGGTCAAATAAACCTGAGTGAATCAAAGGAACCTAAGATTTTTACGACAAAACCCCTTTTTCTATATAATAACTTATCTAAAATTGAAAAATAAGACAATTGCGTCAAAAAAACAGGTTTCCACTGCTTTCTTTAGGAATCTTTTGATTTCTTTTTTATGATTATGTTGGTTTGTTAAAGAATAAGGGCAAATAAACCTGAGTGAATCAAAGGAACCTAAGTTTTTTACGACAAAACCCCTTTTTCTATATAATATCTTATCTAAATTTAAAAAATAAGACAATTGCGTCAAAAAAACAGGTTTCCACTGCTTTTTTTTGGAATCTTTTGATTTCTTTTTTATGATTATGTTGGTTTGTTAAAGAATAAGGTCAAATAAACCTGAGTGAATCAAAGGAACCTAAGTTTTTTACGACAAAACCCCTTTTTCTATATAATAACTTATCTAAAATTAAAAAATATGACAATTGCGTCAAAAAAGCAGGTTTCCACTGCTTTCTTTTGGAATCTTTTAATTTCTTTTTAATGATTATGTTGGTTTGTTAAAGAATAAGGTCAAATAAACCTGAGTGAATCAAAGGAACCTAAGTTTTTTACGACAAAACCCCTTTTTCTATATAATAACTTATCTAAAATTAAAAAATAAGACAATTGCCTCAAAAAAACAGGTTTCCACTGCTTTCTTTTGGAATCTTTTGATTTCTTTTTTATGATTAGGATGATTTAATAAAGATTAACTCAATAAAAAGGAAAACAACCTAGCTAATTTTATGTTTTTCAGTGAAAGAATGCTAAAAACTCGATAAACTTTTTCACGAAAATCATTTTTTCACTTAAAATCAACAAAAAAACAGGTTTCCACTGCTTTCTTTTGGAATCTTTTAATTTTTTTCTATGATTATGTTGGTTTGTTAAAGAATAAGGTCAAATAAACCTGAGTGAATCAAAGGAACCTAAGTTTTTTACGACAAAACCCCTTTTTCTATAAAATAACTTATCTAAAATTAAAAAATAAGACAATTGCGTCAAAAAAATAGGTTTCCTCTGCTTTCTTTTGGAATCTTTTGATTTCTTTTTTATGATTATGTTGGTTTGTTAAACAATAAGGTCAAATAAACCTGAGTGAATCAAAGGAACCTAAGTTTTTTACGACAAAACCCCTTTTTCTATATAATAACTTATCTTAAATTAAAAAATAAGTCAATTGCGTCAAAAAAACAGGTTTCCACTGCTTTCTTTTGGAATCTTTTTATTTCTTTTATATGATTATGTTGGTTTGTTAAAGTATAAGGTCAAATAAACCTGAGTGAATCAAAGGAAATTAAGTTTTTTACGACAAAACCCCTTTTTCTATATAATAACTTATCTAAAATTAAAAAATAAGACAATTGCGTCAAAAAAACAGGTTTCCACTGCTTACTTTTGGAATCTTTTGCTTTCTTTTTTATGATTAGGATGATTTAATAAAGATTAACTCAATAAAAAGAAAAACAACCTAGCTAATTTTATGTTTTTCAGTGAAAGAATGCTAAAAACTCGATAAACTTTTTCACGAAAATCATTTTTTCACTTAAAAACAACAAAAAAACAGGTTTCCACTGCTTTCTCTTGGAGTCTTTTAATTTTTTTTCTATGATTATGTTGGTTTGTTAAAGAAAAAGGTCAAATAAACCTGAGTGAATCAAAGGAACCTAAGATTTTTACGACAAAACCCCTTTTTCTATATAATAACTTATCTAAAATTGAAAAATAAGACAATTGCGTCAAAAAAACAAGTTTCCACTGCTTTCTTTGGGAATCTTTTGATTTCTTTTTTATGATTATGTTGGTTTGTTAAAGAATAAGGGCAAATAAACCTGAGTGAATCAAAGGAACCTAAGTTTTTTACGACAAAACCCCTTTTTCTATATAATATCTTATCTAAATTTAAAAAATAAGACTATTGCGTCAAAAACACAGGTTTCCACTGCTTTCTTTTGGAATCTTTTGATTTCTTTTTTATGATTATGATGGTTTGTTAAAGAATAAGGTCAAATAAACCTGAGTGAATCAAAGGAACCTAAGTTTTTTACGACAAAACCCCTTTTTCTATATAATAACTTATCTAAAATTAAAAAATATGACAATTGCGTCAAAAAAGCAGGTTTCCACTGCTTTCTTTTGGAATCTTTTAATTTCTTTTTTATGATTATGATGGTTTGTTAAAGAATAAGGTCAAATAAACCTTAGTGAATCAAAGGAACCTAAGTTTTTTACGACAAAACCCCTTTTTCTATATAATAACTTATCTAAAATTAAAAAATATGACAATTGCGTCAAAAAAGCAGGTTTCCACTGCTTTCTTTTGGGATCTTTTAATTTCTTTTTTATGATTATGTTGGTTTGTTAAAGAATAAGGTCAAATAAACCTGAGTGAATCAAAGGAACCTAAGTTTTTTACGACAAAACCCCTTTTTCTATATAATAATTTATCTAAAATTAAAAAATAAGATAGTTGCCTCAAAAAAACAGGTTTCCACTGCTTTCTTTTGGAATCTTTTGATTTCTTTTTCATGATTAGGATGATTTAATAAAGATTAACTCAATAAAAAGAAAAACAACCTAGCTAATTTTATGTTTTTCAGTGAAAGAATGCTAAAAACTCGATAAACTTTTTCACGAAAATCATTTTTTCACTTAAAAACAACAAAAAAACAGGTTTCCACTGCTTTCTTTTGGAATCTTTTAATTTTTTTCTATGATTATGTTGGTTTGTTAAAGAATAAGGTCAAATAAACCTGAGTGAATCAAAGGAACCTAAGTTTTTTACGACAAAACCCCTTTTTCTATATAATAACTTATCTAAAATTAAAAAATAAGACAATTGCGTCAAAAAAACAGGTTTCCACTGCTTTCTTTTGGAATCTTTTGATTTCTTTTTTATGATTATGTTGGTTTGTTAAACAATAAGGTCAATTAAACCTGAGTGAATCAAAGGAACCTAAGTTTTGTACGACAAAACCCCTTTTTCTATATAATAACTTATTTTAAATTAAAAAATAAGACAATTGCGTCAAAAAAACAGGTTTCCACTGCTTTCTTTTGGAATCTATTGATTTCTTTTATATGATTATGTTGGTTTGTTAAAGTATAAGGTCAAATAAACCTGAGTGAATCAAAGGAAATTAAGTTTTTTACGACAAAACCCCTTTTTCTATATAATAACTTATCTAAAATTAAAAAATAAGACAATTGCGTCAAAAAAACAGGTTTCCACTGCTTTCTTTTGGAATCTTTTGCTTTCTTTTTTATGATTATGATGATTTAATAAAGATTAACTCAATAAAAAGAAAAACAACCCTAGCTAATTTTATGTTTTTCAGTGAAAGAATGCTAAAAACTCGATAAACTTTTTCACGAAAATCATTTTTTCACTTAAAAACAACAAAAAAAAAGGTTTCCACTGCTTTCTTTTGGAATCTTTTAATTTATTTTCTATGATTATGTTGGTTTGTTAAAGAATAAGGTCAAATAAACCTGAGTGAATCAAAGGAACCTAAGTTTTTTACGACAAAACCCCTTTTTCTATATAATAATTTATCTAAAATTAAAAAATAAGATAGTTGCCTCAAAAAAACAGGTTTCCACTGCTTTCTTTTGGAATCTTTTGATTTCTTTTTCATGATTAGGATGATTTAATAAAGATTAACTCAATAAAAAGAAAAACAACCTAGCTAATTTTATGTTTTTCAGTGAAAGAATGCTAAAAACTCGATAAACTTTTTCACGAAAATCATTTTTTCACTTAAAAACAACAAAAAAACAGGTTTCCACTGCTTTCTTTTGGAATCTTTTAATTTTTTTCTATGATTATGTTGGTTTGTTAAAGAATAAGGTCAAATAAACCTGAGTGAATCAAAGGAACCTAAGTTTTTTACGACAAAACCCCTTTTTCTATATAATAACTTATCTAAAATTAAAAAATAAGACAATTGCGTCAAAAAAACAGGTTTCCACTGCTTTCTTTTGGAATCTTTTGATTTCTTTTTTATGATTATGTTGGTTTGTTAAACAATAAGGTCAATTAAACCTGAGTGAATCAAAGGAACCTAAGTTTTGTACGACAAAACCCCTTTTTCTATATAATAACTTATTTTAAATTAAAAAATAAGACAATTGCGTCAAAAAAACAGGTTTCCACTGCTTTCTTTTGGAATCTATTGATTTCTTTTATATGATTATGTTGGTTTGTTAAAGTATAAGGTCAAATAAACCTGAGTGAATCAAAGGAAATTAAGTTTTTTACGACAAAACCCCTTTTTCTATATAATAACTTATCTAAAATTAAAAAATAAGACAATTGCGTCAAAAAAACAGGTTTCCACTGCTTTCTTTTGGAATCTTTTGCTTTCTTTTTTATGATTATGATGATTTAATAAAGATTAACTCAATAAAAAGAAAAACAACCCTAGCTAATTTTATGTTTTTCAGTGAAAGAATGCTAAAAACTCGATAAACTTTTTCACGAAAATCATTTTTTCACTTAAAAACAACAAAAAAAAAGGTTTCCACTGCTTTCTTTTGGAATCTTTTAATTTATTTTCTATGATTATGTTGGTTTGTTAAAGAATAAGGTCAAATAAACCTGAGTGAATCAAAGGAACCTAAGTTTTTTACGACAAAACCCCTTTTTCTATATAATAATTTATCTAAAATTAAAAAATAAGATAGTTGCCTCAAAAAAACAGGTTTCCACTGCTTTCTTTTGGAATCTTTTGATTTCTTTTTCATGATTAGGATGATTTAATAAAGATTAACTCAATAAAAAGAAAAACAACCTAGCTAATTTTATGTTTTTCAGTGAAAGAATGCTAAAAACTCGATAAACTTTTTCACGAAAATCATTTTTTCACTTAAAAACAACAAAAAAACAGGTTTCCACTGCTTTCTTTTGGAATCTTTTAATTTTTTTCTATGATTATGTTGGTTTGTTAAAGAATAAGGTCAAATAAACCTGAGTGAATCAAAGGAACCTAAGTTTTTTACGACAAAACCCCTTTTTCTATATAATAACTTATCTAAAATTAAAAAATAAGACAATTGCGTCAAAAAAACAGGTTTCCACTGCTTTCTTTTGGAATCTTTTGATTTCTTTTTTATGATTATGTTGGTTTGTTAAACAATAAGGTCAATTAAACCTGAGTGAATCAAAGGAACCTAAGTTTTGTACGACAAAACCCCTTTTTCTATATAATAACTTATTTTAAATTAAAAAATAAGACAATTGCGTCAAAAAAACAGGTTTCCACTGCTTTCTTTTGGAATCTATTGATTTCTTTTATATGATTATGTTGGTTTGTTAAAGTATAAGGTCAAATAAACCTGAGTGAATCAAAGGAAATTAAGTTTTTTACGACAAAACCCCTTTTTCTATATAATAACTTATCTAAAATTAAAAAATAAGACAATTGCGTCAAAAAAACAGGTTTCCACTGCTTTCTTTTGGAATCTTTTGCTTTCTTTTTTATGATTATGATGATTTAATAAAGATTAACTCAATAAAAAGAAAAACAACCCTAGCTAATTTTATGTTTTTCAGTGAAAGAATGCTAAAAACTCGATAAACTTTTTCACGAAAATCATTTTTTCACTTAAAAACAACAAAAAAAAAGGTTTCCACTGCTTTCTTTTGGAATCTTTTAATTTATTTTCTATGATTATGTTGGTTTGTTAAAGAATAAGGTCAAATAAACCTGAGTGAATCAAAGGAACCTAAGTTTTTTACGACAAAACCCCTTTTTCTATATAATAACTTATCTAAAATTAAAAAATAAGACAATTGCGTCAAAAAAACAGGTTTCCTCTGCTTTCTTTTGGAATCTTTTGATTTCTTTTTTATGATTATGTTGGTTTGTTAAACAATAAGATCAAATAAACCTGAGTGAATCAAAGGAACCTAAGTGATTTACGACAAAACCCCTTTTTCTATATAATAACTTATCTTAAATTAAAAAATAAGACAATTGCGTCAAAAAAACAGGTTTCCACTGCTTTCTTTTGGAATCTTTTGATTTCTTTTATATGATTATGTTAGTTTGTTAAAGTATAAGGTCAAATAAACCTGAGTGAATCAAAGGAACCTAAGTTTTTTACGACAAAACCCCTTTTTCTATATAATAACTTATCTAAAATTAAAAAATAAGACAATTGTGTCAAAAAAACAGGTTTCCACTGCTTTCTTTTGGAATCTTTTGCTTTCTTTTTTATGATTAGGATGATTTAATAAAGATTAACTCAATAAAAAGAAAAACAACCTAGCTAATTTTATGTTTTTCAGTGAAAAAATGCTAAAAACTCGATAAACTTTTTCACGAAAATCATTTTTTCACTTAAAAACAACAAAAAAACAGGTTTCCACTGCTTTCTCTTGGAGTCTTTTAATTTCTTTTCTATGATTATGTTGGTTTGTTAAAGAAAAAGGTCAAATAAACCTGAGTGAATCAAAGGAACCTAAGATTTTTACGACAAAACCCCTTTTTCTATATAATAACTTATCTAAAATTGAAAAATAAGACAATTGCGTCAAAAAAACAGGTTTCCACTGCTTTCTTTAGGAATCTTTTGATTTCTTTTTTATGATTATGTTGGTTTGTTAAAGAATAAGGGCAAATAAACCTGAGTGAATCAAAGGAACCTAAGTTTTTTACGACAAAACCCCTTTTTCTATATAATATCTTATCTAAATTTAAAAAATAAGACAATTGCGTCAAAAAAACAGGTTTCCACTGCTTTTTTTTGGAATCTTTTGATTTCATTTTTATGATTATGTTGGTTTGTTAAAGAATAAGGTCAAATAAACCTGAGTGAATCAAAGGAACCTAAGTTTTTTACGACAAAACCCCTTTTTCTATATAATAACTTATCTAAAATTAAAAAATATGACAATTGCGTCAAAAAAGCAGGTTTCCACTGCTTTCTTTTGGAATCTTTTAATTTCTTTTTAATGATTATGTTGGTTTGTTAAAGAATAAGGTCAAATAAACCTGAGTGAATCAAAGGAACCTAAGTTTTTTACGACAAAACCCCTTTTTCTATATAATAACTTATCTAAAATTAAAAAATAAGACAATTGCCTCAAAAAAACAGGTTTCCACTGCTTTCTTTTGGAATCTTTTGATTTCTTTTTTATGATTAGGATGATTTAATAAAGATTAACTCAATAAAAAGGAAAACAACCTAGCTAATTTTATGTTTTTCAGTGAAAGAATGCTAAAAACTCGATAAACTTTTTCACGAAAATCATTTTTTCACTTAAAATCAACAAAAAAACAGGTTTCCACTGCTTTCTTTTGGAATCTTTTAATTTTTTTCTATGATTATGTTGGTTTGTTAAAGAATAAGGTCAAATAAACCTGAGTGAATCAAAGGAACCTAAGTTTTTTACGACAAAACCCCTTCTTCTATAAAATAACTTATCTAAAATTAAAAAATAAGAAAATTGCGTCAAAAAAACAGGTTTCCTCTGCTTTCTTTTGGAATCTTTTGATTTCTTTTTTATGATTATGTTGGTTTGTTAAACAATAAGGTCAAATAAACCTGAGTGAATCAAAGGAACCTAAGTTTTTTACGACAAAACCCCTTTTTCTATATAATAACTTATCTTAAATTAAAAAATAAGACAATTGCGTCAAAAAAACAGGTTTCCACTGCTTTCTTTTGGAATCTTTTTATTTCTTTTATATGATTATGTTGGTTTGTTAAAGTATAAGGTCAAATAAACCTGAGTGAATCAAAGGAAATTAAGTTTTTTACGACAAAACCCCTTTTTCTATATAATAACTTATCTAAAATTAAAAAATAAGACAATTGCGTCAAAAAAACAGGTTTCCACTGCTTTCTTTTGGAATCTTTTGCTTTCTTTTTTTTGATTAGGATGATTTAATAAAGATTAACTCAATAAAAAGAAAAACAACCTAGCTAATTTTATGTTTTTCAGTGAAAGAATGCTAAAAACTCGATAAACTTTTTCACGAAAACCATTTTTTCACTTAAAAACAACAAAAAAACAGGTTTCCACTGCTTTCTCTTGGAGTCTTTTAATTTCTTTTCTATGATTATGTTGGTTTGTTAAAGAAAAAGGTCAAATAAACCTGAGTGAATCAAAGGAACCTAAGATTTTTACGACAAAACCCCTTTTTCTATATAATAACTTATCTAAAATTGAAAAATAAGACAATTGCGTCAAAAAAACAGGTTTCCACTGCTTTCTTTAGGAATCTTTTGATTTCTTTTTTATGATTATGTTGGTTTGTTAAAGAATAAGGGCAAATAAACCTGAGTGAATCAAAGGAACCTAAGTTTTTTACGACAAAACCCCTTTTTCTATATAATATCTTATCTAAATTCAAAAAATAAGACAATTGCGTCAAAAAAACAGGTTTCCACTGCTTTTTTTTGGAATCTTTTGATTTCATTTTTATGATTATGTTGGTTTGTTAAAGAATAAGGTCAAATAAACCTGAGTGAATCAAAGGAACCTAAGTTTTTTACGACAAAACCCCTTTTTCTATATAATAACTTATCTAAAATTAAAAAATATGACAATTGCGTCAAAAAAGCAGGTTTCCACTGCTTTCTTTTGGAATCTTTTAATTTCTTTTTAATGATTATGTTGGTTTGTTAAAGAATAAGGTCAAATAAACCTGAGTGAATCAAAGGAACCTAAGTTTTTTACGACAAAACCCCTTTTTCTATATAATAACTTATCTAAAATTAAAAAATAAGACAATTGCTTCAAAAAAACAGGTTTCCACTGCTTTCTTTTGGAATCTTTTGATTTCTTTTTTATGATTAGGATGATTTAATAAAGATTAACTCAATAAAAAGGAAATTAACTTAGCTAATTTTATGTTTTTCAGTGAAAGAATGCTAAAAACTCGATAAACTTTTTCACGAAAATCATTTTTTCACTTAAAATCAACAAAAAAACAGGTTTCCACTGCTTTCTTTTGGAATCTTTTAATTTTTTTCTATGATTATGTTGGTTTGTTAAAGAATAAGGTCAAATAAACCTGAGTGAATCAAAGGAACCTAAGTTTTTTACGACAAAACCCCTTTTTCTATAAAATAACTTATCTAAAATTAAAAAATAAGACAATTGCGTCAAAAAAACAGGTTTCCTCTGCTTTCTTTTGGAATCTTTTGATTTCTTTTTTATGATTATGTTGGTTTGTTAAACAATAAGGTCAAATAAACCTGAGTGAATCAAAGGAACCTAAGTTTTTTACGACAAAACCCCTTTTTCTATATAATAACTTATCTTAAATTAAAAAATAAGACAATTGCGTCAAAAAAACAGGTTTCCACTGCTTTCTTTTGGAATCTTTTTATTTCTTTTATATGATTATGTTGGTTTGTTAAAGTATAAGGTCAAATAAACCTGAGTGAATCAAAGGAAATTAAGTTTTTTACGACAAAACCCCTTTTTCTATATAATAACTTATCTAAAATTAAAAAATAAGACAATTGCGTCAAAAAAACAGGTTTCCACTGCTTTCTTTTGGAATCTTTTGCTTTCTTTTTTTTGATTAGGATGATTTAATAAAGATTAACTCAATAAAAAGAAAAACAACCTAGCTAATTTTATGTTTTTCAGTGAAAGAATGCTAAAAACTCGATAAACTTTTTCACGAAAACCATTTTTTCACTTAAAAACAACAAAAAAACAGGTTTCCACTGCTTTCTCTTGGAGTCTTTTAATTTCTTTTCTATGATTATGTTGGTTTGTTAAAGAAAAAGGTCAAATAAACCTGAGTGAATCAAAGGAACCTAAGATTTTTACGACAAAACCCCTTTTTCTATATAATAACTTATCTAAAATTGAAAAATAAGACAATTGCGTCAAAAAAACAGGTTTCCACTGCTTTCTTTGGGAATCTTTTGATTTCTTTTTTATGATTATGTTGGTTTGTTAAAGAATAAGGGCAAATAAACCTGAGTGAATCAAAGGAACTTAAGTTTTTTACGACAAAACCCCTTTTTCTATATAATATCTTATCTAAATTTAAAAAATAAGACTATTGCGTCAAAAACACAGGTTTCCACTGCTTTCTTTTGGAATCTTTTGATTTCTTTTTTATGATTATGATGGTTTGTTAAAGAATAAGGGCAAATAAACCTGAGTGAATCAAAGGAACCTAAGTTTTTTACGACAAAACCCTTTTTTCTATATAATAACTTATCTAAAATTAAAAAATATGACAATTGCGTCAAAAAAGCAGGTTTCCACTGCTTTCTTTTGGAATCTTTTAATTTCTTTTTTATGATTATGATGGTTTGTTAAAGAATAAGGTCATATAAACCTTAGTGAATCAAAGGAACCTAAGTTTTTTACGACAAAACCCCTTTTTCTATATAATAACTTATCTAAAATTAAAAAATATGACAATTGCGTCAAAAAAGCAGGTTTCCACTGCTTTCTTTTGGGATCTTTTAATTTCTTTTTTATGATTATGTTGGTTTGTTAAAGAATAAGGTCAAATAAACCTGAGTGAATCAAAGGAACCTAAGTTTTTTACGACAAAACCCCTTTTTCTATATAATAACTTATCTAAAATTAAAAAATAAGATAGTTGCCTCAAAAAAACAGGTTTCCACTGCTTTCTATTGGAATCTTTTGATTTCTTTTTCATGATTAGGATGATTTAATAAAGATTAACTCAATAAAAAGAAAAACAACCTAGCTAATTTTATGTTTTTCAGTGAAAGAATGCTAAAAACTCGATAAACTTTTTCACGAAAATCATTTTTTCACTTAAAAACAACAAAAAAACAGGTTTCCACTGCTTTCTTTTGGAATCTTTTAATTTTTTTCTATGATTATGTTGGTTTGTTAAAGAATAAGGTCAAATAAACCTGAGTGAATCAAAGGAACCTAAGTTTTTTACGACAAAACCCCTTTTTCTATATAATAACTTATCTAAAATTAAAAAATAAGACAATTGCGTCAAAAAAACAGGTTTCCTCTGCTTTCTTTTGGAATCTTTTGATTTCTTTTTTATGATTATGTTGGTTTGTTAAACAATAAGGTCAAATAAACCTGAGTGAATCAAAGGAACCTAAGTTTTTTACGACAAAACCCCTTTTTCTATATAATAACTTATCTTAAATTAAAAAATAAGACAATTGCGTCAAAAAAACAGGTTTCCACTGCTTTCTTTTGGAATCTTTTGATTTCTTTTATATGATTATGTTGGTTTGTTAAAGTATAAGGTCAAATAAACCTGAGTGAATCAAAGGAAATTAAGTTTTTTACGACAAAACCCCTTTTTCTATATAATAACTTATCTAAAATTAAAAAATAAGACAATTGCGTCAAAAAAACAGGTTTCCACTGCTTTCTTTTGGAATCTTTTGCTTTCTTTTTTTTGATTAGGATGATTTAATAAAGATTAACTCAATAAAAAGAAAAACAACCTAGCTAATTTTATGTTTTTCAGTGAAAGAATGCTAAAAACTCGATAATCTTTTTCACGAAAATCATTTTTTTACTTAAAAACAACAAAAAAACAGGTTTCCACTGCTTTCTCTTGGAGTCTTTTAATTTCTTTTCTATGATTATGTTGGTTTGTTAAAGAAAAAGGTCAAATAAACCTGAGTGAATCAAAGGAACCTAAGATTTTTACGACAAAACCCCTTTTTCTATATAATAACTTATCTAAAATTGAAAAATAAGACAATTGCGTCAAAAAAACAGGTTTCCACTGCTTTCTTTAGGAATCTTTTGATTTCTTTTTTATGATTATGTTGGTTTGTTAAAGAATAAGGGCAAATAAACCTGAGTGAATCAAAGGAACCTAAGTTTTTTACGACAAAACCCCTTTTTCTATATAATATCTTATCTGAATTTAAAAAATAAGACAATTGCGTCAAAAAAGCAGGTTTCCACTGCTTTCTTTTGGAATCTTTTAATTTCTTTTTTATGATTATGTTGGTTTGTTAAAGAATAAGGTCAAATAAACCTGAGTGAATCAAAGGAACCTAAGTTTTTTACGACAAAACCCCTTTTTCTATATAATAACTTATCTAAAATTAAAAAATATGACAATTGCGTCAAAAAAGCAGGTTTCCACTGCTTTCTTTTGGAATCTTTTAATTTCTTTTTAATGATTATGTTGGTTTGTTAAAGAATAAGGTCAAATAAACCTGAGTGAATCAAAGGAACCTAAGTTTTTTACGACAAAACCCCTTTTTCTATATAATAACTTATCTAAAATTAAAAAATAAGACAATTGCCTCAAAAAAACAGGTTTCCACTGCTTTCTTTTGGAATCTTTTGATTTCTTTTTTATGATTAGGATGATTTAATAAAGATTAACTCAATAAAAAGGAAATTAACTTAGCTAATTTTATGTTTTTCAGTGAAAGAATGCTAAAAACTCGATAAACTTTTTCACGAAAATCATTTTTTCACTTAAAATCAACAAAAAAACAGGTTTCCACTGCTTTCTTTTGGAATCTTTTAATTTTTTTCTATGATTATGTTGGTTTGTTAAAGAATAAGGTCAAATAAACCTGAGTGAATCAAAGGAACCTAAGTTTTTTACGACAAAACCCCTTTTTCTATAAAATAACTTATCTAAAATTAAAAAATAAGACAATTGCGTCAAAAAAACAGGTTTCCTCTGCTTTCTTTTGGAATCTTTTGATTTCTTTTTTATGATTATGTTGGTTTGTTAAACAATAAGGTCAAATAAACCTGAGTGAATCAAAGGAACCTAAGTTTTTTACGACAAAACCCCTTTTTCTATATAATAACTTATCTTAAATTAAAAAATAAGACAATTGCGTCAAAAAAACAGGTTTCCACTGCTTTCTTTTGGAATCTTTTTATTTCTTTTATATGATTATGTTGGTTTGTTAAAGTATAAGGTCAAATAAACCTGAGTGAATCAAAGGAAATTAAGTTTTTTACGACAAAACCCCTTTTTCTATATAATAACTTATCTAAAATTAAAAAATAAGACAATTGCGTCAAAAAAACAGGTTTCCACTGCTTTCTTTTGGAATCTTTTGCTTTCTTTTTTTTGATTAGGATGATTTAATAAAGATTAACTCAATAAAAAGAAAAACAACCTAGCTAATTTTATGTTTTTCAGTGAAAGAATGCTATAAACTCGATAAACTTTTTCACGAAAACCATTTTTTCACTTAAAAACAACAAAAAAACAGGTTTCCACTGCTTTCTCTTGGAGTCTTTTAATTTCTTTTCTATGATTATGTTGGTTTGTTAAAGAAAAAGGTCAAATAAACCTGAGTGAATCAAAGGAACCTAAGATTTTTACGACAAAACCCCTTTTTCTATATAATAACTTATCTAAAATTGAAAAATAAGACAATTGCGTCAAAAAAACAGGTTTCCACTGCTTTCTTTGGGAATCTTTTGATTTCTTTTTTATGATTATGTTGGTTTGTTAAAGAATAAGGGCAAATAAAACTGAGTGAATCAAAGGAACTTAAGTTTTTTACGACAAAACCCCTTTTTCTATATAATATCTTATCTAAATTTAAAAAATAAGACTATTGCGTCAAAAACACAGGTTTCCACTGCTTTCTTTTGGAATCTTTTGATTTCTTTTTTATGATTATGATGGTTTGTTAAAGAATAAGGTCAAATAAACCTGAGTGAATCAAAGGAACCTAAGTTTTTTACGACAAAACCCCTTTTTCTATATAATAACTTATCTAAAATTAAAAAATATGACAATTGCGTCAAAAAAGCAGGTTTCCACTGCTTTCTTTTGGAATCTTTTAATTTCTTTTTTATGATTATGATGGTTTGTTAAAGAATAAGGTCAAATAAACCTTAGTGAATCAAAGGAACCTAAGTTTTTTACGACAAAACCCCTTTTTCTATATAATAACTTATCTAAAATTAAAAAATATGACAATTGCGTCAAAAAAGCAGGTTTCCACTGCTTTCTTTTGGGATCTTTTAATTTCTTTTTTATGATTATGTTGGTTTGTTAAAGAATAAGGTCAAATAAACCTGAGTGAATCAAAGGAACCTAAGTTTTTTACGACAAAACCCCTTTTTCTATATAATAACTTATCTAAAATTAAAAAATAAGATAGTTGCCTCAAAAAAACAAGTTTCCACTGCTTTCTTTTGGAATCTTTTGATTTCTTTTTCATGATTAGGATGATTTAATAAAGATTAACTCAATAAAAAGAAAAACAACCTAGCTAATTTTATGTTTTTCAGTGAAAGAATGCTAAAAACTCGATAAACTTTTTCACGAAAATCATTTTTTCACTTAAAAACAACAAAAAAACAGGTTTCCACTGCTTTCTTTTGGAATCTTTTAATTTTTTTCTATGATTATGTTGGTTTGTTAAAGAATAAGGTCAAATAAACCTGAGTGAATCAAAGGAACCTAAGTTTTTTACGACAAAACCCCTTTTTCTATATAATAACTTATCTAAAATTAAAAAATAAGACAATTGCGTCAAAAAAACAGGTTTCCTCTGCTTTCTTTTGGAATCTTTTGATTTCTTTTTTATGATTATGTTGGTTTGTTAAACAATAAGGTCAAATAAACCTGAGTGAATCAAAGGAACCTAAGTTTTTTACGACAAAACCCCTTTTTCTATATAATAACTTATCTTAAATTAAAAAATAAGACAATTGCGTCAAAAAAACAGGTTTCCACTGCTTTCTTTTGGAATCTTTTGATTTCTTTTATATGATTATGTTGGTTTGTTAAAGTATAAGGTCAAATAAACCTGAGTGAATCAAAGGAAATTAAGTTTTTTACGACAAAACCCCTTTTTCTATATAATAACTTATCTAAAATTAAAAAATAAGACAATTGCGTCAAAAAAACAGGTTTCCACTGCTTTCTTTTGGAATCTTTTGCTTTCTTTTTTTTGATTAGGATGATTTAATAAAGATTAACTCAATAAAAAGAAAAACAACCTAGCTAATTTTATGTTTTTCAGTGAAAGAATGCTAAAAACTCGATAATCTTTTTCACGAAAATCATTTTTTTACTTAAAAACAACAAAAAAACAGGTTTCCACTGCTTTCTCTTGGAGTCTTTTAATTTCTTTTCTATGATTATGTTGGTTTGTTAAAGAAAAAGGTCAAATAAACCTGAGTGAATCAAAGGAACCTAAGATTTTTACGACAAAACCCCTTTTTCTATATAATAACTTATCTAAAATTAAAAAATATGACAATTGCGTCAAAAAAGCAGGTTTCCACTGCTTTCTTTTGGAATCTTTTAATTTCTTTTTTATGATTATGATGGTTTGTTAAAGAATAAGGTCAAATAAACCTGAGTGAATCAAAGGAACCTAAGTTTTTTACGACAAAACCCCTTTTTCTATATAATAACTTATCTAAAATTAAAAAATATGACAATTGCGTCAAAAAAGCAGGTTTCCACTGCTTTCTTTTGGAATCTTTTAATTTCTTTTTTATGATTATGTTGGTTTGTTAAAGAATAAGGTCAAATAAACCTGAGTGAATCAAAGGAAATTAAGTTTTTTACGACAAAACCCCTTTTTCTATATAATAACTTATCTAAAATTAAAAAATAAGACAATTGCGTCAAAAAAACAGGTTTCCACTGCTTTCTTTTGGAATCTTTTAATTTCTTTTTTATGATTATGTTGGTTTGTTAAAGAATAAGGTCAAATAAACCTGAGTGAATCAAAGGAACCTAATTTTATTACGACAAAACCCCTTTTTCTATATAATAACTTATCTAAAATTAAAAAATAAGACAATTGCGTCAAGAAAACAGGTTTCCACTGCCTTCTTTTGGAATCTTTTGATTTCTTTTTTTTGATTATGTTGGTTTGTTAATAAATATCATACAAGTATGAGTTACTTTTAGACACTCGTAAACCTAATTTCGGCTTTGGCCGGAATAAGGTTTATGCCTGGCCGGATTTTGGTCTTTCTACCAGGTGCAATTAATTAAGAAATACAATCTATAGTAATGACTCAACATAATTATAAAGCTAAAATTGTCTTTTTAAGAAATATATTTATAGTTTAAAATAATTAACATTTCGTTAAGTAATAAATATTTAATATTTATAAGCTTCAAACTGGATGTTTACATGATATTTTAAATATAAAGTAGTACTTTTTTGAGATAAATATTTTTTATGATGTTACTTCTATTATATACAGCCGCCAACTATAACAATGCTTTTTTTTATTGGCTGAATTCATACCAGTCTCAAAAAAGTAGCATTTACAAACTTAAAGCAGAAAACAAGACAGAAATAATAAATTTAAAATGTGGCTGGATCTTGGTCACTGGCTCGATTTTGGTCAGTTTACCCTAAACTTACCTTTTATTAAAAATAAGACAAATGCCTAAAAAACTAGTTTACCAATCTTTTTGTATGGAATCTTTTAAAATATTTTTAGAGATTTTGTGGGTTTATTAAAGAATATAGTAAACTAAACTTGAGTGAATCAAAGGAACTTATGTTTTTTACGACTAAACTAGTTTTACTGTATTATAACTTACCTATTATAAAAATAAGGCAAATGCTTTAAAAAATCAGATTTGCATTATTTTCTTATAGAATCATTTGATATATTTTAGTGATTTTGTGGGTTTATATAAAAATATGCTATAATAAACCTGAATCAATTAAAGAAACCTATGTTTTTATGACAAAGTCTGTTTTTTAGTATAATAACATACCTTAAAATGAAATATATGACAATAGCGTCAAAAAAACAGGTTTTTACTCACTTCTCTTGAAATCTTTTGATATATTTTTAGAGATTTTGCGGATTTATTAAATAATATGGTAAATTAAACCTGATTGAATCAGAGGAACTTATGTTTTTTTACGACTAAACCTCTTTTCCTGTATAGGTAAAAAAAATTTAAAAAACACAAATCTGCACCCTATATTACCAAAATTTTTGAAACTTGGCACAACTATTTATATACATATGTTAGGAAAGATTGTTATTTTTTTTCATAAAATTCTATACCCTTTATAATTTACAGCAATTTGAAGTTTCCTTGATTTCGATTAAAAACTGAGAGGGAAAAAGTCCCGACAATCATTCCGTTTACTTTCATCTTAGTATGGTGCTTGTAGTGATGCCACAACTCTGAAACTTTGTACCAAAAGAGTTTAAAACCTGTTAAATCCGAAAAATATAGTTTTTTATATGTCAAACAAGGGAATGTAGGTTATTTTAAGATCCATAAAATACATTTTATAACGCTGAGAAAAAAGGGCATTGACAATTATAGCTATAAAAAAAATCTGACTGATATAAAATAAATTTAATTTCGATTTTCTTAAAAGTAAGATCAACACTTACTTTTCGAACCAAATTTGTTTTGGCGTTATACTTACTTAAGGAATTATTGATGTTTGATACAGACACAAAAATTTTTAATATTTTTTAAATTAGACACTTAATATAACCCCACCTTTTACCAATCAATCAAATTAGAAACTAAAAATTTAGTGACTTTATAATTTTTTTTATTTTCATATGATATTTACAACAAAATTTAAACGTATATAATTTTTTTTTTTAAATACTAAACTTTAGTGATTTTATATATGCTTGACATTCACATTATTTACAAGTTGGTTTACAAAACATAATATTTAAAAAAAGAATGGAGAAGACATATAGACTCATAAATATAAAAATCACTGCTTCCTTAAAAAAATAATTTTTTTTAAGTCCTCTTTGGCTAAATAGTAGCAAAGTCCTGTTTTTGTTATCGGTACCTCAACTTTGCAAATAATGTGGACATTAGGAATCCAGCATTGGCTTTCCTTTGGTGGCCATTTAAACGACCGTGCAGTACCATTAAGACACATAAATTTTACAAGCACATCTTTTTCTTCTAAATTAATATCTTCAATGACTCCTATCCACCACTTTTGCTCATAGGAAGCACAGGCAAAATCACCTGGTACTAGGTTTACAGTTGTTATCTGGATATTTCCAAAGTCATGAATTAAAGCAAATTCTCCATCAACACTGCATAGCTTAGTGCTGACCTAAACAAAATAGTAACATATGCAGTTATTCCGTATCAAACATGTTTTAATAAATGCATAGATAGCAAATGCAGAGGAAATAAAATAAAATACAAATATTTTTGATAATGATTCTGCAAAAATCTAATACCTATTTGAGTTTATCAATAAAAGTTATGAGTGTATTTTAAAATATGGTAAAAAGTATAATTAAAAAATAATAAATTACCTTTTGATAGCCAAGTGGTTTAAACTGATGGTAACTACGTGTTCTACGTATTGTATTCAATTTAACAAAAATCAGTATCCAATTGCTCTTTAAGAGCGGTTCTCACCAAACTTAAATCTTCTGATGAAATATATATGAAATTTATGCCTTCAATGTTTTCATTGCAATATTTTTACATTGTTTGTGGAGATAAAATATAATTATCCATATCTCTTTGCAAACTTGCTAGTGTTGCCAGTCGTTTGACTGTACCACCTATCCCATCACAAGGTTGCTTACCGTGACTAGTTGCAAAAATGTTCCATTTAGCAGTAAAACTAAAATCTTCACAATGAAAACAATGATTTAACATATTTTTGCAATTCTTATATTGAACTGCACACCCATCTGAAAAGTATTCAATATTTTTTATTTGAGGCAAACTTGTTTTTATATCAATGCAATCAACCTCAATAATTTTATAAACCATGTTCACATCATGGATCATATCACCCGAAATAATACAATAGAATTTGTGCTTGAGAATGCCTTTTTTTTTGAAATTAATAATCACTGGATGAAGTGCACATTGTAAATTTGTCCGATGAAAGCATTGCACTTCATCGTGAACTACAAATTTATAGTTTTCTGAGAAATCACCCAGAAATAATGCTGTTACTTCATTCATATCTTCCTTTCGTGGTCTCAGGTATAATGCTTGACTCTTTCCTAAATACGAATGTATTGCAAGTTTTTCCAGTTTTTTACATACTAGTTCAATGTATTCAAACACTGGCTCTTCATTATGTGTCAAGTTTGACCTATCTGTTGTTGTCCATTGATCAAATTCAATCTCATCATTATCTTCAAATTCTCCAAGTATATCATAAAGTTTTTCAACCAATGCATTCATAGTTGCTGGGCATTTTTCACATTTCCTCATCATACAGTCTTTATTAGTTATATCACAGACAATATAAGGTAACAATTCTTTGTAGGTCACACCAAGAGGATGTAAAAGCAGTTTCAAATTCTGATGAATAGCACAGACGCATACAGAATGTGTTCCTGAGGCACCACTAGACGACTGATCTTACAAATCCTACAATAATCCTATAGGATGAGATGCACAAGTCCCTGCAGGACCTACAAGAATTTTTTGAAAGATCTTGTAGGATTTGAAGGAATTCTTATAAGATAATATAAGATCTACAAGAATATTTTAAAAGATCTTGCAAGATTAACAGGATTTTTATAGGATGCTGAAGGAAAATTTTAGATTCGTATATATACGGCCGTAGCCCTCCCCCTTAATCCAGCACTGGTTCCTAAAGGAACCAGTGATAGATTAAAGAGGAGGGCTACAGCCGTATATATACGAATCTAAAATTTTCATTCAGCATCCTATAAAAATCCTTTTAATCCTGCAAGATCTTTTAAAATATTCTTGTAGATCTTATATTATCTTATAAGAATTCCTTCAAATCCTACAAGAACCTTCAAAAAATTACTAGTTTACTACTAGTTTCGGAATACCGAAATTTTAGGCTAGAGCCCTAAAATTTCGGGATTCCGAAACTAGTAAGCGGACCTTTTTCTTTTTCTACTGTTTTAGTAATTTTTAAAAAGGATTCCGGGCCCTGAAAAGTCTTAATACGCCAATGATAGGAACCATAACATTTATTATTTTATAATTAATATCATAAATCTAATAGCCAAACTAAGAACATACGAAGTTAGGTTTTTATTTTGATTGGAAGGAAAGTATGTCTATTCTTCTTTTTAGTTACTGATAATAGGTAAGTTAAAGTTTGAAATAACAATTTCTTATTAAAAAAAAATCATTCTGTATAAAAGAAATTTTTCACATATTATCACAGTCATTATTACAGAATCACAATTGCATTGCTGATTACTTTCGGTTTTTCTTCCTATCTAGGCCGCTCTGATTAAGACTTTGTCTGACGCACGCCCACGAGTAATTGACAAAAACTGTTGCAAGTTGCTCTTTGAGATTTCGTATTATTGCATCAGGAACTGTGGTTCTATAATAAGAAATAAAGATATATAAAAAAAATAATAGAAATCAGGCAATTAATCATTAATTAAAAATTTAAAACCCGTCCCGCCCCTTAACCCATCGCAGACACAAAGGAGGGGGGATTATTTCCTCCTGACAAAATTTTTAAATTATTTAAAGAGTATGGCTAAGTAAAAAGTAAAAACACTTGAAATTTTAGCTACCTGCTCCAAATATTTAGGCGAATTTAAGAAAAAAAAAAATATTTGAAATGCCTAATCTGAGCATATTAGTCAAATCCATGGATCGATTCGGTCAAACGAATGACTGGTCGAAAACTTAAATTTTGATTTCTGGCTTTTCTTTGTAATCCTGAAGATTTATATTTTCCAAGAAGCTTTTTTTTATACTTACATATTTATAATTATTTCAATAAATGAGGTATGAGAAGTTGTTAGTCCAAGATCCTACTTTTTCGGATCTGGATCATGATCCAACAAGTTAAACTAATTGATCCCAAATTCTCAAAATAGGTTAAGAAAAATAGAAAATTTAATAAAAACCCAAGCACTGAATCTATGATTTTCTAAATAACCCCCTCCCACCCTGTGCCAACAACTTATAAAAAATAGGTAAGCCTTAAAGCTGCTGCCCAATAACATTACCTACATAAAAATGCCCAAATTAAAAAACCTACCTATCAGCCTCTCCATGAGTTATATTCAGACTTTCTCTAAAATATTTTAAATTTAATAGTACCGTGTTAAAAGTATAGACTTTTAACACGGTACTATTAAGACTTTCTCTAAAATATTTTAAATTTAATAGTACCGTGTTTTTTTTTGCGTTGCATGAAAGGGGTTGGTTGTAAAAAAGGTTTTTATAAAGTACGGGGAGGGGAATTTTTTTCCGACCTCCCGGAGCTTATAAGGATCCCAATCCTCCCCCCCCCCCCCCCACCCTTGATTATTAATTTGAAACAATATAAAATATTTTTGCTATTTTTTTACTTTGAGAAAAATATTTCTCTCAATAATAGATGAAAATATGAATAACCAACCAAAAAAACTATTTTAAGCTTTTTAAAATTCCGACCCTTCGGTTTATTAAGAAACCCCCTCTCCCCCGTTTATTATAATTTAGAAAAATTTCCGACCCTCCTATTTATTAGAGTACAGTGCGAAAGTAATTTTGTGTACGTAAAAATATTTTGTATGCAAAGTAATGCAGCAACTATATATTGGCAGTGATCGACCGTTATATAAAGAATCAATCAATAATGATACAATAATTTCATGACCCCAAACAATGAACACACAATTTGTTTATTATTCGTATGACATTTAACATAAACTAGGAATAGCATAAGAATTGAACAGTAAAACCCAGTTTTGAAATGTTAAAAGTAAACAAATTTCTTACCCTAACTGTGCTAAATTTCCTTTTCTAAACTGTTAGCTTATGACCAATAAAGTAAATTTCAAATCATGAAACTTTACTAAATTAAAACCATATTTTAACAGTAGGAAAACTAAAATAAAATAGTAAAATAGTTACAAAATGAAGAACTGATAAAAAAAGACTGTTAATAAAAAATCTAGTTTCAATGGAACTCAAAATTTGCTTCTAATATGATCTTTAAACAGAAACTTGAAAATAAAACAAGTAACCATCTAGTTTAACTTCTAAAAACACCTGTGTCATGCACATTATATTGCAATTATAACACAATTGTATTAAAACTCACTATTAAAAATAATTAATACTATGATATATAAAATATATAATTATACACGATAATTATTTATAAATTATAACAAAAATAATAACAATAATAATAAACTCTTACACTAAATACATCAATAATAGTGAATAGATTTAATAACATTATATAACACTGTTTATAAACAAAATTATGTAACAGTAATAAAATAAATATTCTGAGTTTCATGATATTCTGGATCCATTTATTTTCCAAGGATACTCCCCAAAAATATAAATAAAAATGTAAGAACAGACTTATTTTTAAATCCAGTTATAATTTAACTTTAATTATAATTAAACTATAATTATAACTATCAATATTGCTAATTTATTAATAATGAAAACTTTATAATTATGTCTGATAACTCAAACTTTTACTAAGTCAGCTTTTCAATTCCCATTGAGCTTTCTATACATAACGAGAGCTTCCCCTAACTCTGACATTCGCCAAGTCTGATTATTTATCTATTTTCCTTGAGAATCAGACTTAACAAGATTCTACTGTATATATTTTTTGAAGTATAATTTCATGCTTAAAAAATACAAAAAAAACTTTCTAGAACTTTCAGAACTTTCTAGGACCACTATTTAAATTACTCAATAAAGTATATAAAACAGTAAATAATATATTTATATTATATTATTAAATAAAACAGTTTAAATTGGATCAGAATTTAAAATATCTACAAGTTTCATTCTACGAGGATTTTTCCTAGCAAAACAATCAATCACTTCATTTACATCGATGCTGATATCTTGGTGAACGTGCATTAAAGCATAACTATTAAATCTATTCTGTGACATTGTGTTACGTAGATAGGTTTTTAAACGACGAATAACAGAAATTGATCTTTCGCAAGTGCATGTTGTTACTGGAATAGATGCAAGAATTTGAGTTAAGGTAAATATATTAAGAAAAGTTATTCTATCAATAAGAGGAAGGAGTTTGGTCAGAGTAGTAGGAAGGGAATTTTTAAAGCTACGCCAATAATCTTCCCACATGTTCAATTCGGTCATGATATACCGTGGTTCCGGAAGTTCATCCTCATACTCATTTGAAAAAAGAAGAAAGTTGCTTCTCCATTCAGCAACATTTAAAACGTTAGTTGGCATTGCAAAGAATCCATTATAAACAGCAATGTTTTTATTAGAAAAACGTAATTGAATCTGGGATGATAAATGGTCAAGAAAAGGAATTGTAATGACTTTCTTGTAATACTCATTAATAGATTCACTAGGACAATTATTTCGATTAAGCTGTTTTCCTATTGTACGAGGCTTGTGCTCATAAACACCAACACTAGCTGCCAATACAACTGCCTCACTATACCAAGCACCATGACTGTGTTCAATGTCTGATCTTAGTCGCTGTAAAGCAAGATGTAACAAATTTATTTTTTCACGCGATGCAAAAACATCAAAGTTTGGAGATTGAAATTATTTTGTAATTGGTCTTGTTACTTCCAAACAGCGAGACACCACTACTAAAGTAACAAGAAACTAAAAAGATCTAGTAGCAAAGAAATAACTATTTGCATCACGCACTGAGTCATGATTCCAAGACTTTTCATCGTTATTAATCATTAGCTCAAAGCATTTAATTATAGCAGAAAGTACCTCTATAAACACATCTAAACCATCAATTCTGGCAATCCATCTTGTACGACATACATCTATTAAACGAGAGTGATGAGCTTTTGGAAACATTTCTTCAATTTTTTTTTTTCAAAACATCAAAACGCTTTGGAGAACTGAGATATAACACGAACATTTGACATCATATTGCTAACTATCTGTATGTTACAGGCATTTGCAACACAAAGATTGAGGACATGAGATCCACAATGAACATATAATGCTTTTGGATAAATAGCTTTTATTCTTACTGCAGCACCGGAACAGCTCCCAGCCATGTTACCAGCACCGTCATAACCTTGACCAACACAAAATTTCATTTCTAATCCCAAATCTTTAATACTATTCAAAATTTGGCTGCCTATAGCTTCTCCAGACAAGCCTGAGTCGCAAGGAATAAAACCAAAAAATAGTTCACAAATTTCACAATTATCATTTACAAAGCGTAATACAAGTGGCATTTGTTCCATATTGCTCACATCAGATGCTTCATCTGCTAATATTGAAAAAAATTTTGCCTTTTTAACTTCACATTTCAATTTAGAAATTATTATGTCATTACAAATATTAATCAACTCATTTTGAGTAGTTTTAGAGCGATATGTAGCATTTTTTGGAGTAGAAATTCGCCCATTCACGAAACTGTTTTCTGCACAATCAGATATTAATTTCAAAATTGATTGAAGATTGCCAGAGTTACTATTTTCATTCTCATAGTAAAATGAATCATCTCTGTGACCTCGGAGAGGTATGTTTTGTTTTCCACACATAATAATTGCCAGAACTATTGGTTTTAATATTTCTCTATTTTTCTTGACTTGTTCATCAATTACTTTGTTGAGATTTAAGTCAATAAAATTTATCTTTTGCTCCATACATTGGCGAAAATGAGTTGCCTTTAGAGTTGCAGTTTGGTGAATTGGTGAAATTTCAGCATGTTTATTAAACTTATTAATGGCCTTTGAATATGTCACAAATGGAGATTTATAAAGCTGACAAGTTTACTTGCATTATGACTTGATTCTTCAGATCCAAAAATAACACAATTAACACAATAAGCACCTTTTTTTATTTCTGAATATGCAAGCCAAGAGTATAATGAGAGCCAAGAGAATTGAAAGGAACGACCTGATTTATTGGTTTCAAAATGAAAACTAGAGCTTGGTTTATAAACATTTTTTAGTAAATCATACTTATCTTCATTGCCTAGTTTATTAATTCCATAAGTTTCATAGAGCCCGATATCGTATTTGTTTACAAAAGATAGTTCACATTTATTTCCAAAAGCAGAAGAACTACTTTTAGAGTTTAAATTTGCCTTAATCGGTGAGTGTATATATTTTGAAGAACATTCTGCAATCGATGTGGTAGAACTTTTTAATTTGATTGGCGAAGATACAACACAAATTTTTTTGTCTGTAGGAAAAGGTGACTTAATAGCAAACTGATCAATTGTGAGTTGTTTTCTTTTTTTAAAAGTTGAAAGAATTTTAACTGAATCTAAAATATCTGTTTCCTGAGTAGAATCAGGAAACAGGATACTAGATTTCGAAGAAGTAAGTTGATTAGTTTCAGGTAATTTTACTACTTTAGGTGCAAATATATTAGGAGCTTGGTATTTTTTAGGAATACATTTTAAAGATATTAAAGGAACAAAGTGATCTTTGTTTATAAATATATTAGAGGTCTGTTTAAAACCTGCAATAACTGAAGAGCAACGAAGAATGTGTATTTTTTTTACAGATGTGCTTAAAGAATGTTCAACACGTGGTCTAACAGTGCAATTGAACAATATTTCATAAACAGTTTTTTCTATTTCTTTTCTATCCTTTTCTATAGGATAATATGATTCAATTGGTATTCCAACAACACTTGAGAGAGCACACAAAGTAAGAAACGAGGAATAAGAAAAATTTGTTGCAATATTGATAGATTCTGATATGACACTGAGTGTTTTATTATTTTTACAAAAAGAATTATATGCTTTTTTGGAAATAATAATAGAAAAAACTGTGTTTTCATCTATTCTTCGAGATTTGGTAACATCAGTTTGAGAAAAAATAATTGGATGGTTTAAATAAAAACCTACATTTGTATATAATTCGATACTGGTCAGGCATCTAAGGTATTCTGACAAAGATTCGTTGCCAATCAATGATATAGAACAAGCATTAAATAAACAGTTTCCGTTTGGAGAAGTTCTAATAATAAAAAAAAAAATTAATATAAGCGAAGCAACATAACTTATGTTATGTCACAAAATAATTATTACATAATTTTATATCATAAAATTACTTACTAGTAAATGATTTACTAAATGTAAATTTGGTATTATTCAAACAAAAAAAAAATTATAACATAATTGATATTATATACTTTTTTGTATACTTTTTTTTTTAGTAAAATTGTGTTCATGCTTAAGCTACACAAAATATGTGTGTGTTGTGTTAATTAATGGTTAAAATAATAGCAAATTAAGAAATCATTTAAAGCCGGTTATATATGATTTCTTAATTTGCTATTATTTAATCATTAATCAACACAACACACACATACGTAAACACTTCGTTTGTTTTTTGTTTTTTTAATTTAATATAATTATTTAAGAAACAACTTATTACCTCACTGGTTGAAAATCACTTTCTGCTCGAAATGATTGAGATACGGAAAACTGCATACTTGAAACTTTGCATATTTTATTCAATATACTTACTTTAGATTTTTCATTAAACAAAAATATTTCTCTAATCTTATTATGAGCTTCGACAATAACATTAGATAAAAACGATTCCTTTTCTGATTGAACCCTATTTTCATCTAAAATACATTTTAAAATGATTCGAAGCATTGAATCCGCCATGTTTAGAACACTTAACCTACGAGTTAACAAAAAGCTTAGTGAAAAACCTTTTTTCTGATTTTTGCGTGATTGGCTTGCACCCTTCAGAAATCTTTCTGATTGGGTCAGCACCCCTCAGAACCTGTTTTGATTAGTTTAAGAAACCAAGCCAATCAAATATATATTTATATATATATATATATATACATATATATACATATATATATATATATATATATATATATATATATATATATATATATATATATATATATATATATATATATATATATATATATATATATATATATATATATATATATATATATATATATATATATATATATATATATATATATATATATATATATATATATATATATATATATATATATATATATATATGTGTATATATATATATATATATATATAATATGTAAAATAAATATATAACAATTTTTATTATTAATTTTTATTAATTAATTAGAGCAAAGTTTAAATACAATAATAATTATTAATACAACAAAATTTATGCATATTTATGTTACCAAGTTTATAAAATTTCATAAAATCCATAATATAAAATAATCATGATATAGCAACTATTTATATATTTCTTTAACAAAAATTAAAAAGATATTAGATTCTCAAACAGCATGTTCATTATAATGAACATGCTGTTTGAGAATCTAATATCTTAATTTTGTATCTAATATCTAATTTTTGTGATTTGTGACGTGATTTAAATGCGCTAGTGACGTGATTTGAATGCGCTATTGGAAGTCATTATGAATTGCGGGAAAATAAATAGCACTTAAGTGCTATTTATTTTCCCGCAATTCATAATGCCTTATGATTTAAATCACGTCACTCTACGACTCAATTTACTCAGAAAGTCACGCAATTCAATGTACACTCTGATTGCGAGAAAAATTTTAATTCAACTAGATTTTTTTGGTAATAATTTAATTTTAACGTAAGGGACAGATTATCCCGGGCGGCAGATATCCAAGGGGCACCAAATAGAATGAAGGTACCTTGGAACAAAGGTCTTTTACCGATAATATAGGAGAATTTCGATAATTAAGAACGCCAATCATGTTGCTGTTCCGGGCGGCGAAACAGTTCTTGGCGGCATTTTATATATATATATATATATATATATATATATATATATATATATATATATATATATATATATATATATATATATGTATATATATATATATATATATATATATATATATATATATATATATATATATATATATATGTATATATATATATAGTTATTTGTTATTATTTAATTTTTTACAACACTTTTATTTAGATACATTCAATAAAAACTTATGAGTCTTATAGGATAAATATATTATAAATAAAAAATAATTTATAATGAAAAATATATTATAATTAAAAAATAATTAAAAATAGTTTTTAATTATTTTTTAATTAAAATATATTTTTATTTATTTCCATACTTATAATGTTGTGTAGCGCAGGTGGTAAGGCACTAATCGTCTAGTGATCCGGGTTTCGAAACCCACCACCGATAAGTTTTTCATTTTTCAAAATAAATTTAAAAAATTGAAAATCTTACAAATCCTTTAAGATACCCTACAGGATAATCACAAGATTTCTTATGATCTTATAGGATTTGCAAGACAAATAAAATCTTACGAATCCTTTAAGATTCTCCAATGGGTAATCACAGGATTTCTAATGGTCCTATAGGATTTGAAAGACAAATAAAATCTTAAAAATCCTGTAAGATATCCTGTAGGATAGTATAAGATTATATGCGATCCTATAAGACTCATAAGTTGTCTGTAAGATAGTCGACTAGTGACCAATAGTAATCACCATTTTGGTCGCAAGGTGAAAACCTTGAAAATCCTATTTTTATTTCTGGGTTCTTGGTTTTAAAGGCAACAAACAATTCCTTTAAATTACAAAGAAGCAAACGTTTTTGCATGTGGACATTTTTCTTTATGCTTACATAATTTTTTTTACCAGGCATTATACGGCTATGTTCATCGTCTTCGTAAAAGGTCTTGACCAGTTGAACTTTTACATCAGGAAGAGTTTTTTCTAATTTAGGATTAGGCATGGTTAAAATACCTTTATCCAATGTTAACTTACGTGCAGTTCGAGCTACATAGTTTGTTACATGCAATGTTTCAGATACTTTTTTTATTGACCAATCTGTTGGGGCAAGTGTCGCAAGTTGTACTTTTTTTGATGTTGATGAAGACTCAGCAATTTTGTTAGTTAACAATACCATCATGTTATCAAACAAGTTTGCTTTTTCCATATACTCATTATTAAAACTTGACTGTACTTCAAAACTTTCTTCTGATATATTAAAGGAAATGGCTACCTTTTTTTTAATGGAGGTTGTTAATGCTGTCAATTTTACTTTACCTTCTCTGATTTTACATGACTTGTGCAATCCTTTGACCCTAATTGGATATCTACACTTTCTTTTTTATTTTGAATGGATCTTTCATTAACAATATCAAAATCTTCATCATTTTTATTTTCACTTATACTTTTTGATAAACATGTCATAACTTTACTTCGACAGGTTGGACACCTGATGGTTTTTTTCCAGGAATAAGATTTAAACCTATGGTTTCTGCTTCTAACACAGTATGCATTGTAATCAGACGTAGAGATGCTTAAAAAGAAAGTAATTGCATTACTTAAATAACATTAATTATATATATTATGTGATTATATTACTATACAATTTGTTATATTAATAACTATGAAACATTGAACAAATCTTATTACCAAAAAAACTTATATGACTTATTAATAATAATATTACCTTATGAAATATAAGTATACAAATTTTTACCTCTACATCCCTTTTGGTGACTCAGAAATGGATTACAGCAACTTTTCTGATTACCCTCATATCTTACAACTAACATATCATGATGGTGTGCGCATATATTAGTGATTTGTTTTTGTTTCAGATTTGTTCATTTTTCAAGTAGCTTACAATCGTTGCTGTTAATATCTTCAATCAGATTTCTTTCTTGAGCATATGATTGTTTATAACAAGCTCCATAATTATTTACAAAGCAGCAATTAATTTTGTTATCCATATGATAAATATAATGAGGAAACTCTGTCTAAACACTTAATACAAGAAATCTTAAATAATCTTGATGTCCCTAGCAAGGAAAGTACACTTGAACAATATCATATCAATATGTATTTATAAAGAACATATTGCTGGAACAAGTAGCTATTAGTTTAATAGACATATTTTAATTGCCTAACTATCTACTAATTATTGTAAATTCTCCATTAACTACTTAGAAAAAGTTGTGTAAAAGTAAAAGATAACTAAATATAATTTTATTTAGTTATGTAACTTGGCATGGTAGTGTTGATTAGACATTATTATATCATTTTATTACTTTTTTTGTTGATGATAGTAGATGTTTTATTACAACAAAACAATCAACAACAAAAGTTACATAATATTGTTAAACTTAATGCCATGATATTATGTAATGAAAATGACATTATTATTGTGTAATGAAAGTAAAAAAAAAACAAATTTATAAAATGTTCAACTATGTTTTGTAATAACTTTGTAAATTTTTTACAAAGCTATACAAAACAAAACGAACAATTGTATTTGTATTCAAATTATATTTGCAAATTTATTTTTTTTTTGCAAAATATCTTTAGAAAAATTGAAAAGCTAAAACATCAATAACTCCTTGATAAAACTTAAGGTCAAATAAAAATTGGTTCGCAAAGTGAATATATTTTTAATATTTAAAATAACGAAAACCAAAACTTTTATTTTTTCGCAACCCCTTGTTTTTCGAGAAATTTTTACCCGTATAATAACTTACCTAAAATTGAAAAATAAGACAAAATTGTCAAATAAAACAGGTTTCCACTGATTTTTTAGGAATCTTTTGATATATTTTTAGAATATATGTGGGTTTTTTAAGAATATGCTATAATAAACCTGAGTGAGTTAAAGGAACCTAATTTCTTAAGACAACTCTCCATTTTTTTGTATAATAACTTACTTAAATAAGAAAAAATGACAAATAAATTTAATTTAGCCGAATTATCCAATATGGCTGCCATATATATATATATATATATATATATATATATATATATATATATATATATATATATATATATATATATATATATATATATATAATATATATATATATATATATATATATATATATATATATATATATATATATATATATATATATATATATATATATATATATATATATATATATATAGAGGCAGTCTCACGCGGCAGCCATATTGGAGAATCGGCTAAATTTGGTCGCCATAAAAAGTTGGGATCGCCTAAAACGCCGAATTCTAAAACGCCGAAAAGCCGAAATGCCGAAAAACCATCTTAGAGTAACAGAATAAAAAACGGAATGAGAGCAATGAATTACCGGTAGTCAACCCCCGCGTTATTAATGTTTAAATTATTGTTTTAAATTTAAAAAAGTTCAAAACATGTAAAATTAAAAAATAAAATGCAGCAGTAAATTTTGTTTAAAAAGACAGAACCAAAAGCCAAATTTGGCTTTGGTTTTTGTCCTTTTAAACTTTGCATTTACAAATGCGCAATAAAAAATCCGGGGGATATTTAACTTTTCGTTGTCTTTTTTGACGGTTACCGAATTCTATATTACGCCATTTTTTTCGGCTTATCGGCTTTTCGGCGTTTTAGAATTCGGCGTTTTAGGCGATCCCTAAAAAGTTGGATGCATTTTTTGCGTTTTTGCGGCTTGCACTGAGGACGCTAGAGAAATAAATTAAAATAAGTGTTTAGATGACTGACTATATAAAAAACTTTTTATTTTATTTGAGAACAAAAGTCAGATAACTTTTATTACCTGCTTTTAGAAAAGTTTTATAGTTATTTTTAAGGTTTAAAGATCAGATATAAGCAGGTAAGTATCATTAGCACAATAATTTTGTAACATTTATCCAACAACATAAAAAACATAACCTCGTCAAGTTAGATTAAGTAGCAGTAATAAAATTTTACTCGCCAATAATCCACCTCGAGATTGCGCATATATGTTGATCAATCTTTTATTTTTGATAGTTTAAAATTAGTTTCTAACGCGTCAGAATCTAGCAGTTAGAATCTAACGCTATTGACATTTCCTTATAGTTTATTTTATTACAGTCAAATTGCTTAAAAAAAATGCTTCTTAAAAGAAATATGAACAAAATGGTTATTAATGTAAATAAAAAATAATATAATAAACATTTTTTAATATATAACTTGTGATTTTACGTAATTTTAAAACTGTAATCAAGACCCACATTTTAAAACGTTGTATTTCTATATGATATAGAGTATATCATATAGAAAAACAACGTTTTAAAAAATCCACTTTTTAAAACGTTTTAATACTATATTATAGGAGAAAAACGTTTTAAAAAGTGGATTTTTTATCTCGGTTTAAAAAATAAGTAAAATATGTAATATGTTATATAATAACAAATGTTTATTATGCTAATATTTAGACTATAATCCCAATTTATTTTATGTATTTTACAAGATTATAGAGAATATTCTTTGTTAAGACGCCTATCATTAATTTTGATCATTCAAATTACTATAATATTTTTTAGTAGCAGGCACCTTATTTTTAGTAGCACTTTTGGTACCTTATTTTTTTTTTTTTCGATCCCGATTTGGAAGGCAGAGGTGCTGCTTAATTATTTTATATTTGATTTAAATAAATGTCTCAGAATCAAGAAAACTATGAAGGTTTTACATTTTCTTTAATTCATTATAAAGTTATGACACTATTTTTAATGACATTAAAAATAGTGTCATAACTTTAAATAAGGAAACATTAGTTTCCTTACTTAAATTCAACTTTAAAAAAAAATTATTCAAAATAGTGATTAAAAACATTTTTACAAAATTTTAATGAAATTAAAAAAATTAAAATGAATTTTTTAATAAAAATTGTATCTATTATAAACAAAGGTTTAGCTGATGGCCAGGTATTCAGTAGATTTTTTGTTTGAGTTTATACTTTAAGTTGTCATTTAATAGCCAAAAGTATTGCTTATAATACATATAACTTAAACAAAACTTTAAATAAAAAACATTTGATTAAATTATATATATTATAAACCTAATTTAAAAAACATACTGTTTTAGCTGCTCAAAGTATTCCAATTGTTGATTCAGGCAACAACATCAGTTAGATATTTTGTCTCTTTAATATTATAATAGTTATATACGTTTTATTAGAAATCAATATATATAGTATATGAAAATGTTTATATTGCTTTGTATAAGTAAAGTTTATTTCATTATTGTTTAGATGAAGTTGATCGAGAAAGGCTAATTATAAGTCAGTTTTGTTCCTGTTATATGATTTATTATTTTATTACATAGTTGTTTACTCTTAGTATTTAAGTATTGAGTTTTTTTTTTCTTCTATAGCCAATTTAGAACAAACATTCCGTAAGTTAAGTTTGAATTGTTTAGATGTTTAGTAATTAAAAAATATTTATATGCTAGATTAGTTTTCGTTATTAGTTTAAAAAAATGTTTTAAATTAAATTTTGATTTTAGGTGAGTTCACTCATCAGCTGTGTAAGTTTTGTAAATGTTATTAATTTAGCGCATAACTTATTAATACATCCCAACTTATTATTTCAAGATAAGGGTGTTATAAAATTAAGGGTGTTATAAAATTAAGGGTGTTATAAAATTAAAATTAATACATCTAAACGTGCAACTTTTGATCATGTTGCTCGTATCCAAATAGTGAAAAAAGTTATACAAACAATTCAAGCTTGCAAATCCAACCTAGCTGAGTTGTTTTGCAGAAAGACTGATTTTTTTGGAAAAACTATTGAGCCAAAGATTTTAAAGTCAATAACATTTTTATGCTCTATTGATGAAGAGCTTCTTAAAATGACTTCAGCTTGTTTTATTGCAGTAGAAGATGTTTTAAAACGATAGTATAACTATCGATATTTCTCACTTTCTATTACAGAGACATATAAAGAGAAGACTGCTAGTGCAAGGCTTCATAATATAGATAGTGAAGAGTTAATAGGTATGTTTAGCGATGCCAAAGGACGATCTCTAAATGCAACAGTTTGCTATATTTCTTGCAAACTGAGAGCAAAAAAGAATAGAACGTTGGATTATCTTGACAGTATAAACCTACATTTGAGAGAAAAGTTAATTAAATGGCCAATTAAAGTAGCACGTAAAAATAGAAATAGAAATCGACTGCATCATGCTAAAATTAGAGCTGAGATATGCGAAAGACAGGCAGCCAAACGGCAAAAAATATATGAAAAAGAAAAAAGAAAGTTAGAGCGTGAGCTATCTAAACTAAATTTTGATGAAATTATAAATTCATACAAAGATATGTCCAACGACCAACTATTTGATTTAGAAGATGTCACGTTAAGAAGAATGTTAGGCAAAAAACTTTACCATGAATGGTACGATCCAATTATGTGCAAACCTGTTTTTTATAATGGCAGAGTAGAAAAGGTTAATAAACAAAAAAAAGACTTAATTTACACCATTTCCAGGCTTGGACAGGAATGGCGTGCGATCGCACTCTGTAACTGACCACGATAATAGTTTTTTTTCTTTATAACTTGACCACGGCTATTTTGATGTTTTAACAATTTAAATGCAATAAAAAGTGTTACATTATGAATATCTTTTAATCGTTGATCTTTCCTTTTTTTTATTTTATTACAGTATATTTTCTCATAAAAAACATACAAGTAAAACAAAATGCTATAATATAAATTTATAAGAACTCAGATTCTTGCTTCTAAAGCATCCATCTTAAAATCAACACCAATTTCAAAATCATTTTTTTTTAGTCCACGGTGTTCTTGAACTTCTTAAACATAGGATAGTTGAGCAAAGTATCTCAAAAGATAACTTCGTTCTTACCACGTCATAACAATTGAGTATTTTTCATTTTGTTTTTCCACTAGTTTCTCCGCTAACCTTCTAACAAACCGATGACATTCTTTACCCATACCTCCATTTGTACCAAACACAAGTGGTGTCAAACTGCCATGTTCAACTTCACGAACTCGTTCACCATACTCTTCGACTTCACGAACTCGTTCGCCATACTCTTCGATTTCACGAACTCGTTTGCCATACTCATACTCATTTTTTTTTTCCTTTTCGTGTTTTCTAAATATAGCAGCTATATCTAGATTTTTGTTGCTCATGGAATTGACATGCGTAACTATTACGTCAAAAAATGCTGTCTTTCTATTTCGCCAAAAACCATTTGCTTTAATATCTAAACGAGCTTGGTTACTTTTATTTGCTGAATGGAAATAAAAATTCTCATTATCAAGGGGTGTGAGGTGTGGTTCGGATTGAACATTTATGCACACTCTTTTAAGCAATGTGGTAAACAAATTTCTTATATTACCATGACGACTTGAAATGAAGCCACCTTTCTTACACGACAATGCATGAGTTACATTGAAAGGTTCTCCGCATTCACAAATACAAGGGATATTTTTCAAGTCAAAATTATAACGTAAGCAAAGTGCATCTCGAAATTCTTCTTTATTTAAAACAAAACCTTGGTTTTCTAGTGGTAAGGCGTTTAACCAGGTGCTTGCGCATTCACTTTTTGTTTGCTGTATGTTTCTCAACATTGAATCTAGTTGCATTGAATCAAATGCAATTATTTTCTCTTTGCGATGCTTAAGTCTGTCAGTAGATAATATTTTTTCAAGATCTTCTAGAACATTCCCGGTAGAGTTTTTGTTTTTTTAATTTTTAAAATCTAAAGTTTTTATTTTACGCGAAAGGCTTTAAAATAAAACCATTTAATTATTTTTTAAGATTGTTTACATAAACGCTTGTGTAAATTAATAAAAAATGTTTTTATAAACTATCTTTTGTGTAGGCATGATAAATTTAAACGATTGAAACTATTGTCCCATGTCTTCCTAAAAACCTTTTAAAGCATTAAGTTTAAAAAGATTTTTTTTAAGTTACTTTAATTTATGAATATGTTCAAAACCTTTGGCTAGCTTTTAGACATTTTATGTGAATTATATAAAATTAAAAATATAAAATAACTTTATTTGCTTATATAAGCATGTATTTTGGAAAAGTTTTGAAGCATTTTGTAATGTTCATACAATTGATTTTTAAAACTTACGATTTTTTAAAATCTTTTAAACAAACATTTTTTTGTTTTCCAGAAATGAATAGGAATGAATGAGTTGAAATCATTTTCATATCATAGGAATGAATCATAATCATAGGAATGAATGAGTTGAAATCATAATCATAGGAATGAATGAGTTGAAATCATTTTCGAATGAATGAGTTGAAATCATAATAATTTTTAAATTCGTTAAGTGAAGCGCTTAGTAATAAAGTTAAATTAAATTAATAAAATTTTATTTGTTTAATAGTTTGAAATAGGTTTTGAAGCCAAACTTTCATCAAGCACTATACGAAAAATTGACTGGTTTTTGAATATTGGTAAGTACCTTGATTAATTATTTTTTTATTTATTTCTATTGACTGATAATAGAAGTCACTCAGTAGTAGGAGAATGTTTTATTAACTTAGTCTTCAATTAATCAAAAATGTTTCTTTCCAATAAATTTGTTACACTTCTTTAAGTTAGGGGTGGGGGGGGGGGGGCAAATGCCCTCTCTCTTATGGCTATGGGTTCACCACTAATATATCTTTTAATCTAGTAAAGTAATTATTTTACTTCTTTGTTGTTGTACTTTAGATAATCAATCAGATATTTCAAGAATTGAAACATTTTTTGATATTATAGTACTTAAACATCATCAACATATCTACTAATAATGAGTTTTTACACTCATCTTATTGGTGGTTGTCTGGTATGATTTTATTTTTTCCAGTTTTACTACTAATTTACTTCATCTATTTTTTTTTTAGTATGCCTTTCAAAACAGTCCTTTCTAGTTCTTTCAGTTTATCCAGCAGAGTGAACACCCCGATATGCACGTATATACCCCGATATTGCATCACAATATACATGTGTTGCAAAAGACCACAATATACCCCGATATTGCATCACACTGACCACAATATACCCCGATATTGCAAAACACCACAATATACCCCGATATTGCATCTATAAATTAATAGTACTAATGCAGCACCTTAGTGATACCTTGATATTATAAACATATATATTTTTAATTAATTATTCAAATTTTGAAAACAGTAATTGCATTGTTTTATTTTATTTATTTATTTTTTTGGTCGGGGGAGGGGGAATACACCCCTCCTGTAATAAACACCTTTTGCATACGCAAAATCTTGTAAAACATTATTTTTATATTGCATACTAATTTCACTCATTTTAGTAAAGATATAAATAAAAAATCAAGTCATTTTTGATACTAGGGTGTATCAAACCATCACCACTACACCCACCATTATTGCTAAAATACACCTTCCATATATTTTGGTGGTTTAGTATAAATTTATAACGATTTTTTTGTATATTTTTATTGCGTATATATTTATTGCTTATGTCTTAAAAAAGACTTTTTTTTCTGTAAAAAGTGTTTAATTTCATAAGGGTAAGGTAGTGGTTTTGTGCCCCCTCTGTCCATCCGATACGCCCGGTGGTAAGAGTTAAACATAAATTTGTAGTTTATTGTTACACCTATCTTTTGACACCAAGATATTTATATTTCCATAAGAATTGACAAAGTTATGACAACTTAAGTGAAGAAAAACATTATTTTGGCCACAGTATATATATATATATATATATATATATATATATATATATATATATATATATATATATATATATATATATATATATATATATATATATATATATTTATATATTAGGTACGTGCGTATCCAATGAGTTACGGCACCGATTATGTAATCAAAATCTTCGACTATTTTATCAAAGCTTGCTTAGCGTTTGAGTTGTAAGAATGTATTTTGTTGTGTTATTTTTTAGGATTTTATATCAGCATAGATTTTTTTTGAGAATTGGAAGAGTTAAATTTCATTTTTGGATAGTTTTTTTTTGAAGTTACAACCTTTTTTGAAGTTACAGCTTTTATTGAATTTACTTTTCTTAAAAACTTCGTTGTTGATCCCACGTCAAATTAATATTGAAAGAATGTTGAGAACATTTTTGAAACTATTGAGAAAAATTTAAAAACTTATTTTCTACGTACATGCCAAATTTTATCAAAAAAGATTATGTAGCAGACACCTAACTTTTTATAGCAGAATATGTACCTCTGAAACTGATAATTTAAAACGGGTCGCAGTTTTTTTAAGCAATCCTTGTAATCAAATTTTGTAACTTAAATTAGCATATATATATATATATATATATATATATATATATATATATATATATATATATATATTCTTGGGGTCTGAAATCACGTGACAATTCAGACTTTTTTTAGCTACCATTATGGGTTAGGGAAAACAAACTGTTAAAGCGCCGTAAAGTCAACAAAAATAGTTATTAACTTAAGTTTTAAACTTATTTCAAAGAATTTATTTCAAAAGAATGTCTTTCCAATACTTTGATTATTTAGATATTGAATCGTCTAAAAGATATATGCAAAAAGTTAATCTTCTAGGTTTGATTTTTACTAGGTATATTACTAAATATTTTATTTATTATTATTGGCTATAATTATACAATTTAGTTAGCGATTCCACGGCTTAACAAAAAACACGTAATTTTCATAAACTTTGCTCTCATATCTTTTTGTATGGTTAAGCAAGCGCCTTGAGGATTTTTGCATCAGTTAGTCTTACTCAATCTTTTTCCAACCATAGTTGTAAAAAGTACTAAGTTTTGTATGGCTTCATTTATATATTGTCCATATCTTAAGACCACTTTTCGTAAAAAAACTTGCCGCGGGAACGTTTTTTTAAAACGAAGCTTTTAAAGGTATGGATTCCTTAGCACTTAAACACATCTGTTTTTTATGAAACTTTCAATATTTATTAAGAAAAGGACAAGGAATCTATTGCAATCTGGACGCTTTTTAACTTTTATGCAAAAAATTTTAGTTCTCAGCGTTTAAAAACTTCAAGGTTGATTTATATGAAAAAAAAAGTGTTTTTGAAAAACGACCAGGTGGAAATGGCAAGTTTAGCCTTTCTTCTATTTAAAACAAGTATTTATTTAAGTTTTCCTTAAGAATTGGTACTAAGGAATTGCATATATAAATTATGTGTATATATATGCTTTTCTTCGCGTATTTTATGACGTTATTTGTTTTTGTTTTTGCGTTTGTTTTGGTCAAATTATGTAAATTAAACTAAAAGTGAAAGTATAACTTTTAAAATTTTAATGAAATGAAAATATATATTTTACTTCTTCCCAGGTATAAGCTCTGTATTGTGCAAGAAAGTTAAAAGCTTGATTTTCACTATTTTAACTACAGGTTGTCCTTATTTAAACTGTTTTTTTCAAAACAAAAACCTGAAAATTTGAACTAAAGCTCACGAAAATGGACTTGAGTAAGAAATTCTTTATTTCTTTTTACATTTATTTATCTATTTTTGTTTGTTGGTTAAAGTATTATGAACTCTAGTAATACTTACTTACATTACATTTGCTTAAATTATTTTTTACATCCTTGTTTTAGTTTCCTATATCTAGAATTATGCTTATCAAGTGCCTAAAAAAGTCACAAGATTTCATTGCAAAATTAAATCGTGCCAAAAATTTTGATTTAACAAAGTATTTTTTAAGCTCTGTTTTCTCTTTGAATATTGCATTTAATGATGTTGTTGGTTTGTTACCTTCTGATAATAGGTCTACCCCTACTTCTACCCACTCTAATGAAATTGTTCCAAATCAAGTTACTGATTTTGTATTTTCTGATGTAAACATGCATATTGCTAATGATAATTATTTGTGCTTTGTTACTCCAAATTCTATTGTACACATCCCTTTAGGTAATGGTTCTGATAATTTTCTAGTTGAAACACAAGTCAATGAAGAGAATCTTCCAGTTTCAAGTCACAACATCATCTGGTAGCTACACGTTTGGGATAGAAGATATGTTTTCGGGAGAGGCACAATCTTATTTTGGAGAGCTAAAAAACATACTCACTGATATGTCTAAGATATTTTCTCCTGAGAAGGAAAACTACGAGAATGATCTTAGGAAACTCATTTTTTCTTTCAAATCTTTGATGACAGATCGCACTATTGTTAATTCAAGTTTTTTTCACCAATTTAAAAATTGGAGAGAAGCAATTTTGCCTTTTGTTGTTGAAAACTATGATCAGCTTCCTTTAAATGAAAAATTAAAAATTTCTCAAATGCATCATGTTTTTTGTGGCTTACACGTTATCCACAATCTAGGAATATATGCAAAAAAAAGCAATAATAGAATGGGAAAAAGTAGTTGAGCAGGAAGGAGTATTCATGGTGATTTTAAAAGTTCTCAAAACTCTCGCACCTTTGATATTTTGTATGAACTTTCGAAACTTACAAGCTATTGGCATGGTGATCAGCGAAATGGAAAAGCTGATGAATGGAAGGCATTTTTGCGTAAAAAGTTTTCAAAAAATTTTATGGTTTTTATTTCTGCATCATCGCTTTAATATTATATTTGTACTTGGTGGAGTAACGTATTATCATAAAGACCACCTTAAAGAATTTGTTTTCAATCTTGGTGGTTTAAATTTTCTTCATGAGTCGATTAGACATGATATTGACAACATCATTTTTCATGCTTCAACTAGAGCTCTGGGAATTTTTAATAAATTGATATCAGGACCTCTTTTTCGTATTATTGAAGAGGAGGGTCATATTTTCTCTTTAAATACCATTTGGTCGTAAATGTTCAATTATTTTGTTTCTTGTTCTTCTGATGCATCAAAAATGTTAAGTGGTTTTACATTTTTTGATGTAAAATATCTCACCAAGGATGAAGTGTTTGATCATTTATTTTCTAATTGTAATGACCCACTTTTGGATGCCTTAACACAAGAATGTTTTGAAGTTATATGTTGCACATATTCGGTTATGATTCAGAGTCAGTTAAGAGACCAATTGCCTGGAGGAAAATATCACAATCGGGGTGATGATGTGCTTGAAGAAACTCAAAACTGTCCACGTACTAATGTTGTGTCTGAACGTGACTTTGCTTCCTATGACCGCAGGTTAAAAATGAAACCTAGCATGACAACAGTAGCTGCAGCTGGTGTCATCATGTTTAACAACAACAAAACAGCTGATTGAATAGATGGAAAATCGCAGGAAGAAATTGAAAGGCTAGTTTTATTAGCAAGGCGAAATAGAAAAGGGTATTTCAGAAAGTACATAGAGAAAAAAGCAAATATATTGCAGTACAAAATTGATGAGATGGACAAGCGCAACTTAGAAAAGGAAATAAAGGAACAAAAGGCAAGCGAAGAGAATGAGTTTTGGACAACAGAAATTGGAAAGGATGGTGGTTTAATTTTGTGTGAAGAGGATTTTAAAAAAATTTTAGGAACTGAAAATGAAATTGTAATGAAGTTGCAAAGACAAATTAAATTTCGAAAAAAAGTATTATAGCAAAAATTTCCAGAAAAGTGGTTACAATTAGGAGAAAAGGCAAAAGGGGAGTATTACAAAAAATTTGGTATTGATAATTTAAAAACCAATCTAATATCAATTTTTAAATTTTTAAAAGACGTTCCTGAACAACGCGCAACTGCAATAAAATCTTACGTTTTCAGACAAATTAATGAAAGACAAGAAATGTTGTTAACATTAAAAAAAAAAAGTCAGATTAGAGGGTGACGCTAGGTTAATTATGGAAACTGGAAGTATAATAAGAACAGGCACATCAAAGGAAGGGGTTCCAAAAAAAAGAATAAAACATAAAATGGTAGATAATGATGGCAAGGATGTATGGTATTCAGGGCTCGTGGTTAGTGTTCTAGACGACAATGAATTTGATGAAGAGTGTGAGTTTCAGATACTATATGATGGATATGAAGATAAGTATGGCATTGAGTTGGTCAAAGAGTGGAGGATGAAATGTGTTGTGGTAGAGGGAAAAGCTGATGGTTATGTGGAGGGCGAAGTTTGTAAAAAACAAAAATGCAGTTATTATCATTTTTGACACAATGGGGATTTAATTTATTGTATTTATGTTTGTTATTATTCTTCTTATTAATAATATGATTGTTATTATTATTTTTATAATCATTCAACTTAATGTGTTCTTGTTTGTGTTCTGTTTGGTCATCTCGAGCGGTGTTGGCGCAACGACAATTCGTAAGTCATGCTTTCCATTTTTGTGCTGGCATACTTGTCAATATATGTATCCTTGTGTTTACATTTTTTGTGTTTGCATGTATGTTTTTGTAGGTGTGTCTGCAATTATTTGCATGTTTGTTTTTACTCAGTTGTTAGTCACTATATGCATGTTTGTGTTTATGTACCTGTTACTCATTATGTGTATGTTCGTGTTCTGTCAGACCTCTGGAAGCGGTGTTGACACACTCGTAAGTCACTATATGTATGTTTGTGTTTATATATCTGTTACTCATGTGTATGTTTGTGTTCTTTTGGACCTATGGAGCGGTGTTAACGCACCCGTAAGTTACTATATGTATGTTTGTGTTTATGTACCTATCAGTCATTATGTGTATGTGTGTGTTCTGTTGGACCTCTGGAGCGGTGCTGACCCACCCGTAAGTCATTATATGCATGTTTGTATTTATGTAGTCATTAGTCATTATGTGTATCTTTGTGTTTATCTACCTGTAAGTCATTATATGTATCTTACTCTTCTGTTGGAACTGTGGAATGACAGTAAGTCATTGTATGTATACTTGTGAGTTGTTCCAACTAGGCTGCAAGCAATCATTGTAGGAGTTGAAAGTTACTGGAGGAGAAAAGATGAAGTTTGTAGAGTAAGATAACAATTGACAGATGACTTAAAAGATTACAAATTATAAAGGAAGCGAATTTCAAAGAACTGATGTTCGAGAAAAAAAATAGAAGAATAAGAGTTTTTTGAGCACTTAGAAACAGTCACAAGAGAATGAATTTTATTAGATAAACAAGGGACGCTAGCTCTTTAGAGCAGTGCCCATATTTGTAGAAAAGAGAAAGAGGAGCACCATTACAACGATGTGATAATGGTTGGAAGTTTACAATGCATTTTTGCTCCTTGTCTAAAAGAGAAAGGGCATCATTAGAATATCTGCCCCAGCGTTTTTTGCAGCGTTTAGTGCCACAGGGTCTGTGTGTTTTGTGATTGTGATGTTATTGTTGTGATGTTTTGTGTTGATAGACAACTTGGCTAACCTTCTCGCTGGTGTCTATCGTTAAAAATGATTATTAGGTTGTTTCGTTACTGAAACTACTTCTAATCATTCACTAAAAGCCAAGAGATAAATTTTAGACTAACAATATTTTTTGTTTTAATGTTGTTTTCATTTTTTCATCTTAGGTGTTGTCGATAGTTCACAAATCTCAAAAGATAAGATTTTTTATCTTAGTTTATATTTATTTAGTTTTAATTGTTAATTTATAACTAATTATAATTTAAAATGAATTAAAAATTTTTTTTTAAATTATTGTGTATCTGATGTTATTTGATGTATTATTGTATGTATTTAGATGTATTGTTTTTAATGATAATTTTATTACAATTTTAGGTAGAGTTCTGCTGTTACACCTACAATTACTGTTGTAAGTACTCAAAATTTCAGGAAGTTCTGTTGCTGTAAGTTATTTTCATTCAAATTTAAATTTTAGTTTTATTAAAGAATCTTCTGTCTGTTAAATAGGTAATTCTGAATGATTTATTTAAACGCAGTGATTTACTAATCGGTTTGTAAATTAAGCAATAGTTTTAAACAGATGAATTAATTGGATTCCACGATCCTTTATGCATATAGCATGTAGTTTTTAAAATATAACCTGAATTTTTTTCTTTTTTTTCTAAAAGATTTAAATCTAAATTTATTTTTAAAAGACTAGGTAAATAAATAAAAACACTTCAGTCTGTAAAATTAACAATTCTGGATAATTTTGACAGATGCAAAAAAAATTATGGCATTTAATTTTCTTATAGTTATGTATCTCTATCAAAAATTTTAAGTCAAATGTAATAACAATTGGAAATTATCAAATATATTAAAAGTAATATTGCCCAATTGGTCTGTGCAACCGTATACCTGTGTAATTTACTGACCGGTCTGTACATTGTGCTATAATTTCAAAATGATGTATTTTTTTTAGATTCCATGATTCTTTTATGCATATTTCCATATTGTAACCCTAATTTTTGTTTATCATTAAATTATTATATAACTAAAAACACTTCAGTCTGTAAAATAGACAACTCTGTATGATCCCAAAAGATTCAATAAAAACTGGATCACTATTTAAAATTTCAAGTCAAATGTAATAACTGTTCAAATATATCAAATATATTTAAGGTCGATATGCCCAATTGGTTAGTGCATCCCTTTTTCTGTAATTTAAAGACCGGTCTGTAATTTATGCAATAATTTTACTGACAGGTCTGAAAATTATGCAATAGTTTTTAAATGATGTATTTTTTGGATTCCATGATTCCTTTATGCATATTTGCATAGTGCAACCATAATTTTTTTCATCATAACACAGTTAAATAAGTAGAAACCCTTCAGTCTGTAAAATAAACAATTCTGGATAATCCCGACATATTTAATAAAAACTGGATCACTATTTAAAATTTCAAGTCAAATGTAATAACGGTTCAAAAATATCAAAAATTTAAAAAAAAAATACAAATTATTTAAAATTTTTTATGTTTAATTTGTTTGAACAGCCCATTTTCAGCAATTTACTGACCGAAAAGTAATATATGTGATTATTTCACTGACCGGTCTGTAAATTACGCAATAGTTTTCAAATATTTTAGTTTTTGGATTCCATGATTCTTTTATGCATATTCACATGGTATAATTATAATATAAAACCCTTCAGCTGTAAAATAGATGATTCTGGACAATCGCTACAAATTTTTAAAAAAAAAATTTTGGTTTTTTATTTTTTTATAGTTTTTTGATCACTATGAAAAATTTCAAGTCAAAAGTAATAACCATTCAAAAGTTATTCAAAAGTCAGTATGACCCTAAAAATGTATAAATTAGTAAAAATTTTTCCTGTAAAATAAATGATTTCTGGTCAATCCTGACAGATTTCAAAAAAAAAAAAATTGGAATTTTATTTTCTTATAGTTAATTGGTCAAGAAAATTTTTTTCTATATTTAGAAAATACAGGGAGGGGGGCAAGTGCCCCCTCTTGCCCCCTTCCCTTGCAGGCCCCTATGATATATATATATATATATATATATATATATATATATATATATATATATATATATATATATATATATATTATATATATATATATATATATATATATTACAAAATTTTAATAAATTTTACTAACAATTTATTAACTTTGATATTTTTACAATATTTTAAATATACTTAAAATATATTTACAATATTTTAAATTTACTTTAGGTTTGTTCAGTCCAGAAGCAATGGAAAATTACAAATCATTAGAGGCTTATAAATACTTTGTTTCGGGATGGGTGCAAACAATATATCATATATGGCTTGATTCTGGTTTTTTTTATTGCTAAGGCTGATGTTTGTCCGTCATACCGAATTAATGATACTCCATATCAACCATAGATTTCTCTGAATAAACATGGTTAAGTTCTTACAGCACATTGCAACTGTATGGCAGGGTAAGATAAAAATGACAATAATAATTTAAGTAATAATAATTTATAATGGCAATACTTATGTGCAAAGTGATTATTATGAGAGACTTAAATATGTATGATACAATCTTTTGTTATAATTTTTATCTATTTATTTTTATTTTGGACTTGAAGAACTTGCTCACATGTTGCTGCAGTCCTTTACAACTTGAAGCAGCTGCTAGACTTGGTATTATATGTCAGACTCCCACAGATTTACCATGTCAGTGGAATCAAAACTTTACTAAAAAAATTGAACCATCCCTAATTTCTAATATAGATTTTTATTCCACTGAAGCTAAAAAAAAGGTTACAAATAAATTTAAACACAATCATTTGGAACCAACTAGCATTGCTAGATTAAACTTTCTTAAAGCAATTAGAAAAATTAATGCAAATGTTGTAAGATTGTCACTTTTTCCTGGCATGAGCAATGCTTTTTTACAATATTCTGAAAATAATGTTACTGTTAAAAAATTACCTAAACAACTTCGTAATTTGTACATGTCACACAGTATTGATTTTGATCATGCAACTTTATTGGCCGAATGCAATAAGATTAAGATATCATTTGTAATTACAACAGATGAAATAATTCTTGAAAGCGTTACCAGAAATCAATCAGCTAGTATAGTTTAAAATGAGCAAGGAGCAGGACGTATAATAGGATCTGTTGCACCTTCTGTGATACATAGCAATATTAGTATTCCAGCAAAGTCAGTAGTATTAAAAAATAACTATGCCAGTATTAAAGAACAACAATGTTCCATCTTTAAAATGGGGTAGAGAGAAAGAAGAAGAAGCACTCATAGATTATCAAAATTCTTCTTTTGATCCTGAATATGTATCTGAATCTTTTTGTTTAAATTCAAAAAATATGCATAATCATTTTGAATTAAAAAAAACTGGTTTAGTTATCAAGCCGTATAAATTTTATTTAGGAGTATCAGCTGATGCTGTAGTTGTTGTGGAACAGGCATAGTTGTGGAACAGGCATAGTTGAAGTTAAGTGTCCATATTCTTTGCGTGAGAAAGGATTACATGACATAATTCTCAGTAATGCTTTTTACTTAACATATGAGAATGGAGAATATGATTTAAAAAAAAAACATGAGTATTACTGTCAAGTACAGCATGAAATTTACGTATGTGATGTAGAATATTGTGATTTTGTTGTGTGGACACTGATTGAGTTTGTTGTTTTAAGAATCTACAAAGATACATTGTTTATAAATAATATAATTAAGAAACAAGAAATATTTTGAAAAAACGTAATATTATCTGAACTTCTTACCAGAAAATTAGAGCTATATATAAAATTATATTAAATATTTAATTTATATTAAATTATATTAAATATTTAATTAGAGTTATATAAACTAATTATTCAATAACGAGTCGGTTCTGTATTTGTAATGGGCCTGAGGATGGAAGCATGGTTGGTTGCAATTGTTGTAATCAATGGTTTCACATTAAATGCCTTAGTTTAAAAAAGCTTCCGACATTTAAAACTTGGTACTGTAAAAAATGTCTAAAAAAGAAAAAAGGTTTATGATTTTTTGTTACTTGGTAACCTCTCTTTTAAAATTTTTGTTTTATAAAGTTATATTCTTAAACTCATATGTATTGAAATAAAAAGTTTTAAGACATAAAAGTGTAAATAAGATTTATAAAAATGTATGAAATACATAATAATATAAAAGTAATAGAAGTCTTTAATTGTAAAGTGTTGTTAAAAGTATATATAAATCCAAGTTAGTGTTACTAGGGAACGTTGTTTGGGTAAAATTTTCTAGCAAGAATAAATATAATGAAATAACTCAAAATAAATTTCCAACATCTTCATAGGAATAGGAAATAAAATTTCCTTTGTAGTACGTACGAAGATGCTGTAAAATTTTGCGATCCTTATCCAAATTTAGGACCTGGTTTATGTCGGAAATGAGTGCCTAAACACTTCCTCTGTATTGAGCCACGGGTGTATATTATTGATTGGTATTAAAACAAATTTTTACGGACAAGATTTCATATTTTCTAAATATCCAATTATAGCAAATGTTTTTTGTTATGGTGTGGTCTTTTTATGGTATATAAATACCCCCAAGCCAACAATGTCGAAAATAAAAGTTCCAAAAAAAGGAGTAAGTGTAATAAAAAAAACGGAGTTTTTTTTCATTAAACTAACATTGTTTAACTATACTAACCTATCTTGAAGCAATGCAAAATTGCAATCATTAAGATTTACTTCAAAATTTTAAACCTTTTCAGCAAATTTAGGACCTTTAGGGATCGTCCATAAAGTATGTACATCGGAGGGTAAGAGGGGTCTGCAAATGACGTATATGAGATGGGAGGGCAGTGGGTCAATTATAAAAGAAAGGAAACACTTAGTTAAAAAAATATCAACAAAAAAAATGTTAGATAAATAGGTTAAAAGCGTAGGTACTTTTAGGGAGGTGGAGGTTACTTAAAAAAGCGTTTTACAAAATGCGGGGGAAGGGGGTGGACGAAAAAAAAACGTACGTACTTTATGGACAACCACTTATTTATTTCGCTCATCGGTTACCAATAGTTGCAACCGTTATAAGTGGACAGTCGATAACTTTTCACCATGTGATATAGTTTTTCAGTATTATTACTTTTTTACAAATTATAAATAAGAAAATAAACAGCAACCGTTCTAGACAAGACAAGTTCAGAAATTTTTCTTTCCCGTTAAAGTGCGGCTAGCCACGATTGTGGTTATTTAAGTGATTTTTAAAATTGTAATTTTAACACTTAGTATCTGTTTCAGTAATTTATGTATTGAACAACTTAATAGAACATTTTTTTCCTATTTATATATTGTTTATATGTTTGACTGAGAACACGATTAATCGTTTTATTTTTAAATTTGACTCTTTAAAATCACAAAATACTTGACTCTTTAAAATCACAAAATGCAAAGAAAACTCTTTGTTTATTCAACATGCTGTGTATTCAATAAAAACAGGCAGTTCAAAATGGCATTGAAAAACGAAAATAATACATTGCTAATTGTTTAAAAAGAGGAATCAAGATAAGTAAAATCATACGAAATACGGAAACAAATCATTTATATACACGCTTTTTTAATCATCCCCTCCCCTTATGTGAAATAATAAAAAATACTTTTTTAGGTTACCCCTCCCCATTATATGTGCACATGCCCTATGGATGTCCTAACTCCATGTTGGAGAATGGGGATATTACCAAATTAGGGATAGACTAACATTAGTAGTTGTTTTTTTTTGTATAACCCTGTATAATTTATTTATTTTATTCACAATATTTTAAGTTAAAGTTTAGACACAAGAGTATTAACTCTCTATTAAGTCATGTTCAGGAGATGTAACAATACTGGTATCTAAATTAATCAATGAGGCACAAACAGAAAGAATTTTATCACAACTTGAAAGCGTTTCATTCATTGTTTCATCTTTAATATTTTTCACTGTTCGAAAAGGCAAAATTCTCTTTAAAACTGTGTATCGGTTTTTAATCAGCCCTATAACACACTCTATATGAATACGGACATATGCAATTTTTCTTGTGTTCTCTACATCACCTGAAGATAACTAATCCTTTCCTTTAGTGAAGGCGGGTACAAAAAGTTCAGCTCCTGAACCAGCAGCAAAATCATCAGCTAAAGTAAAACCACGGTCAGCCAAAAATTGATTACCAGGCATGTGGTATTTAATCAAATGAAAGTTTGACTCTCTCACTATCTGGTTGTCTGATGCTCGACCTCCCCAACATTATGATAAAAAATTAACTGCCCCTAGTGGTGTACAAGATATCATTACTTTAATGGTACAATGTTTCTTGTATTGGCTGTAACATTTTGCTCTGGCTAATAAGCAACGTGGGATTCTATAGAAATTTCAAAGCAATCAATTATGCATGTCAGTCTAAGAAACTTTGCTTTAAAAACAGGTGGTATTGTTTTATAAATATCGTTCCGGTCTTGCATTTTTATCAAGAACTTAAGTTTTACATACATAATATCAATCCACTTCCAAAAGTAGCTAATCATTGTCGTCTTACTGTTGCTGGATATAAAAGCAAGCATATTAAAAGAAATGTTATATTTTAATTTTATTAAAGTCATCAATATTTGATCCTTTAAGGCTAATTTGTAGAAATAATTTATTTGATCTTCGCATAAATAATCCATCATCAATAACATAATTTCATATTTCAACCCTATTGGCATAACACATTTTTCAGGGTTTTTTTTGAGCATCTTAATTGTGAATGGCGCACATTTATTCTGGTTTTTAGATACGAGCTTCAGTCTTTCACATTCCGCTCTTAAATCTATCCGTTTCCTTATAAAAACTTTCTTTTTCTGATAAAGTAACTGGAGTTTGTAATGAAATTATAGATGGTGTTGCAGAAGGAAGCATACCGTTGGCTGGAAGATTTGACGAGCTTGGCAAACATAAAAAAGCTATTGGTTCATCTTTTGACTCATCTTTTGCATTAAAATCAGCTTTCAATTCAAAAATTTTTGGATCATTGATATTATTACTTTTTTACCTCTTAATAATAATACTATTAACACTTGAAAATAATATTTTTTCAATTCTTTAATTTAATAAATTAAATAAAAGTAAAACTCAATAGACAAAAAATGTTCTGAACAGACATAATAATACCGTGTTTTGGAAGACCATAATTTTGATTTGATGACTACACCATTTTTATCAACATGCGCACGATTAATTCCCTTTAACCACGTTTTTCTTCTAGTATCTTCATATGGAAGAATGTAAAATCTTAAATTTGGTTGACTCTGTAAATTATAAAACGAGAAAACACAGAGTAACTTCTAGGTATTATTAGTTATATAAACATATATGTTTTGCTGATTTGATAATATTATTTGTTTTCGCGATATTTGTGACGTAGGTCCGACCCGAAGGATATATATATATATATATATATATATATATATATATATATATATATATATATATATATATATATATATGTATATATATATATATATATATATATATATATATATATATATATATATATATGTATATATATATATATATATATATATATATATATATATATATATATATATATATATATATATATATATATATATATATATATATATATATATATATATATATATATATATATATATATAATTAACAACATAATTAACATAATTAACAACAAATACAAAATTAATAAACCATTTATTATTATAAAAAAGGAATTTGAAAATGAGTAAAGTTATTTAAATAAAATATGTTCAAAATGTCGCAAAGCAAAATCATCACGAAATTGGAAATTGTTTTCAGCTACTATATCTTCATTTTCATTTTCAGCATTTTCAATTGGATTTTCATCCATGTCATTTAACTGTCTTGCTAAATTGTGCAATACTGCGCACGCAGCAACTAAGGTACAGGTTCTTTCAGTGTCATTCGAATTTCACTATGAAACAAATGAAAGCGTCTTTTCCACCTTCCAAACACTTGTTCAATTATAACTCTTGTTTTTCTTAAAGAAATATTATATCTATGCTGAGATGCTGTAGTTGGATTTAAATAGGGCGTCAGCAACCAACGAAAACACGGATAGCCGGAATCACCAATAAGTAAGCCTTTAAAAGTTCCATCCATAAATTTCTTACCAAGTTTTGACTCTCTTAAAATCCTTGCATCATG